>CM042139.1:90896285-90898785 GCA_023376005.1 Doryteuthis pealeii | reverse complement strand
TATGAACAAAAATCTCGGGGATAAATCTTAAAAGAAATACATTAACAAGAAGAAATAACCAATTTTATTCGTTACTTCCTGATTTAACTAAATAGTTATATCAGGAAAATTTAGCAATAAAATACAGGAGCAACGGAAGAGTAAGTTTCAGTTGTGCTATTTTTGATTATACACCCTCTGTTTCAAATCTTTTTATCTGCATTCTTATTTAGTTTCATTAGTCTTTCTAATTTAATGTAATATTTTATTACATTAAAACTTTAATATTTGCACCAGGAGGGTGCATATATTTTCTAGTTAATATTAAAATAAGATAAGGGGATTGAGTTGATATAGGTTAGATTAAATTAAAACCTCACTTCAACTTTCATTGGTTTTAATTAAGTAAAGTTACTGAAGTTGTCTATTGTCGGTATCAGCCGGAGAGTGAGGGAGTCTATTCTCTTTGGATCGTCAGCTCCTCACTTTACCACACAGATCCAAGCCGTGATACTCATGCGCTGAGTCTATCGTCTTTTAACTAGTACCAGAACAGTGAGACAGATTTTGCATTTGAGGTGAAGGACCACACCAACCACCATCTCCCTACTTTACCGCACAGTATCAAGCTGTTCTACTCGTGCGCTGGATTGGTGAGGGCTGGTATCGATTTCGGGACATTGTGTTTCCTGGGCGGATGTTCTACCAACTGAGCTAGTAAACTATTATAACTTCGGCTGTTCTTAATAGAAATGATTTTCACTGGTATATGGTATCAAGTATTTCTAAATAATATAAATGATTTTCAAACAGATCTTTCGACCTATCCACGAGACCATTGCAGGTACTACCATTACGGGTGAGAGTTGGCCTTAAAGTAATGGAAATGAAGGGATACTCCACACTAGATCTCTAGTTTCATACTCCAATTTCATTACGACATGCTAATTCCCGACCCTTCAGGCGTCTATATCGATCCTACTCTTCGGACAAAACTGCACCTCTCGTTTATGTTGATAATTTCTTAGTTCTGCCAGAATCACACAGGACTCATCAATCATAAGCAGGATCTACTTATATGCGTCAGCCAAGTTCATTCTACTTAACTTCGGTCTAGTAACTGTTACTAGTAGTATCGTTACACTTACTTTACCAGCTGTGCCCAGCATGCCTTTTTTTGTCTAACTTGTATGATGGGTGGTAAATGGCCGTTCAGCTGCTATTCATATGGTGCCGCGTCCAGGATTTATTTAAAACATATTGCTAATAACAACATTTAACTAATGAATAATGAATTAATAAATAAAAGAATATCGATAGATAGTTCATTACCGATTTAGGTCAGTCGCTAGAACATCTGCCTAGGAACCACAAAATTCCGAGTGCGATACCAGGTCTCACCAACAGTGCACGAGTAGTACAGCTTGATACTGCACGGTAAGATGGGGTGCTGATGGCTGGTTTGGCATTCCACCTCAGACACAAAAACTCTCACTGGTCTGGCGCTAGTTAAAAGAGGATAGACTTCCTCGCTATCCGGCTGATAAAGACAATAGGACACTTTGCTGACTTTTTTAGTTGAAACCCTACAAAGGAAAGTTTGTAGAGTGGCATATTGTCGGTATCAACCGGACAGCGATGGAGCGTCCCACGTACCATCAGCTTCCAACAGATCAAATTACCCAAGTACCACTATACACGAGCTGAGTTGGCAGGAACTGGTATTGAACACGAAAACTTGCGATTTGTATGCGGGTGCTCTACTGACTGAGATAAATCGATTTGTATTTGATATGAATACTTGATATCATATAACTGTGAAAATGAATTATTATTCAAATAAAAAGTGGAATTTAAAAACAAATGCAATCAAATATTCATCTATACTTATATAAAGGACAGTTGTGTGTATGTATGTCGGGAGGAAACTACGAAAATAAAACTATTAACGACAAAGTAAATATATATACACATTCACTGTCACCAGAACTTCCTTTTTGTGTTGAAAATTATAAAGATTTAATCTATATTTTAAAAGACACTTAAAATTAGATTTACGTTAAGAAAACATTAAAATCATACTTCGGCCATTGATAGGCGTTTCTAGCTAACACCACGCATAAAATGAGTCCAGCCATTTTTTATTTACCTCTTAAACAAATTCCAAATTCCATTTAATAAAAAATAGTTTCGATTTTTTTTTTGGCATTTAGTATTCTTAATAGTAGACATTAATTTTCTTTTCAGAGTGGTTTAAGACTGTCCACTTTTTAAGTATCAATTTAACAAATCGCCTCATTTATATCTCATTTAATAAATATTGTTAATTATACAATTAAAATGTCTTACTATATCGTTATATGTGATGTCATTCCCTCTATCCTGACGAAAACACAAAAAAATCCCCCCCCCACTAGGCCGGATTAACTGAAGGTCTTTTTTACGATGGGGATTTTTATGGGGCATCCTGTGAGGATCGAACTCGCTATTCAGTAGTAATGGATCTGCAAGACTAGCTGGC
>CM042139.1:90853785-90891285 GCA_023376005.1 Doryteuthis pealeii | reverse complement strand
AACCCGGAGTGGTTGTACCTGTTAAGGTTCCATCTATGGATTAAATAGACAAAAAAATAAGTTTTACAAAAGTGTATTTGAAAATTAGGTTGAGAAAATTGAATATCCAATAAGAATTAATAAAGCAAAACATATCTTCGGCATAAAATGACCCAAGGGTTAACATGCCGTAAAATCCAACCAACCAAACATTCAGTGAAATTTTCATATTGAGGGATGAATTAAAACATTGCATTCATTTCCCATCTGTTGTGCATACCTGGGATTTACGAGGGTGAGTGAAAAGGTAATGCCATTTGGTTTAGAACAGGTATAATTACCAACACAGGAACATATATCATACATCAAAATGAAGCTGGTTTTCTGTGGATCACATCCCTACTCCTCCACTTTGTAACCGTTGCTCTCAATATCAATGTTCCACCTTGGAATGAGAGCATGTATCCCTCCCCCGTAAAATTCTGTTGACTGTTCTTTGAGCCACTTCTTCACTACAGATTTCACTTCCTCGTCACTGGAATAATGTTTGCCTCAGACTATCATCTCTTCGACCCCATGAAAGAGGATTTGAGAGTTCGAACCGAACTTTTTATTCAAATCGATTGGGGTAGATTTTTCCCATTCCGCTAACCATGACCGAATACAATTGTTAAGCTATGTTAAGTATTCTATGTTATTATCGCCCGTAGTCAGGATTGAACCAGCAACGTTGAGTATATAATGTGACGTATCACTGGTATATCAACTAGTATATATATTAGAATTAAAAGAAAACTCTATTTGTAAAAACCCCCAAGGAATGCGTGGGCGAGCAAAAATAAGATTAAGTTGGTTTTGTATTTTGTAAAAGAATGTTAATATGGTTACTACCCATATCTCTAAAAGACAGTTGTACCCTCCTTCCTCCACCGCAGGTGATAGAAGAAATATACATACATATTTTTGACTAAAGTACACTTGCCCCAAGACGTTGCTAGGACAACGACTGAGTAAGGATCTTCGCACGAAACCGCGAGGCCAACACACAGTTGATGAAATCATCCCGAGAAACAAGGACGGACGGCGACCGCTCCGTAAATTTGAGAAGTGTATCGAAGAATAGGAGAACGAAAGAAGTAAAGACATTTATCGTAAAAGAACAGCTAATTCATTTGGAAGAAAGGAACGAATCATCGTTGAAAAGAGAAATAATGATTTTAACAGAGACATTGTTGCGGTTTGCAACGTCGCAGTGAGTTAAAAAACGTTCAAGATTTTGTATTCTGTAAATCCTTATTATTTGTCACGTATTTTGTATATTGTTAATATGGTTGATATGTTCAATTGCTCGTCCACTCATTTGATAACATGAATCATACATTCACTTTACCCCTCTTATTACATGTATATTTGTATATATGTATTTATCTTTTAATGGTAAATTGTATTTAGATGTAAATAAATATTTATGTGTTTATTTGAAATCCTGTTCGCTCTTCGTCATTCAGCATTGTTGTCGTTCATCGGTCTCCCATCCTTCTCACTGGAGCAGAGAGAAAAGTTTTGAATCCCATCCCTTTTGTATTATTTATTTTTACACTTGGGACCCTTTGCATATTTTTTAAAAATTATTCTTTGTTGCGTAAGTACGCTGGTCGTCCCTAACGAGTGTGCGTGCGTAACAATAACAATAAAGATGACAGCAATAATCCGAAAAATCTAAATAATACAACTTGGTAAAAAGTGTTAAACATTTTGAGTAACTTAGTGCTAAACAATATATTAAATGTCCCCACCCGATTAGTTAGAGTGGTGTGCCATGAACACTGTCGGGGAGAAATGTGTGAATTCGTAGGTATACTCTCAAATCCGCGAAAGTGTAGCACGGTAGGTAACTGACAATCACCTAAAACCCTCCCCGTAAAAAATAGAATTTTAAAAAAGAGGAAAAAAAATGTTTATAACTTTTTTTTAATTAGAAAAATACAATACAATACAATACAATGCAATACTAGTTAGTGAGTTAGTATTTGGTTGGACAAGTTTAATGTCATGTCCAAGACATCCATTTTTTTTGGTGGTGGGGGGGTCTTACCCCTCTGCATGGAATACAGTCGGCCTATTCTATGGCCCAAACCGACAGGGCGAAATCATAAGTTTAATTTTGGCCCCCCATGATATCTTTTTTTTTTAAGTATTAAGTTTTATCTTATTCAATAGTTTTGTGAACAGATCCGCAATATTCTTTTCCGATTCTATATAGTACAAAAGTATTGACCCCTTTTTAATTTCATCCCGTATAAATTGATATTTTATATCAATATGTTTTGATCGCTGATGTATGATGGGGTTTTTTTTTGCCAGTAATATGCTCGATTAATTATCACAATAAATAGTTACAAGGTTATTAACGACCCCTGGTTCTACGACACTTTTAAGTAATGTCTTTAAATAGAGTGCTTCTTGATTGCAGATGCTAGACTGACAAATTCGGCTTCACACATTGACAAAGAAACAGCTGGTTGTTTTTTAGATTTCCAAGAAAAAATCGAGCTTTCATCCGATAATTTAAAACAGTATCCTGATATACTTTTTCGGTCAGGATAGTGATGACCAGCCTTTTTCCCCTCCCCAACTTTGGCCTTGTGCCACATTTATGTATACTTTACATAATAAATATATATATATAAAAATTTCAACACTAGGTTAGCTTTTTTTTCTTCTCTTATGATCCTTTTATTAGAGCCCCCTTCCCCCGGGAAGGTATATCAATGTATTACTAGAACTCATTGTTTTGGTTTTTTTTTTTTGGTTGTATTGTTTTGTTCTTTAAGGTTATGTGAAAATGTATAGACTATCTTATAATTTATTTTCATACCTTTATCTATTAATAATGAAGATTCAGTCTCGATTTTTCTGAAACCAAGACCATGTCACTGCTTGCGTCACAATTATCAAAATCGTCAATACATAGAATAAAGAACAATTAAAATTAATAAAATAAATAAAAGCTTATGATTCAACGTTTGAATCCTTTACATTGTAATAAATAAACTATATATTATTTAAATAAATAAACTATATAAACTATGAAATTAATTCTTAAAAATTGTATTACTTTAAGTGGAAAAAAATTATCTGCGAAATTTGTAATCAATTTTTAAAATCATTTCTTTACTCTCGACCTTTTTTCAGTTACAAGAAGTTAACTAAAAATTTACAAATAAATAAACATTTACGATTTTGAGTAAAATTTCTGCGTAAAATATTCAAAATAATTATTCAATTAATAATTCTATTTGAGGGGGACATAAAGTTTCATTTCAAATACTTTTATTCGTTTTTTTACTCCTTTAATAAATTTGATTTTACTTACATATTATAAAAACCCTCTGACATTGAATTTTTAACTCCACCCCACTCAAGCAATATCTTTCAAAAAATCTTTTTTACACCGCCCGGAGTTTTTTTTTCTTCTGCTTGTGGACATAATTACCCAGTCAGCGGGGTTTAGAATACGCTGACTGTATTCCCTGCAGATGGGTAAGACTCCGCTCCTCCTAAAGGTGGATAATGAGTGTGACAGCAAAGTCCATCTGATAGTTAGGTTTATGATGATGGAAATGTTAGTAATGTTTGTATTTACCCAACCCCTCCGCTAAGAGCAGGAAGTGACACAATGTCAATTCCCATACGGAGCTTAACAGGTTTGAATTCAGACTTTTCCTTCTCCTAAACCGGTTGTCATACCAAGGTTAAAGAGCCCAGTCTATCATAATATTTACTCATAAATGCAGAGAGAATAGTTGGACACATACCTTTCTCCTAGGGCAGTGGTTCCCAACCTTTCTCTATTTCCGAACTAAATAAGTGTTTTGTTCTGACCTCGCCCCCCCCCTTAAAGAGTTTTTCTCTGACCTCGCCTCCCCCCTTAAAAGAGATTTGCTCCGACCTCGCCCCCCCTTAAAAGTTTTGCTTCGACCTCGCAACCCCCTTAAAAGAGTTTTGCTCTGACCTCGCACCCCCCTTAAAGATATTTGCTCTGACCTCGCACCCCCTTAAAAGAGTTTTGCTCTGACCTCGCACCCCCCTTAAAAGAGATTTGCTCTGACCTCGCACCCCCACTTAAAAGAGTTGTGCTCTGACCTCGCACCCCCCTTAAAAGAGTTTTCCTCTGACACGCCCCCCCCCTTAAAAGAGTTTTGCTCTGACCTCGTACCGCCCTTAAAGAGTTTTGCTCTGACCCCCTTAAAAGAGTTTTGCTCTGACCTCGCACCCCCCTTAAAAGAGATTTGCTCTGACTCTCACCCCTTAAAAGAGTTTTTGTTCTGACCTCGCCCCCCCCACTTAAAAGAATGTTGCTCTGACTTCGCACCCCCCTTAAAATAATTTTTCTCTGACCTCGCCCCCACCCCTTAAAAGAGTTTTGCTCTGAATTCGCACCTCCCTTAAAGAGTTTTGCTCTGACCTCGCCCCCCTTTAAAAGAGTTTAGATTTGACCTCCCCCCCCATAAAAGAGTTTAGATCTGACCCCCCCCCCCATAAAAGAGTTTTGCTCTGACCTCGCACACCCTGGAATGGTGGTTGTACCCTCAGGGAGTGCGAGCACCACTGTTTGGGAACCTCTGTCTTAGAGCATTCGCGCCGTGTCAAATGCAAACAGCCCCATCCTGGATATGAATTCGAGTCACCGATTTAATTTCCTACGACGATAACCGTTTCGCACAACGCCTCAACTTTGTTAGTAATATATACATGATGATAATGCGGGAATTGATTAGTTAGTTAAATTTGTTGTTATTTAGGTTCATGTGGGGATGTATTCGCTGGAAACTGCTGGAGAATTAAGAACGATCTCATAAATGATGTTATAGTGTGGACCTACACACAGACAACCCAGAGGAGTGGTCCGATAAGCAAAAGCTTACATTAATCAATTAATTAGCTAAATCGTATACTGGGTGTGGTGAGGAGGATTTGCCAGGAGCGATAGGAATGAGAGAGAGAGAGAGAGAGAGAGAGAGAGAGAGAGAGAGAGAGAGAGAGAGAGAAGAGAGAGAACAGTGCTCTTAACCGAATATTTAGAATCAAGGCATCAGTTGACTCAAATCGCTTGTAAATTTATATATCTTTGTTTTAATTTTTATCATTTTACTTTTTTTTTCTTTTAATGTTATTCTATATTCTAATTGTATTAATTATATTTCTAATTTCATTTTACTTTTTTTTTCTTTTAATGTTATTCTATATTCTAATTGTATTAATTATATTTCTAATTTCATTTTCATTTTTTTTTTCTTTTAATGTTATTCTATATTCTAATTGTATTAATTATATTTCTAATTTCATTTTACTTATTTTTACTTTTAATGTTATTCTATATTCTAATTGTATTAATTATATTTCTAATTTCATTTTACTTTTTTTTCTTTTAATGTTATTCTATATTCTAATTGTATTAATTATATTTCTAATTTCATTTTACTTATTTTTACTTTTAATGTTATTCTATATTCTAATTGTATTAATTATATTTCTAATTTCATTTTACTTTTTTTTTTTTAATGTTATTCTATATTCTAATTGTATTAATTATGTTTCTAATTTCATTTTACTTTTTTTTCTTTTAATGTTATTCTATATTCTAATTGTATTAATTATATTTCTAATTTCATTTTACTTTTTTTTCTTTTAATGTTATTCTATATTCTAATTGTATTAATTATATTTCTAATTTCATTTTAATTTTTTTTCTTTTAATGTTATTCTATATTCTAATTGTATTATTATATTTCTAATTTCATTTTAATTTTTTTTCTTTTAATGTTATTCTATATTCTAATTGTATTAATTATATTTCTAATTTCATTTTACTTTTTTTTCTTTTAATGTTATTCTATATTCTAATTGTATTAATTATATTTCTAATTTCATTTTACTTTTTTTTCTTTTAATGTTATTCTATATTCTAATTGTATTAATTATATTTCTAATTTCATTTTACTTTTTTTTTCTTTTAATGTTATTCTATATTCTAATTGTATTAATTATATTTCTAATTTCATTTTACTTATTTTTTCTTTTAATGTTATTCTATATTCTAATTGTATTAATTATATTTCTAATTTCATTTTACTTTTTTTTCTTTTAATGTTATTCTATATTCTAATTGTATTAATTATATTTCTAATTTCATTACTTTTTTTCTTTTAATGTTATTCTATATTCTAATTGTATTAATTATATTTCTAATTTCATTTTACTTTTTTTTCTTTTAATGTTATTTCTTTTTTCTTTTAATGTTATTCTATATTCTAATTGTATTAATTATATTTCTAATTTCATTTAAATTTTTTTCTTTTAATGTTATTCTATATTCTAATTGTATTAATTATATTTCTAATTTCATTTACTTATTTTTTCTTTTAATGTTATTCTATATTCTAATTGTATTAATTATATTTCTAATTTCATTTTACTTTTTTTTTCTTTAATGTTATTCTATATTCTAATTGTATTAATTATATTTCTAATTTCATTTTACTTTTTTTCTTTTAATGTTATTCTATATTCTAATTGTATTAATTATATTTTCTAATTTCATTAAATTTTTTTCTTTAATGTTATTCTATATTCTAATTGTATTAATTATATTTCTAATTTCATTTTACTTTTTTTTTAGCACCACATGTCCATATAGATGTTTTGCTTCCCATTTTGTTTTCTGTATTTAATAATTCCTGTTGTCTTTTTTGTACGAATTGATATATATATATATATATATATATATATATATAAGTAAGTAAAGTCGACGGGGCGGCCTAAAGTCGGTATCAGCCAGTCAGCGAGGGAGTCTATCCCCTTTTCAATAGCGCTAGACCAAGGAGATTGTTTTAGCATCTGAGGTGGAGCGCCACACCTACCATCAGCTCCTTACTTTACCGCACAGATCCCTGTGCTACTCATACGCTGAGTTGGCGGGGACCGGTATCGAACTAGGAACCTTGTGGTTTATAGCCGAACGCTCTACCGACTGATATATATATATATATATATATATATATATACATCAATTCAATTATATATAAAAATACACACATGCAATCGACTGCAATTTATCAATATCTTGATTAATCCAGTGGATTTAACCCTGAAGATCCTTATGATGAAACTCGAGTTGGTTATCATAGTGTACCATTATTATAATAAATTTGCCCTACTCCCGTATTGAGCACTTTATATTTGTTATATCGCTGTCTTATCATTGTGAAACTTGCATCAACTAACCATTGTGACCATATTCACCGGTAAGTCACCTTTATTTATATATATATATATATATATATATATATATATATAGTAAAGATTAGAGGGAGAAATGTGGACAAAGGAACAAAACTCAAACAAGTGACTGATGAAGCCGAGCTCAATGCACGGTGAAATATATCTCTCCTACATGCACTTGAGAGAGAGAGAGAGAGAGAGAGGGGGGGAGAGAGAGAGTTTGAAATCTGTGCTAATTAGTGCGACATGATGATGATGATGATGATGGAGTTATGCATGCAACATTCTTTAAGAATTCACTTCGATAATTCAAGATTGATTATATGAGTATACATGTTTCCGTCCATATATTAATATACAGTTGGGAAAAAAAGTAATTCATCCCCTGCTGATTTTCTGAGTTTCCCACCTTGGAAAAATAGGAACGGCCTATAATTATCAGGTTAGGTCCGTTTTCAAAAATGGATATAATGTGATTTTCTAGATTTAAAAAAAATATTCTATCTCTCACTTTCAAGGCGCACCTACCATGAAAATTATAGACTGTTAATGTTTTTGTAAGGCGGCAAACTCATACTTATTTTCCCCTCTGTAGCATCCATTTACAATGTTTATAAGAATAGATTTTTTAGTTTCATAGAAAAGCATACAATCGACTTCAAAGTTTTCTCTCATGTCAAATCAAAGAACGGTTTTGAAATTATTGGACAACAAATCCTTTCGATTACAAAAAATAATCTAATTAAATCAGTAATACTTTTTGGAAACTTTAATATCACCAGATTCTGCACTAAAAAAATTTAAAGCAATATATATATATATATATATATATATATATGTGTGTGTGTGTGTGTGTGTGTGTGTGTGTGTGTTTGTGTATTGTTAGCAGTAGCTCACTTAGTGAATGGGTGGGGGACCAAGTTTTTTACGGTATGTGTAGTAGAGTGCTCAATATCAATATATAGCTGTTACATATATATATGTGTGTGTGTGTGTGCGTGCGAGCGCGCATGTGTGTGTGTGTGTTTAGCTCTAGCGCACTTGGTGAGTGAGTGGTGGGCCAAGTTTTTTTATGTTATTAGACATAGAGTGGTCAGTATCAGTAACAGAGCTGTTATATATATATATATATATATATATATATATATATATATTATATTATATATATATATATATATATATATATAGAGAGAGAGAGAGAGAGAGAGAGAGAGAGAGAGAGAGAGAGAAATTGTTGTTCTGGTTCCAACGGGAAAAATTCAATATTCTATAGAAAAGAAGTCCGCAAAATGGATTATGTTTTTAGAAAAAAAATTCTATTATTTTTATCTTACATATGCGACATGTGTTTCAGATCTTCTGGTATCTTCTTCAGGCTTTGGTCAATAATATGAAAATGAATTCTTAAATGTGTGTATATATATATATATATACATAAGTATTTAACTTCTCTCTTCCTGTTTGGTGGGAGTGGAGTATAAAGAAATTTTATTTCTAACATTTGTGTTTTAAACAGGTGTTTTTGTTTTTTGGGTGGCTGGGTAAAATACTTATAAATTTAGTTTTTATGACTCTTTTATTATGGTTGCTCTGATATTGTTCATCAGATGTTCATTTGATATGTCAGGTGTGTGTGTTTGTAATTTGTTTTTTGTTCTAAAGAATTTTTGTGCTTTTCTACTTAAATTTCTACTTTCTCGGTGTGTGTATGTGTGTGTTTATGTATACGTGTTTATGTTTACATTTTTGTGTGTGTGTGTGCGTGTGTGTGTGTTCGTGTGGGTGTCTATGTACATGGTTGTATTTGGTGTGTATATGTATATATACATAAGAATTGAATTTAATATAAGAATTAAATTTAAAATAAGATTGGTGTGTCTTTTACATTACATAGTTTGTACACATACATACCCATACATGCATATATATATCTATATTTACACATACACATATATGTTGTATTATATAATTTGCATATTTTATTTTGTGGTTTATACGTTTGTGTAGTAAAGTTGTTGTTATTGTTGTGTGTGTGTATGTATGTGTATATGTATGTGTTTGGTTAAGTTAAATACTTTTTTACACTGCCCTAGTCTATTAATAATGGAGATTAGGTCTCTATTTGTCTGAAACTGAAACTACGTCACATTATTTTAAAAAATTATCATAACATTGAATCTGAGCATGCAGCATTAGACGGTCCTCATTGTTTTTTTAAAACAAGTTTTAAATAAATACATACCCGGTATCATATACTTATATATAGTTTGTTTTATTTTAATATTTATCTAAAGTTATCAGAACTAATTTTTTTCATTTCAAATGCATATGCATCTCTTTGTCTACCTGTGTATCACTCCCCCCTCTCCAGTATGTAACACAAACCCTCCAACATTGAATTTTTAACTCCCATCTCCTCAGGCAATATCTTTCAAAAATTATTCTTTAGACCGCCCGGGGGGGTGTTTTTTTTTTTTTGCTAGTATTAATAATTCTCAAACATATAGTAGAAATGCATCTAACCAGACACACCAAAACCAACCCTACCAAATCATAAGGCGCTAACAGGTGCTACCTCACTGGATCAGAGTGGACATGGGAGTAATGGCATCGAAGTGGTTACTTAAATGTCCCTTAAGCTCCAGAATTTGATTTCTTATCAGCAGATATAGTTTGGGGTTATACACAAGACAGACTTTTTTTTTCGGAGATTCTTACCCCTCTCCAGGGAATGTAGTCGCTGTATTCTACAACCCACCGACAAGGCTAAGAATTTGGTCACAGGATTAAAAAAAAAAAAGACACATGTGGGAATATGTTCCATTTCAGTCATTCATGTGTTGGAAGATTATATGGGTTATTTATTTGATTCTATTTTTGTAAATGGTGACTATACAATGACACGTGTTCAAAGTAGCGGGAAAATCCTTTATTTCAACCGGAAATATTTCTGGCAATATGATACACACCTACGCAAAGACAAACAAACCAGTTTTATATATACGTTTGTTCATCGCTGGCAAAGAAATACGGAGCTAAAACTGGTTGGTTGGATTTTACGGCATATCAATTGTTATTGGGTTATTTTATGCCGAAGAAATTTTGTTTTATTCATTCTTGATGGGTATTCAAATTTCTTTAATTCAATTTTTATAGAACACATTTTTAACTGACTTTTTCTATTCAAACCATAAATGGGACCCTAACAGATACTACTGTTAATATGGCATTAAATAAATAAACATATTCCACAGCTGAAAAATCGCTCTATTGTACAGTCGTATTGTGCATTGAGTATATGGTGTTTACGCAAAACAAATAGGATACATTACTTTCGAGGGTTATATATATATATATATATATATATATATATATATGGGGGGGATAAAAGGCCTTAAATACCATGGGTATCGTGATTATGGACCATTTCAACTCGTGGGTAAGCCTAGAATCACCTTGTACCAAGAAATTTGGTACCCCAACAAAGAATATATATATATATATATATATATATATATATATATATATATATATATTAGTGAATCACAGACACAGTGTTTCGATGTTTACGCCTTATCAGTGCAGCTCGACGTTTTTAACAGTTACCTCTAGCTGGGAGCGAAAACCGACAGAATTTCCTCTGTCAAGCTCCTTAACCTCACGGCCGCCGGAAACTGTCAGTCAGAGGCGAACAATTAATTAGTACATACTTACGTAGATGTATGTTTTACAATCACCAGAGAACTCTGTAAACCACAGGCGGGTAAATGCCTTACGCTAAACGGTGAAATGTCTCCTCTACAGTGCTCTACCGAGTATTGGGAGCATATATATTAATCATCCACAGACACAATGTTTCGACGTTTACGTTTCTTCAGTGCGACTCGACTTTTTTTAACAGCTACTTCTCTCTCTCTCTCTCTCTCTCTCTCTCTCTCTCTCTCTCTCTCTCTCTCTCTCTCTCTCTCTCTCTCTCTCAGTCGGTAGAGTGTTCGGCTAGAAAGTTCCTAGTTCGATACCGGTCCTCACCAACTCAGCATATGAGTAGCACAAGGATCTGTGCGGTAAAGTAAGGAGCTGATGGTAGGTGTGGCGCTCCACCTCAGACGCCAAAAAACAATCTCCTTGGTCTAGCGCTATTGAAAAGGGGATAGACTCCCTCGCTGACTGGCTGATACCAACTTTAGGCCGCCCCGACGACTTTACTTATATATATATATATATATATATATATATATATTATATATATGCGTGTGTGTGTGTGTGTGTGTGTGTGTGTGGAAATGAATACGATGTTAAGTAAATATTTAAAAACTCAAAACGCAACGCATTCAGAAGGATGATATTTTATTATAGAAGCCGACGTTATAACGTTTAGGTTTGTTTAGCAAACAATCGTCACGACATCGTTGGTATTCAGTTATATAGAAAAAAAAAACTTTCAAACATTGGTTATTAAGAAACCGCAAAATACTAAAAAAAACTTACTAACTTTTGTTTTTAATTTTTTCTATATAACTGAATACCAATGATGCCTTGACGATAGCTTGCTAAAAAACTAAAACGTTATAAATTCGTCTCCTATTATGAAATATCATCCATCTGAATACCTATTTTTTTTTCATTTATATATATATCTTCTATTATTATACTAAAGCTAAGATTTTAACCTTTTAAAATATAAAGGTTTTTTTTCCTGGCTGGTTTAATGACACGAAATTTATACTAATTAATTCCTTAGTTTTAGGATTGCTAAATATTTGAAAAAAATTCCATTTAATTTGCAAATAAGTCAAAAACTGACCCATCCCTATCTTTATATTCTGCATAACTCTCTTTTCCTCTCTATATGTGAGTGAAGGGGAGATGGGATAGTGATTAACATAGACACTTTTGACAACTCACCAGCACGTAATAAAATTCCAATGTCTATTTAAATGTAAAGTAGGTCAAAGTAGATATACCCAATTCGTTGAAAAATCCGTGTTTTTTTTTAAATACAATTCTGACCCACACGTTTGAACATTTTTTCAGGGAATTATCCGATTTTAATGAAATTTTTAATGTTGATTTAGCAATGAATGAATTTTATAATGTATTAGGTATTTTATTTCAAAACTTTCTGATTTTTTCAGGTCACTTAACTTTGACTCCCTGTTTTTGGGGTGCAAAATATCGGTGTATATATATGTGATTGATACTATTTTCTGCATAAATAAAAAGACTAAAGACAGAAGGTGTGAATAGAAGAAAAAGTTTTTTTCAAAAATCTGCTTGGGTAGTAAATAAGTACCGAAAATCGAAAAAATAAAATGAAAATAAAAACAAAAAAAAATATTTTTGGAGTATTATTTGTATTATTCAGACTCATTAGTCATTAGTATTATCAGCGTTATTCGGACTATTGTCCTCATCTTTATTGTTATCTGTTTTAACGTTTCGGCCGATATGCCCTCCGGCCTTCTCCAGGTATTTCTTGTCGGACTCTGGAACCTTTTCGGACTCGGGAACCCTCTTTTCGGACTCGGGAATTTTCTTGTAATCGGGAACCTTCTTGTCAATAGTCCGAATAACGCAGATAATACAGATCATCAAGCCTCATGTCAAACATTCAGAGATATTGTCTTCATCTTCAGGTATTTCTTGTCGGACTCGGGCACCTTCTCGGACTCGGGAACCTTCTTGTAATCGGAAGCCATCACGGAACTTTGAACCTAACCCTTTATTCAGTCCACGGGGTATCCTGTTCTCATTCCACTAACCATAGCTGGGGTATAGGTGTTCAGGTGTGTTAATTATTATTATTATTCTATGTTACTGCTGTCCCTAACCAGGATTGAACCTGCAGTCTAGAGATAACTGTTATTTAGAACTGTCTTAATCTAACTCCTTTATCTACTAGGCTATGTGTCCAATTGGACAATCCAGTGTGAATTTTTTTCAATCGCAAAAGTTACTATTTATTCTGTAAAAAACGGATTTTAAGTAGCGTCTTGGCAGGCATCTTGATCGAAATTGACCGAAAAATCGTTTTAAATGTATCAAAAATAAATTACATGTGTAAGATTATTTTGCTTATTTACTGATGCTCATTATGTTACTACTTTTCGACTTAGACAAAAATTTGACCTAGAATAATCGGTTTAATAAATTTTAATTCGTTTTTAAAATGAAATGCAGGCGATATTTTGGCAGATCCTACTCTTTTCCCTTATCCCAATCATCTAACGAGAGCTTAATGGGTGATCCAACGAGTCACGTTTTGTCTAGTATATATATATATATATATTATATATATATATATATATATATATAGTTTGCTATACTCATACGTAAACTGGGCTCAATATCGTTTATAGAGCATGTATATCTAAGTTACGATAGCGAAGACATAAAGTCAACAGTGCTTGGTAAGAATCAGTTTCCCGCCTATACGATTTTCAAATAAAGTGCACTTGGTTTGAAAAACACATAGGCGAGAAACTGAAAGGTACCAAGCGCTGTTGAATTTATCCCTTTTCTACTCTCTCTCTCTCTCTCTCTCTCTCTCTCTCTCTATATATATATATATATATTATATATATATATATATATATATATATGTGTGTGTGTGTGTATATATATATATAATGATGTTAATCCTAATGAGTCAGATATACCTACTAATAGTTTCGCTTACTAGCTCACCAGGAGTAAGAATCCGACTAAAAAGACTTGGAGCAACTGTACTTATATTACTAAAACCAGTCACACCGTGGCCCAAACAAATTGGGATAACAAAAAAAGAAAAAAAGAAAAAAAAAAGACAAATTTTTACACCTTTTATCTATTTTTATTTTCCTATTCCTACCTTTTCCCTATTTTCGATCCTAAATCCCCCACCCATTTCCATTTCTCGAAGTCATATATTCTATCGCCACTGCCCCCTTGAAACCCAGTATGCCATCAGATATATATGGTATGAGCTCTCTAATTGGTAATTTAAATTAACTTTCACTACTAAGCATATAAGCAATGATCGTTTCCCCGCAAAACTTGATCTCTCTGTGATAATAAAAATATATAAACAAACCTATGTATTTAATAGTTTAAAAACACCAGTCCCGCTACAGCTGTCAGTGTCCGAGGGGATAAGGTATCAGGCTGGCAAACAGTCAGTCTGATTTCGACCCTAGCCAAGGATAGTTGTGTCTAGCCACATTGAGGAGGCGTGAAAAGCCGAAACACGTGTCTTTGGATGACTATATATATAATATATATATATATATATATATATATATATATATATATACAGTTTGGTATATTTTGAAGTAAAGAGAACTAAATATCATTGATAGAGCACATATATCTAAGTTAGAGTAGCGGAGACATAAATTCAACGGCACTTGGTAACTGTCATTTTCTTGCCGATGTAATTTTCAAACCACGTGAGAAACTGACTTCTATCAATCACCGTTAACTTCATGTGTTCCCAATTATATATATATATATATAATATATATATATATATATATTATATATATATATATAATTAAAGAAATAACAAAAGACTTAGAGGTTTTGCGTTATAGACTATTTCGGGGAGCTTAGACAAAGTGTTTAATTCTCCCGACTCATCAGATGCGACAAGTTGTTTTAAAAAAAACTCCTATGTCGTAAGGAAGATTTCTTCTCTGGACTTTTGGATTACTTAAAAAAATAATATATATATATATATATAATATATATATATATATATATATATATATATAGTAAATTCGCGGAGTGGTATCCACCGAACAGCGAGGGAGTCTATCTCCTTTTTGCTAGTGCTAGACAGGGAGATTATATGTGCTGAGATGGAGCGCCACACATACCGTCAGCCGCCTACGTTACCGCACTGATCAGATGACCTAGGCTGTGCTACTCAAGTGCTGAGTTGGTGATGATCGGTATCGAACCTGGAACCTTGCGACTCATAGGCGAATGCTATACCGACTTAGGAATGTATTTAATTATTTCCAACCAGTTTCCTGTTCTAGTATCGTAAGGAGGATTTTTATTCCAATTAATATTTGTGACAGTCAAGTCACGCGTAAAACATCTGTTCCCGGTAGATTACCTAAGTTAAACAACGAAGAGGCTGTTGAATACTTAATTGGGTGGTGAACAACAGAAGATACTGTTAACAACCTGAGTCCTTTGTCTATCAAAATTACTTGATTCGGCATTAAATGACTCGAGAAGGATTGATATGCTGCAAAACAAACAAACCAACCGAATTTATATACCATGCAATGACATTTTTTGTTATCTCATTTGTATACCAATTTTCTAAATCAGAGATCACAAAACTTTATTATTGTCACATTATTATTGTAACAAGTCGTAACAAGTGAAAATTCGCGATTGGGTTAGTAACAAGTGAAATCATCGCAATCCTGAAGAGCATCCATCCAACTTTCATTTCGCTCGCGACCATTACATTGGGAACATTTAGCCCAGGGTAACCATGTTCAGCAATAATACTTGAGAATTATCTTATGGTTAAACCGGATCTAAAGTCCACCGTTTTTCCAAAATTTTACGTTTTTTCAGGTCAGTTAACTTTGAACCACGTATCTTTGAAGATACGTGGTTCAAAGTTAACTGACCTGAAAAAAAGTAAAAGTTTTTATATAAAATAACTGGTGCATTATATATTTTATTTATTAGTATATCAACACTGAACATTTCATTAAATTCGATTTATTCCCTGATTTTTGGTATTTTTTTCTTTCGGTGGGGTGACATACGATGGTGGAATTTAGGTCCGTTAAGTTCGATGTATCCAATCTTTTACAAGCAAACAATTTGTAGCCTAATTTGAAAAAGAATAATTATGGAATAGATAAATAGGATTTTTATTTTACACTCTTATTATTGTCAACCTAAATCGAATCTCCAATGGAGATACAATAAATGAACGCGGGGTTGTTTGAAAGTGATTTTACCAGAAAGTAAGAGATTTTAAAAGAGAATTCAGTCGTAAAACAAAACAAACCAAACAAAACCGAAATGAAAATAAGTTATTACAAAAAATGAATAGATATTTTTACGAGGAAAAGGTTAATGACGAAGGAATCGGCTCAGACCAACTGTAAATTTAATTAAGTGATAAGGTTTGTGCCCGAATTAAAATTAAAATAATCATGGTGGATGAGCAGTCCATGATATGCAACACTCCACTTACACCCTTACTTAGGCTAGACGGTCATGTCGAGCCCTAGCACCTATACGATTGCTCCAACCCTATTAACCTTATGGCAACTCCCAACCCTTTTTATCATATATGTGCTAGAAGGCGGTGGCTAAGGGTCTTCATGTCCTGGAAATGACGTTAAACTCTATCTGATGGTGAGGTTCCAGTTTTGGAAGTCTGGGGAATGTGGAGCACCCATTTATCACCATTGCTCCCTGGTCCATTCTGACCCGGAGTGGTAGTACCTGTTAGGGTCCCATCTATGGGTTAAATGGTAAAATCTGTTTATTAACAAATTGAGTATCCATTAAGAATGAATTTATTTCAAAACTTTGTTGGCATTAAATGACCCAATGAGATTGATATGTCGTAAAACAAAACAAACCAAACAAAACCGAAATGAAAATAAGTTGTCACTGATCGCAGAATTTTTATTTCTTTTCTTTTCTTTTTTTTCCTTCCTTATTTTTTTGTTTATTTGTTTTCTTATTTAGGTAATCCGTTGTTTTGTTTTGTTTTGTTTTTCTCGTTTCGCTTTATTTTATTTTCTGTTTTAATTTATTCGTTACTCTATCATTGTTCTTTCATTATTTTTCTCTTTCTTTCTTTTTCTCTTTCTTTGTATTCTCTTCCCTTCTTTTTCTCTTCTCTTCTTTTTCTCTTACCTTCTTTTTCTCTTTCTTTCTTTTCCTCTTCTCATCTTTTTCTCTTTCTTTCATTTTCTCTTCTCTTCTTTTTATCTTTCTTTCTTTTTCTCTTTCTTTCTTTTTCTCTTCTCTTCTTTTTCTCTTTCTTTTTTTCTCTTCTCTTCTTTTTCTCTTTATTTTTCTCTTTCTTTTTCTCTTCCCTTCTTTTTCTCTTTCTTTCTTTTTCTCTTCCATTCTTTTTCTCTTCCATTCTTTTCCTCTTTCTTTCTTTTTCTCTTTCTTTCTTTTCCTCTTCTCATCTTTTTCTTTCTTTCTTTCATTTTCTCTTTCTCTTCTTTTTCTCTTTCTTTCTTTTTTCTTTTCTTTCTTTTTCTCTTTCTTTCTTTTTTCCCTTCTCTTTCTTTTTCTCTTTCTTTCTTTTTCCTTCTCTTCTTTCTCTTCTTTTTCTCTTCCCTTCTTTTTCTCTTTCTTTCTTTTTCTCTTCCATTCTTTTTCTCTTTCTTTCTTTTTTTTTCTTTCTTTCTTTTTCTCTTCTCTTCTTTTTCTCTTCTTTTCTTTTCTCTTCTCTTCTTTTTCTTTCTTTTTTCTTTCTCTTTTCTTTTTCTCCCTTCTTTTTCTCTTTTTCTTCTTTTTCTCTTTCTTTTTCTCTTTTCTCTCCTTCTTTTTCTCTTCTTCTTTTTTTCTTTCTTTCTTTTTCACTTCCATTCTTTTTCTCTTTCTTTCTTTTTCTCTTTCTTCTTTCTTTTTCTCTTCCTTCTTTTTCTTTTCTTTCTTTTTTTCTTTCTTTCTTTCTCTTCTTTTCTCTTTTTCTCTTTCTTTCTTTTCTCTTCTTTCTTTTTCTCTTTCTTTCTTCTTTCTCTTCCTCTTTTTCTCTTTCTTTCTTTTTTCTTTCTTTCTTTTTCTTTCTTTTTCTTTTTTCTCTTCTCTTCTTTTTTCTCTTTTCTTTCCTTTTCTCTTCCATTCTTTTCTCTTCTTTCTTTTTCTCTTCTCTTTCTTTTTTCTTTTCTTTCTTTTTTCCATTCTTTTTCTTTCTTTCTTTTTCTCTTTCTTTATTTCTTTATTTCTTCGTATCTTTTTAATAAGTTTTCTTTTCTTTTATACTTTATCTTTTTTTAGTTGTTTTCTACAATAATTTCTTACTTTTATTTTATTCTTTTGTTATTGTTTTCTTTTTCTTTTTTTATTTCTTCATCAGTTTTTCTTTTTTTTTTCTTTCCTTATTTTTCTCTTTCTTTTTTTTTTCTCTCCCTCTTAATTTTGATTTCATTTTATTTCTATTTTTCTTTCGGTTTTTATCATTGATTGATTGATTGATTGATTGATTGATTTTAATGTCATATCAATTCGGTTAGGGTTATTTTATGCCTAAAGGTTAGGGAATCGCATTCATTGTACGTTCATCTTTACATTTTGTTGTTGTTTCCTAAGTTTTTCTCTTTTATATTTCTTTCTTTCGCAATGTTGGCTTTCTTTCTTTCTTTCTTTCTTTCTTTCTTTTTTTGTATTATTTTCGCCATTCTTCTTTTATTTATTTATTCATTCATTTTATTTTTCTTTGTTCTATTTACTTAACCTTTTTTTATTTCTATCTTTTAATGGGATATCAACCTTCGTGAGTTATTTAATACCTAAGCCATCCTTGTAGAAGATCAGTAGTGGTACAGTTTAATCTACAGCTAGTGGATAATGCGGTTCATACCTTCCCCAAGAGTATTAGTCCGAAAGGGAACGTAATAGCGCGACTATGGTTCGAACTCGCTTATTAGGATATTTCCATCCAGCATGTTAACCACAATGCCAGTGGACTCCCTCATTTTTTGTCTGTTTTCTCTTCTGTTTTTCTACAACAATTAAAGGAAGTGAAACATTTTTACCGAATTAAATAAATTACAAAGAAACCAAAATATTCCGAAAGACAAACATTTCAGTAAACATTGATTTTAAAAGAAAATTTAGAAAATCAACTAAGATATTTATTTTTTTTAAATCCCAACAAAAAACAAAAAAATGGTGGAATAATCTTAAAAGTGAAAATAAAAATTACACCTCAGTGAAAGAAAAAAATTAAAATCATAAAACCGACAAATCTAAGAGATTTATTTAGATTTATAAACCATTAACGACCGAAGGATTATGTAAATATTATTAAAATATATATAGTCCGAGTTAAAATCATGCTACGGGTAACTCGAAGCCGAAATGTTTTAGACCTTATTTTTCTGGTGCAAGTATCATTGGGGGACGAGAAAAGATTTGGTAAACGGGCCAAATCCTGCTCCGTTTACAAAAACATTATCGTTAATCAATGATACCTGCGTCTGAAAAATAAGGTCTAAAAGGGTTCGGTTTTGAGTTATCCTTACTGCTCTTTTAACCCAGACTAATATAAACCGGGTGATTAGGACCCTAGCTCAGTCGGTAGAGCGTCGGACTAGAAACCACAAGGTTCCGGATTCGATACCAGCCCATGCCAACTCAGCGTATAAGTAACACAGTGATATGTGCGGTAAAGTGAGGAGCTGATGGTATGTGTGGCGCTCCACCTAAGACGCCAAAACAATCTCCATGGTCTAGCGCTAATTAAAACGGGATAGACTTCATCGCTGTCCGGCTGATATCAACTTTAGGCCACCCCGACGACTTTATTTACTTTTGTTTAACTTTTGAATGATTGTTTCTATCATGCATATGCTTTTAAAGAATTTGTATACTTAAAAAAAAATTCGAGTTAAATTTTTAAAATAGTTTGACTAATATCACAAACGTTGGTAACTTACCGGCTCGATAATCAAAATAAAAATGATTCATTTATTTTAATGTCATGCCAACCCGTATAGGGTTATTTTATGCCTAAAGGTTAGAAAATTGTATCGATTGTACGTTCATGATTACATTTTTTGTTCAGTTGTTTCTAAAAAGTTTTTTTTTGTACACATTCCTATTGAATACGAATAATTTTTAAACAGATCTATTCTAACCATAGATGAGACCCTAACAGGTACGACCACTCCGGACCAGAGGGAAGCTGGGAGTTATGACAATGAAGGGGTACACTTCACTCCCGAGATCCCTAGAACTAGAGCCTCACCATCAGATGCAGTTTAGTGTCATACACAGGACATTCCTTTTTGGGTTAAATCAAACTTAACATACCTAAATTCCACCATCGTATGTTACCCCACCGAAAGAAAAAAATACAAAAATCAGGGAATTAACTGAATTTAATGAAATTTTCAGTGTTGATATAATAATGAATAAAAGATATAATTCATCAGTTATTTTATTTAAAAACTTTTACATTTTTTCAGGTCAGTTAAATTTGAGCCACGTATCTTTGAGGCGTAACACAGATTCTCAAATATACATGGTTCAAAGTTAACTGACCTGAAAAAATGTAAAAGTTAAAAAATAAATAAATGGTGCATTATATCTTTTATTTATTAATATATCAATACTGAAAATTCCATTAAATTCGGTTAATTCCCTGATTTTTGGTATTTGGTTTTCTTTCAGTGGGGTGACATACTATGGTGGAATTTAGGTCCGTTAAGTTCGATTTAACCCTTTTTTTTTTGTTTGCGGGTCTTACCCCTCTGTGGGACACTCTTTTTTGTGGGTCTTACCTCAACTGTTTAATTTTATATTTTAGAAAATAATATTTTTCTTTGGCTTAATAAACTTTAGAAACTTAAATGTTTCTAATGAATTTATTAACATAAGCGTATCTGAGGCTCGCTCGCATCTAAAATTTTAGCTGTCAACACAAAGCAAAAATTGCTCGAGTAACAGTTCGTAACTAAGAAAGTTGCTGTTTTGTTTTACGACATATCAACTCTTTTCGGGTCATTTTAATCAAGTAC
Source organism: Doryteuthis pealeii (assembly GCA_023376005.1). Lineage (NCBI taxonomy): Eukaryota > Metazoa > Mollusca > Cephalopoda > Myopsida > Loliginidae > Doryteuthis > Doryteuthis pealeii. The sequence continues at coordinate 90,870,295 of CM042139.1, read as the reverse complement.
TTTTGATAAAAAAAGGATTCGGGTTGCTTTCAGTACCTGCTTTTGATTAAGTGGTCACTCAATTAAGTATATAACAAGCTTATCGCTGCTTAACTTCGGTGATCTAGCGGGAAACGTCGGAAAGTAAGGGCACTCGTAAGTCAAGCTACCACTGTACAGGGGAAAACCTGTTGATATTTGAATAACGAAAAAAGTTTTGGAAATGATATGGTATAAACAAGAGCCCTGGAACGAATGAATGATTTGTGCATACCTGGAAAGAAAGAAAAAAACTATGGAAAACCGAACACACGAACACGGGCGCAGTAAAAATGGAGAGGCATACTGACAGCCAACCTCGTACCAAGCAGAATATTAACCGTCTCTCCACCGTAGTGAAAAACTTCACTTCGATTAGCAATCGTCACCTCCACCAGTTCGCCGCCACTTTTCTTGGCATATCGATAAAAATAGTCTGTCATCTGCGGATCGGTGTTGGTGGGGGCGTTTTTGATAAGCGGGGGAGTAAAAGAGAAAGAAAGGACAAAGGAGAATATTTTTGAGAGAGAGAGAGAGAGAGAGAGAGAGAGAGAGAGAGAGAGAGAGAGAGAGAGAGAGAGAGAGAGAGAGAGAGAGAGAGAGAGAGAGTCTTATAGTGGAAGGAGTGATGTGGAGACTGTATCGTAGGTTGGAACTTCATGACAATTTTTCCCTTTCTCGGCACCTGCTATGGGTTGAATGCTACTACTGTGAGAATGTCCGTGATGTAAGCAGTTGATTGACAGTTTCCACTGAAAAAAGCCCGCCCATTTTGTCTGTCCGTTTTCTCAACACACACACACACACCTCCTCTCTCTCTCTCTCTCTCTCTGTCTCTTTCTCTCTCTCTCTTTCTCTCTCGTACTCACCCCTCTTTCTCTCTATCTCTTTTTCTCTGTCTCTTTCTTTTCTATTTATCCATTCCCTTATTTGCATATTCTTTATCGCTCTCGTCTCTTTTCTCTCTATATATTATACTCTTTCTCTCCCTTTTTCCTACATTGACTTCGAATTAAAGTTATAGATTGCCAACAAAAATACGCACCACCCCTTTACACTTACTTTCAATCTTTATTTCATATGACCCCTTCCCCCCTCTTTCTCTTTACGCACTTTCTTTCAGTTCACCCTCTCTCTCCCCCCTCTCTCCCTCTCTCTCTCTCTCTCTCTCTCTCTTTGTGTATGTGTGTGTGTGTTATCCCTTAACTTAAACAACTTGCGTGGGTTTCTCTTTTTTCTCTCTTCAACTGTTTAACATACGAGAAAATATTCTACACTCTTACTGCATCTTTCTCTTTTTCTTTCTCTTCCTCTCTTTCTCTCCCTTCTCTCTCTCTCTCTCTCTCGCACTTACCCTCTTCCTGTACCCATATTTCCGTTTTAGTTTTACTTTCTTTCTCCCACATCTTTTACATATTCACTTTAGTAAGTTTTGTATTTTCTTGAGTCAACTACTCCCGTTCTCCTCCTCTTTCTCCTCCCACTCTTCTTCTTCTTCTTCTTCTTCTTCTTCTTCTTCTTCTTCTTTCTTCTTCTTTCTTCTCTTTATTTTTCCCCTCCTTCCAGAAAAGGGCAACTTCCTCTGCAAATGTCTTGGAATGGTTTCTTCGCTACAGGTGTATATATAAGGCCACATTCTTAGAACACACTTCGTGTAACCGACAGCTTTGCAACTTTCACAACAGGTTGTACATCGCCTGTTACTTTTCATTCTCAATCGATTGCTAAAGCTAATACATACATTTTTTTTTCAAGTCAATAACTCTTAACGACAAACTTTTTACTATTCAAGAACAAAAACAAATCAACAACAACCATTTTAACAAACAATTGTTATTTTACTTGTTTCGGTTTTCTTACAAAACGAAACGAGAAAAAAAAGTAAACACGCTCCCACTTACCCACACATACATAGAAAAGAAATAGTTGTAAAGACAAATATACATCGGATTCCGAAAGTTGTGTGAAGGAAAAAAAAGCTGACCAAAGGTAAAAATAAGATCGTCTTCATTCGGAACGAAAACATCATGCGCTACTGGTATTGCGCGTGTCTTTTATTATTGCAGAACTCTCTAATATCTGTGAGCGGAGTCGAGAAAGGCAACAAAAAGGTAAGCGACCCACGTGATTCCAAAGATAAGACATTGTTCTTTCTTGGGACCGCGTTTCTGTGTTGTTGTGTTTTGATGTTAAATATTTATCGTTATATATATATACTTTTTTTATATTCATTCATTTTTCCGTTTTTCATTCAGTTACTTTTTCTTTTAGTCAACTTAGTCAACATCAAAATTTTGACTCGCTCGATTTTTTGTTGTTTTCGTTAGCTCATCCTCTCATAAACACACACACACACACACACACACACCACACACACACACACATATATATATAATATATATATATATATAACACATAAATACTCGCATATGTATACATATATGTTTGTGTGGGTGTGTGTTTGCGTTTATATATTATATATATATATATTATATATATATATATATATATATATGTATATATATATATTCATATATATAGACACACACATATATATATTAATGTATCTTTGTGATAAATGTTCGACAACGGAAAAACTAACACACACACACACACATATATATGTATATATGTATACATCAATGTATCGACTTTGTGATATATATATATATATATTATATATATATATATATATACACATACATATATATATATATGTGTGTGTGTGTGTGTTGGGATACCGTAGATATATAGTCAACGACGCTAACTTAAAGTTACCAAGAGCCGTTGACTCTCTATCTACGCCACCCTAAGATAGCTACATATGCTCTATCACTAATATTGAGCACTCTTTATTCATGAATAAAGCAAACTATATATATATATATATATATATATATATATATATTATATATATATTGTTCGTGTGACAAATGTCTAATAATTGTTTCGTTGGAAATTGTTTTTCTTATTCACTTGTTTAATAATTGTCTCAAAGAACATACATTGATAAACTGATTTTCAAAATTAATTTTCGTTTTGTAAATATATATATATATATATATATATATATATTATATATATATATATAAGCTAAATGTTATTTAAATCTACCCTTTTCACTATTGTTTAATTTCTATAGGTTTCATGTATCCAATAAGGAATAGGAAACAAATTCATCAGATGAAACTTTATTAGCAAATAAACTTTAATAACTGAAAAAGATTCATCTGATAACCGTGTCTTTTGTTCCATAGTTGATATCTGAAATTTATAGTAATTAAATGATACTTAGTAGGTGAGATTTTAATTGCTTTTAGTTTTTATATTGCTCTGCTGGCCACCATTTTAGAACTTTTTTGATTCTTGAACAATTTTCTAAACGTCTGTTTAGTCACATCTGTTCGCTAGAAAAGTTTAGAATACTTGTGAATTTGTATCACTTAGATTCTTCGGTCTGTTGTCCTCATCTTTATTGTTATATACACAACGTTTCAGCCGATGTCTCCCCCACTCTTCTGTAGATTTTTCTTGTTGAACCTTCTCGTCAAACTAAGAAACCTTCTTGTCGAACTCGGGAGCTTTCATGTCATAATCGGGATCCTTCACGGAACTTCGTACCGTACCGGTTACAAGCGTTTAGATATGTTACAAAGTTGTGAACATGGCACAACGGATATAAGGGTTAAGTTAATACAGTTCTAAATTACAATCTTCTGTATGTTGCAAGTTCAGTCCTGACCACTGGCATTAATAACATAGAATACTTAACATAGCTTAACACTTGTATCCAGATGTGGTTACCAGAATGAGAACAGTCTACATTGGTGGATGGAATAAAGGGTCCGGTTCAAGGTTCTGTGAAGGCTCGCAATTATGAAATGAAGGTTCCCGAGTTCGATGAGAAGTTTCCCATGTTCGATAAGAAACGCCCGAAGAAGGCCGTAGGGTACGTCGGCCGAACAGTTGCGTCTATAATAACAAAGATGAGGACAGCAGTCCAAAAATCTAAATTATACAAATTATATGATTTCTCTGAATTTTTGAGATGAGGCTTGATAATCAGTATCATTTGGATTATTCGGACTATTGTCCTCATCTTTATTGTTATATATACCGTTGTACAGATAACAAATATAGATGGGGAAAATAGTCCGAATAATCCAAATTATACTAATACAAATTATAAAACCTCATCTAAAAAAAATCAGACTTGTGAATTTGTTCAAATTTGTTTAAATAAATTTAATAATATTCTTATAAATGGAAAGCCAATAAAGTTTCATCTGATGATTGTGCCTTTCATGGCATAGTTGATACATTACACTTATAGTAATGAAACGATAGTGAGAACTTGAGATTTTTATTACATGTAGTTATATATTGCTCTGTTGGCCAGCATTTGAGCACTATTTGATTTATTAAACGTTTTTCAACGTATATATATATATATATTATATATATATATATATTAAGAAATTTGAAAAACGAAGAGTTCCAAAAATAGGATGAATTTATTTATCGACGTTTAAACGTTTCGGTTTATTTAAACTTTCATCAGGATAGATTATGGGGAGAAAACATTTTTCTAACTCCTGTCATCCACAAAATATCCATCAATTTCTTCACCCCATAATCTATCCTGATAAAGGTTTAAATAAACCGAAACGTTTAAGCGTCGATAAATAAATTCATTTTATTTTTGGAACACTTCGTTTTTCAAATTTCTTAATAATGTCGGATTTATTTCCATATTCACTCCCATATATATATATATATATATATATATATGTGTGTGTGTGTGTGTGTGTGTGTGTGTGTGTGCATGTGTATGTGTATGTCTTGAAGAAAATGAGTGGAAGTGAAAAAATACATACGATGTTAAGTATGAATTTATTGTTTTAATAAGTCAACACAAGTATATCGACCGGCTTTTTCTTTTGTTTTTTCTTTTTTTACATGTGCGAACTATTTATTTAAAAATTATTCTAGATGAAAATAAAACATTGAAATCATCATCAGGGCAGATAATTATAAGTGTTCGTCATTTCTGCTTAAGATGTAATACGATGAAAAATATATTCACAGTGATGTCACAAACGAAGTTTTTTTTTTCAAACCACGGGAAAACGCTCTGAAATTAAAAAAATATACTTTTGTGACAGAAGCAATACTTTTTACTAAGGATTAGCATTATTAATTACTTGGAACTATATAATTGCTTGCAAATTATTGGTGTTTGATAGGAATACTTGATCATACTTGTGACGTTGTGTCACATGCGACCCGTGGTGAACTGATTGGGTAAATACATACTTTTTTGTACACTCTTTAAAACATGTTTAATCATTCTAAGAGTACTTGTTTCTTCTCTGCTTATATTTATGATATCTTGGCGCGTTGTGTAATGGTTATCGTCGTAGGAAATGGACACAGCGACTTGAGTTCAAATACTCAGCGAGTCTGTTTGTATTTTATATAGCGCTAATACCATTGAGAAAAGTATACATCTAACTATTCTCCATCCAGTAGTGGATAAATAGTAGAATGGAGTGTGCAACCAGTCTAGGAGAAGGATAAATTTGAATTAGAACCTGTAAACTCCGCTTAAGAAATTGACCCTGTGTCACATCCTACTTGTGCAGAGGGGTTGATATATATATATGATACCTATGCCATTTTCCTTCCGCCCTGTCGGTGGGGCGTTAGAATCGGGCCACCTGTTGGTCGTGGGTGGCGACCCGTGATGCTTAAGGGCGGAGTCTTGGTGGATGAGCAGTCCATGACCTGCAACACTCCTCTTAGAACTTTACTTAGGCTAGACGGGCGGTCGGAGAGGCCCCCTCCGATCAATCGGCTGGTCATGTCAAGCCCTAGCACCTATATGATTGCCCCAACCCTAATGCTCTTATAGCAAGCCCCAACACTTTGTATCATATGGGTGCTAGAAGGCGGTGGCTGAGGGTCTACATTTCCTGGGAATGACGTTAAACTCTATCTGATGGTGAGGTTCCAGTTTTGGAGGTTTGGGGAATGTGGAGCACCCCTTCATCACCATTGCTCCCTGGTCCACTCTGACCCGGAGTGGTTGTACCTGTTAGGGTTCCATCTATGGGTTAAATAGAAAAATGTATTCATAAAAAAATTGCGTTATCCATTAAGAATTGATTTATTTCAAAACGTTATCGGCATTAAATGACCCACTGAGGTTGATATGTCGTAAAACAAACCATACCAAACCAAAGCCTTTTTCCTTGAAATTACTTTTAAATTATTATTTAGTTTATCCTGGTTATTAATCAATCAATTTTCTGTAGAACAGACAGATTTGGGTTTCATTAAATTGCCATTGATATTCGATTCAGGAAAACTTTACTGATCGATTTACGGCAATGTAGATTCCTAAGCAAATAGTTAAGAATATAAGAAACGTACAACTTTTTTTTATCACATGCATAAATGTCGGGTAAACAGCATATGCATATATTATGAGGAGATACAGAAAAGTTCTCGGCGCAACCAAAAAAGGACTGGTCACTTCTTTTGAATATTTATTGGTTTTATCTAAGTTGTTATCATTAAGTGTTTTTTTTTGTTTTTGTCTAGTTTTTTTTATAATCATATATATATATATATATATATATATATATATATATATATATATATATATATACATGTGGAATTAAACAAAAGGCAGGTCTTCTGTTTAACGATTTTATTGGTGATCTTTTCAAGCTTTCTGGTCAACTTTTTAAATATTTGGATGGAATTCGTGGATTAGTTCACCGAAGTTCATATCCCGAGTACTTTCGGCACTTTGAAGTGCCATCATCAGGGGTCATATGTTCCAATTTTTTTCAAAGTATATTAATATCTGCAAATTCCATCCAAATATAAAAAAAAGTTGGCCAGAAAACTTGAAAAGACCACCAATAAAATCGTTAAACAGGGGGCCATGCCTTCTGTTTAATTCCACATGTATAAATGAAAAAATGCTGCCCAAATCACACACACACACACACACACACACACACACACACACATATATATATATATATATATATATATATATATATATATATATATATAACGATTTCTCCATTTTTCTATAAAATTATGGTTTTAGAGCATATCAACACGTTTTGGTTTATTTAATGCAGAATCAAGTCGTTTTTGATAGACAAATGACTCGGGTTGCTTAAAGTACCTGTTGATACATAAGTGGTCACCCATTTAAGTATTGAACAGGTTCATCACTACTTCGGTGCTTTCATCGATATAATAAGCAAAATAAAGTATTAGTATTGATATTTTAGTAACCAATTTGATTTATGTATTTTCATACTGATCAGGATTATGCTGAAGTCCTCGTGGCGTTGTGACTAACGTGCTGCACTGCGACATCATAGTAAGCGAGTTCGAACTCCAGTCGTGCTATTACGTTCAATACCCTTGAAAAAGTTAAGAAACCCCTTCATACCACATAGTACCACTACTGTTCAACAAAGATGGATTTGGCATGAGCTCTTTGCCTACCAAATTCCCCCCACGACTGTATCAAATTTTCTAGGTATGTTTTACCTGTATGATGAGATATTTCAAAGTTCTCTATCTATTCACCTCAGAACTTATTCTATTCAAATTATCATCATCATGTCGCGCCAGTAACACAGATATCCATGACAACCTCTCGCCAACCGTCCCTATCACTCATTGTCCCTGGCAGGTCCTCCGCCCAGCATCCAGTATCTGCACAGAGCTTGTCTATGTAAGTCTTTGTTGGACGACCAGGACTAGCATATCCATGTGCTGATTTCCACAGGAAGACGTCACTTATGAGTTCATCTTTACTTCTCCAGCAATGTCCAGCATTTACTCTATTCAAATAAAGTCCTATTATTATTATAATTATTATTATTACTATTATTATTATTATTATTATTATTATTTCACTCTATTCGAGTTTTTCACACCTGCAGAAGCCGGTGGTTCACTGGATGCTGAGAGACAGCAAGTCTCCTCAGGTCTCCAGGACTCTTCTGAGTATTCCAGCCGATCTCAATAATGCTGTAGTCTGGATGGTATCGATTCTTCCTCTGATTTTTATTATTATTATTATTATTATTATTATTATTATTATTATTATTATCTGAGTCCTTCTACTCAATTATAATTAACTAAATATCAATGGCTTCCGGTAGGATCGCAATGGTGTGAGAGCCGCTGTGTGCGGTTTAAGTAGGCATAGAGTTTAATCCACGAAGGTTGATATGCCATGACACAGAGAAACGAAAGCAAACGAAACCTAATCAGGCCTATGATTACCCAACTCCAGAACACAAAATCAATTTTGAAGTGGTGTACACCTGGTTTAAAATCAGAGTGTTTTCTTCTAGATTAGTTGCTTTAACAAAGTTAAAAATCCAATCTTTCCTACTATTTACTCATAAACGGGATGGGTTGGAACAGATGTATTCAATACCTTTCCTAAGTGATTAGCACCAAGTGAAACACAATCAACCTCGTCCAGGATTAGTACTCGGATGTCCGATTTCATTTCCCCTGACGATAACCGTTACGCTTAGCTCGCTTCCTATGTTTGAATAACATAATTCAAATATCCAACAATATTTACTCGGTCCGCCAAATTACAGATGTTTAACTTTTTTTTCTCCATTTATACATGTGGAATTAAACAAAATGCAGGTCTTCTGTTTAACGATTTTATTGGTGATCTTTTCAAGCTTTCTGGCCAACTTTTTTTTTTATATATGCTTAACTTTAATGAGATAAAATGTTAAAAGACTAAAGACACACAGATTTCAGAGCTAAATCTATAAAACAGATGCTTGGTGAAAAGTGCTTACTACTTGGGCACCTCGCGTAGTGTAATGGTTAACAAGCAAGATTGGTACACCATTAGTAGTGAGTTTGATTCTATCTGAGTGCCCCATACTGTTGGCCTAATTGAGGCGCCCGTGGTGTAATGATTATCGTTTTAGGAAATGAACACGGCAACCCAAGTTCAAATCCTGGGCAAGGCGGTTTGCATTTCACATAGCGTTAATATCCTTAGGAAAGGTATGATTAAAAGTAAAGTTGGCCAAGTGGCCTATTGTCAGTATCAGTCGGACAAAAATGGAGTCTATGCCCTTTTCACTAACGCTAAACCAGGGAGATTGTTTTTGCGTGTGAGATGGAGCGCTGCTCCCACTATCACCTCCCTACTTTACTGCACGGATCTGAACTGTGCTACTCATTCGCTGATTTGGCAAGGGCCGCTATCGAACCCAGAATCTTGTAATTCGCTAGGCGGATGCTCTATCGACTGAGCTAAACCGCTGGGCTCTTTAATAGTACGGCAACTGTTCTACGAGAAGGAAAACTCCGAATTCAAATCTGTTAAACTCCGTTAAAAAATTGTGTTACATCCTGCACATGCGGAGGGGTTGGATAAGTACATACTACTTGGTCTGTCTTTTAAAATATTAATCACATTAGACACGTTACTCTTGGCCTACTTCGTCCATACCAGCTCCCTTTTATTTATTTGAGCGTATGCGTGCACACCGACATAGCAGTGCCTCTTTTAAATTCTTTCACTCACGTCTTTATTAAGTGATGACTGTGAACTATAAAGTCTTATTTTTCGATATTCTTTTTTCATCGAAACTTGCATTTTAGAATCACATGTGAACCTGTTGCGGTAGGCTAACCAATGCTTCCTGATAATTTATTTTGACGTAGACACCCTGGCGTAGTGGCTAACGTACTGTACTGCGAGTAATAAGGAGGGGGGAAGGCGGCACTCAAAGTAGTTTTGATTGAGGTGAAGAAAGCCCCTTTGGTTTGAATTCAGAGTTGTCCTTCTTCTAGATCGGTTGCCATCCCAAGCTTAAAGAGCCCAGTATGCCCTACTATTTAACCATAGCCCTGTTTTTGCCCCTTCCGTTAGCCACGGGTAGGATGCGACTCACGGTCGTAAGAATGGGCCATCCAGCAAGGATCGAACTCGCTATTCAGTATTAATGAATCTGCAAAACTAATTTTTACTCATGACCGGACGCCCTGTATTTACCCCACCCGTTCATCACGGGTAGGATGTGACACAAGGTCGTAAAAATGGGTCATCCAGGGAGAATCGAACTTTCTATTCAGTAGTAAAGGATCTGTGAAACTAGCTTGCTACCCCTTAAGCATAACTGCTCGCTACAGAAGTAATGGATAGCGGAAACAAATTGCTACACAACATGCGGGAGATTTCCTAAGTTCTTTAAGCTTCTGTTTTAAAAAGGTGCAGACGGACTGCATACGTTGATGTGTAAATGGATTTCCCGCATTTTCCATCTGCTATAATGCGTTGAACATAATCTTCAATGTGAGATTTTGAGGTGAATTTACAAAAGGTTAAAAAGAAAGAACGGAATGCGATTAAAGTTTAAATGGAGAAATATTTTAAGAATACAATAACTGTCAGCAGATACTGTGTGACATTTTGAGTTTTATCTCTGCTTGGACCATATGACCTTTAGGCACACCTTTTGCGATCTCGTTTCAGAAGGACATTTTTTTATTTACACCGTTGAAATCCGGTTGTTTGTTAGGGGTTAGGGTTAGGGGTTAGGGTTAGTGTTTAGTTTTATAATTTTAAAAAAATCTAAAAATCATCTGTTTACAAACAACTGGATTTTGCCGGTGTAAATGAAAAAAAATGTCCTTATAAAACGAGATCGCAAAAGGGGTGCCTAAAGGTCATATGATCCCTCTGCTTTTCTAAGGCCACACCAGCAAAAGTAGGTGTCCCACATTCCCTGGATGGGGGTTGAAGTATTTTGGTTGGTTGGATTGTTTTACGGCATATCAACCATTGTAGGGGCATTTAGCTCAGTCGGAAAAGCGTCCGACTAGGAACCACAAGGTTCCTAGTTCGATACCAGCCCTCGCCAACTCAGCGTATGAGTTGCACAGAGATCTGTGCGGTAAAGTAAGGAGCTTATGGTAGGTGTGGTGCGCCACCTCAGATGCAAAAACAATCTCCTTGGTCTAGCCTTAATGAAAAGGGGATAGACTCCCTCGCCGTCTGGCTAATGTCGGTACATTAGGCCACCCCGCCAAATTTACAGCTTTTTAATGCTAAGTCATTTTGATAAACAAAAAACTTGGGTTGCTTCTGTAAATTCTGTTGATTAGGTGGGCACATAATTAAGTATTGAACAGACTCGTCCCTGGTATGTTATGGTCCTATGTAAATTTCAAATAAAATCTAAGATAATTTTGAACTACATCAATACTTTGACTCTTAACACAGTAAGGATTTTTTTTTATGTTTACAATCATTACGAGGATTTTTGTAACGTACCTAATAGGAGACCATGATTGTTAAAGTGTCTACCAACTCACTCTCTTCTCCATTAAACATGTAGATATGCAAAGGACAATATATTCTATAAAGATAGATGAAGATGGATCAGAGTTGATTCAAGAGGAAGTGGATTCATGCCTTTCTCTCTCTCTATCTATCTATCTATCTATCTATCTATCTCTCACACTCACACACACATACACACATACACACACACATTAATTTTGCATGGTTGCTTCCTTGGTATCCAGAGACTTCTAGGTTATTGGACCAATTTTTCTTATCTATTAATAATGGAGATTCGCTTCCGGTTTTTGTCTGTAACAAAAAGTACGTCACTGCTTACATCACATTACTCAAAATCGCCATAACATAGAATAAAATTTATTCTACGATTTTTGGCATGTTCAAATTTTGAGTATATTTATTCAATAAATACACTTAAAATTTGAACATGCAGCATTAGACCGTCCTCATTGTTTTTTAAAACAAGTTTTAATAAATACATAACTGGTATTATATATCTATATATAGTTTGTTTTATTTTAATACATATTTAAAGTTTACATTTGAAATTGTTTTATTTTTTAATCCTTTAATGAATTTCATGATTTTACTTACTTAGGATAAAAACTCGCTGACATTGAATTTTTTACTCCCACCCCTCAAGCAATATCTTTCAATAAATTATTTTTACATCGCCCAGAGGGTGTCTTTTTATTTTGCTAGTACAAATAATAATTGCTGGTTTATGACAAAAGATGATGCTGTATTTAAAATTGAAACTAAGAAATGAAATAAGTAAATCTTTCTAAATAAATAATGAAATCTGCATAGGTAAACAAAATTTATGGTGAACTTAGCCACAGCTTCAAAAAGGGACGTGAATAGACTGTTGCGAATTGAATATTTGCGCCCTTAAGCCAGCAATGTGAGTTCTCCCCAGGATGGACTCCTGGGGACAACTCACATTGCTGGCTTATTTTTTTCAAGCTTTAAAAAAAGAAGAAAATAGCTTGTTTACCAAATTTATGTTAACTACCTATTTGGTTGTCTAGTGTTCGTAAATGTGTTAGTGTGCACATTGTACACTAACACATTTACGTCACCTCGAACAGGTGTATTTAACTCATAAGATGAAACCATAACACTCCGGTTCAACGTAAACCTGGGAGTAATGGCAATGAATGGATGAGTCCATATCTATCCAACTTTCAAAAAGAGGATAGACTTACTCGCTGTGGATCTGATACCGACAATAGGTTACACACGCACACACACACACACACACACACACACACCATATATATATATATATATATATACAAACCGTATATAGTCGTATAAACGACAATATATATATATATATATATATATATATATATATATTATATATATATATATATATATATATATATATGTGAGTATGTGTCCCTATGTTTATAGTAATAACCTACCAAGAGGTTTTATATATATATATATATATATATATATTTTCCCCATTGAAATGCCATTTATTTGTTCCACCCCCAATAATACACCTTAATTTTTTATTACGTTTTTAATAAGAAAAATAGTACTGTGTTGTATGAAAAGATAATAGAATGAATTATGCGCTGTAATATGATTTAATGTTTGTTTTTTTTTATAAATAATGTTTTTCTTTGGTGTAATAAATTTGGAAACTTGAATGTTTTTGGAGAACTTATTAACATAAGCTTATCTGAAGCTCACTTGTATCACAAATTTTAGCTCTCAACACAAAGCAAAAAATTGACCGATTGACAGCTTGTAACTAGGAAAACTCGTAGGTTCAACATAAGGGGGAGAGAGAAGGGAGAAAGAGAAAGAGAGAGAGAGTGGAGAGAGAGAGAGAGAGAGAGAGAGAGAGGGGAGAGAGAGAGAGTCCCTATGGCGTAGTGGGTAACGTGCTGAACTGTGACATCGTAGTAAGCGAGTTCGAATTCCAGTGTTACTATTATGATCACTTTCGGAGTAATACACTTGGGAAAGGTATGAACCTCTTCATATTACCACCACCGGTGATGCTGATAGCTTTTTGATTTAGTGTGTCCTGGGACGCACATATTTGCTTTGAATGAGTGCCCGGGAAAATTTATGGGTCCTGACTAAAGCCGTCTGTCTACCTTGTAACCTATCCTGTGTAATTCGTTTCTAAGAAACTATTGAAATTGTGGGTGTAGAAAAAAGAAAAACACTGGGACGCATGGATATGATTTTACTGCGTCCTTTTAGATTTTGTGCGTCAAGGACGCAGGACGCGTACCTATCAGCATCTTTGCACCATTGTTCTTCTACAATGGTGGCTTTGGCATTAAACAACCGACGTAGAAACAAAATAAAAAAACCAAACCTATTCGTACAAAATTAAAATAACTAAATATTTGTCTTAAAATAATCAATCGAATCCAATTAAGCGTCTCTAATTAGACATATAAGTACTTAAGATGAAGATGCCCAATACTTATAAAGAATTACTGTTTCATAAGGACTAATAATTTGCACAAAAATGACTAAATTCGAATTGATAAATATCTCAAAAGTATTTCACTTAAATTAAAATAGATTTCTTTAAACAATGTAATTGATTGAAAACACCAAAAAACTCTTAAGGACTTTGAGCGCATATATATATATATATATATATATATATATATATATATATATATATATATATAACTTCCATGACTCAATCTTGCCATCCGTCCCTCATCAGACTTAGCTTCGCGCAGCATCCAGAATCCGCACAGAGCTGATTCATCTAGGATTTTCCTGGCCGCTTTACACTAGTATGTCTACGTTTAGGTGCCCACAGGAAAACGTCAATTATGAGTTTGTCCTTGCTTTTTTTGTTGTAACCTAACAAAGCTTACAAAATGAGAAATAACCAAACAGAGGTTGGAAATGAAATGAGATCTTTATAACATTAACAAAATACAATACTTGCCAACGGCGTGAAGAAAGGTACGCCACTGTTAGTGGTATAAAACTACTCAGTCAGCATAATACTTCCATGTTTATGAGGATTGGAACATCCACATTAATGTTCATAGGCAGAGCATATAACAATTCTCCAACAGTGTCCAGCAGGATTGTTGCTAGCAAAGAATATGCGCCCTCTGGGCGTAAGTATTTAAGTTTTAATTTAATGAAATATATTAAATTAGAAACACTAAAAAATTAAATAAGAACGCTTATAAAAATGCCATACTTATTTTAATTATATTTTAATTGGTTTCTATATAAAATCATTCAAAGGATTTATTTTAATACGTTGGAGAATAAAACAATAATATTAGAGATCAATAACACCAAGTATTTATCAAACCCGGTTTGTTAACCAGTATGCAAATTACCCACATCATATATTATATAAACCTTTATTTTTTGTGATATATAAGACACATTGCAGGATTTTAAATGCACCAATAACAGGGGCTGTTTTGAGGCCAATCTAATTTTCATAGAGGCATCGTTAATAAAGAAGATTTATTCTATGCATTAATGATTTTGACTATGGTATAAATTAAATACTCATTGATAAACTTACACAATTCCTGGGGGTACTGTGACTTAACCAGTGACGTAATTTCAGTTACAGACAGAAAGACATCGAAGCTCCATTATAATAAGATTTACTTAAAAAAAAACAACAACTTTGGAATTAAATAATCCAGTAAGTGTTAATATGTCGTAAAACGAAACTACCAATCAATAAACCAGCCAACCAACCAGTCAATTTTTTTTAAAGACACGCTACGTAAAGGTGTAAAATGTTTAGGAATATATCTTTTTTCTTTGCCAATCGTAATGATTGCGCTAGGTAATATTAAACTGTCAGTCGGATGAGAATAAAAGAAATGCCAGCTCATGCCTTTTGAATTAACGTGAAAGGAATTAACAATCGTAGCCAAGTAGTCTTTTTTTTAAAATATTCCATTCGTTCTGATACAACCCATTAGGACAACGTAGTGCGTCAAAGGGACAGGGTCTCATAAAAGTAAATGTACGATTGTATATAAGAGGCGTGCTCCGAAAGTAACACCTCCTGTTTATTTCCATATAAACATCAGCAAATGGAAGTTGGTTGATTGGTTGGATTTTACGAGGGGGCAACTCTTAGAGGGTTATTTTGTTTTATTCGTTCTTGCTGGGCGTTTGATTTTTAAAACACAATTTTAAAAGTTATTTTTCTATATATTTAATCCATAGATAGGACCCTAACAAGTACTACCACCCCGGGTCAGAATGGACCTGGATAAAAAAAATACTTCCCACTCCCCAGAGCTCCAGATTTAGATCTTCACCATGAGATGCAGTGTAACGTCATGCATAGGACACTAAGAACCACAGCGATCGTCTGCTCTCTCTCACACACACACACACACACACATATATATATATATACCAACCCCTCCGCACGAGCAGGATGTGACACAAGGTCAATTTCTTAAGCGGAGTTCAACAGGTTTGAATTCAGAGTTTTCCTTCTCCTAGACCGGTTGCCTAACCAAGGTTGAAGAGCCCAGTCTGCCCTACTATTTACCCATAGCTGGAGGGAGAGTAGGATTCATACCTTTCCCAAGGGTATTAGCGCTAAGTGAAATGCAATTACCACATCTGCTCTCACATATATGATCAAAATTATTGGGGGCTTTCCATAATGGCAATAGTGTTGAAACAATTATATAGATGCTAGGGTTTGACGTGAACAGCCGATTGACCGAAGTGTTTTCTCCGACTGCCCGTCTACTTCAAGTAAGGGCCAAAGTGGACTGTTACTTATCATGGACTCCCCAGCCACCGGATTCCTTGTTTAATGATCACGGTCGCCACTCATGGCAAACAGGCAACCTCATTAGGAGTGGGCGGTCTTACCCCTCTACAGAGGTGTTGCCGGCGTGTTTTACAGTCCCGCCCTACATTGCGGAACAAATAGAAGGATCGCAATAATATCGCTGGATCAAGCAAGTATTCAGCTACAAAACCGTTTTTCCACGTAGCCACCACAACTATGTGTATATTTTCAACAGTGATGAGCAAGAACCTGCAGGCCAAGCTCGTCAGAGGTTGACTCTGAGAGTGATATAATCTATCTTATTATATTGT
>CM042139.1:90736285-90848785 GCA_023376005.1 Doryteuthis pealeii | reverse complement strand
ATCGGCTGGTCACGTCAAGCCCTAGCACCTATATGATTGCCCCAACCTTATTGCCCTTATGGCAAGCCCCAACCCTTTTTATCATATGGGTGCTAGAAGGCGGTGGCTGCGGGTCTACATGTCCTGGCAATGGCGTTAAACTCTATCTGAAAGTGAATTTCCAGTTTTGGAGGTTTGGGGAACGTGGAGCACCCCTTCATCACCATTGCTTCCTGGTCCACTCTGACCCGGAGTGGCAGTACCTGTTAGGGCCCCATCTATGGGTTAAATAGAAAACATGAGTTTATAAACAAAATTGTATTATCCATTAAAAATGAAATTATTTCAAAACTTTGTTAGCATTAAACATTTTTCTTTACCAATAGAAGTATTCGGCATAAAATAACCCAAGGGGTTGACATGCCGTAAAACCCAACCAACCAAACCAAACCAAAAATATAGAAAATAACTGATACCATTTGATTTTACGCTTCGAGTTGTACAGGAAACGCCAATAAACATAATTCTTTAAATGATCATGCCGCTTCTCATGACGCATCTCGGAGTAATAGGTGTGCAAATACAATTACGTCATTATCTAAATAAGATCTTCAAATGTTCTTCGACGCCCGATTTGATCAAAAGTCAAACTATTCAAAATGGGGTCCCAATTTGGGTCATTGTTAACAGTGTTATTTGTTGATAAGAGAAATAAAGGAAAGAAAGTATTGAATGGATAAAATAGGATTATTTTAATTAATTTAAATTACACGTGTTTCGGTCAGGAGTTTATCCATGTGTACATTGTTCTATCTATTATTATTTTTAAATAACAAAATGAAATAAAATTATAATAATTGAAAAAATATAGAAATGTTCAGCACACAAAGAAACATCGACCTTCCTCAGAGTAAATCCTTATTTTTTTAAATGAAATTCGTTGGAACGCGGAGAATTTTTTTTTCTCTTTTTGAAATCACATGAAGAAAGTGTTCAAACGCGATGGAGAAAACAGTGTTATTTGCTTACCTCATCATATTTTTCCACAACCCACTATTCACAGTGTCCATACACACACGAATTCGTTTCTAGAACGATCATGTTAGTCCTGATCGTTGAGTAACGGTTATCGTCGTAAGAAATGGGCATGGTGACCAGAGTTCAAATCCTTCTAGCACATATATGATAAAAAAAGTTGGGGCTTGCCATAAGGGTAATAGGGTCAAGGCAATCATATAGGTGCTAGGGCTTGATGGACCAGTCGATTGATCGGAGGGAGCCTCTCCGACCACCCGTTTAGCCTAAGTAAGAGTCTACATCGATATAGTAGTATAGATAGGAGGTTTGTGGGAGTTTAATGACATTTCAATCTTTGTGGGTTATTTAATGCCAAATACTTTTTATTTTTCGTTTTTGATATATGATTTGTTTAATTTCATGTATACTAAGAAATTTCATTAACTTACAAACTGATCTATTTCGACCATAAATGCAACAGAAACAGGTACTACCACACCGGGTCAGAGTGGACTTGGGAATAATGCAATGAAGGGGTACTCCACACTCACCAGGGCACCAGAATTCGAACCTCACCACTAGGTATAGTTTAGCCCCATACCCAGTGCACATAGATAGGGGGACTCGTTGTGTAATGGTTATCATCGTAGGAAATGGACACGGCAACCAGAGATCGAATCCAGGACGAGTATGTTTGCATTTCACATATCCCTAAGAAAGATATGACTCCAAACTTTCTCTCTTCAGTTATGGGTAAATAGTAGAGCAGACTGGACCCTTTGACATTTGGTATAACAAGCGGTTTGAGAGAAGGAAAACTCTGAATTCATATATATATTTATATATATATATGTGTGTGTGTATGTAAAGGGCCGGTTTAGTCGGTAGAGCATCCGCCTACCGGCCCTCGCCAACTCAGTGGATGAGTAGCACAGGGATCTGTGTGGTAAAGTGAGGAGCTGATGGTAGGTGTGGCGCTTCACCTCAGACGCAAAAACAACCTCCTTGGTCTACCGCTAGTGAGAAAGGGATATACTCTTTCGCTGTCTAATTGGTACCGACATTAGGCCACTCCGACGACTTTACTTATATTTATACATACATATATATATATATATATATATATATATATATATATATATATATACACACACACACACACACATATATATATATATATATACTCACACACACACACACACATATATATATATATACACACACACACACACACACACACACATATATATATATATATATATATATATATATATATATATATATATATAAACGATTAATGGCCTTAATTCATTTCCGCTATCTATGTCTGTCTATTAATACACTCATTGAAACACACACACACATATATACATATGTGTGTGTGTGTGTGTGTGTGTAATTGACAGTCTCGCGTCCGTAGAGTTACATTCTTATCACAATTGAGCAAGATCCCATTGACAATAAGTAAGGAGAAAAAAAAAAGAATTGCAAGAAGAAAAATCAAAATATTATACGGCGTAAATGGTTTCTACACAATACAGATGAACCCACTGAGCAGAATTATCCTCGAGTCTTCTTTCCATTCATACAGATTAGACCCTTTGATATCGAAGCTCTCGGTGAAACAAGAAAATGAATCTTTGCATCACCTCAAGGATAAGGCCAGCTCCTGTTGAGTGATGCTTTAACTTATCGTAGAGTATTATCTCAGTACATGAATCTGATGGGCGAAAAAAACTGCAGGTGCATCAGGAAATAATGTGCACATTGGTATTGGGATTATTTACTTCTATGTAAGATTTAAAGTCCTATTTGCTATTGACGTCTCTATCACCCTCCTACCCCATATAGTCACAATCAATATTGTATTTCTTTTCTTTTTCTAATGGTTCTAAAAAGTTGACAATTCAGAAGTATGGAAGCCAGAAGAGAAAAAAAGCTGACTCGGAAAAACATGCAACGAAATATTTTGTCAAAAGATTTTTTTTTTGAAGAATCGTAAGGAAAAGCAGAAATGATAAATAAGATGAAATAATCAGATACATATCTAAAAAAGAAAAAAGAGTTAGGGGAACCGATTGAATTTGAAAGGAGTAAGAAAATAATATTAACAAACAAAGAGAGAGAGACAGAGACAGAGACAAAGACAGAGAGAGAGAGACAGACAGACAAACAGAAATATCGCCCTGTGGGCGGTACTTAGAATATTCTGATTGTATTCCCTGCATAGGAATAAGACCCACCACAACAAAAAATGGTATCATATGCATGACTATAAACTGCATCTGGTGGTGACGCTCCAGTTCTGGAGATCTGTAGAGGGTGGCGTATCCCTTTATTAACATTATATCCAGGTCCACTCTGACACAGAGTTGTAATACCTGTTCGTGTCGCATCTAGGTGTCAAATAGATCTGTTAAAAAAACTCTATTAAGAAACAACTAACCAAAAATGTAAATATAAATGTACAATTAGCATGATTCCAGGCTTAAAATAACTCCAGATGGGTTGACATGCCGTTAAAATCAATCTATCTTTCGGAAACCGGCATCAGCTGGTTCTCTACGGAATTAAATGCATTTACAAGAAAAGAGATCAAATTAAAAATAAATATTTGGATTATTTGGATTATTCGGACTATTGTCCTCATCTTTATTGTTATCTGTACAACGTTTCGGCCGATGTGCCCTATTTAGCTTTTCTATGATTTTCCATTGACGGCTTATATCGTGTCTGTACCGATTATAAATATTTGTGTAAAATATGTTTTTCTTGAGCCTGCAGATGTATTGATGTATCTACATGGAATTTACTGAGATTAGCTTATTCTGGAACAAATATCTCAGATTGCTTATGGTACCTACTATTCCTAAGCAGTCACCAATTTATCTAGTGAATATGCTCATCGTATCTTAACTTATGTGTTTTAGCTGGAACCGGTAATTCAAGCGTGACCTAACCGTCATATTGGTATACAGGGCTAGCTAGACTTACGAGTTTAATTCTTTCCGCTCGTAATTCAATTTCCTTGTTTATCAAATCAATCTTCTCCATTGAAATAAACTGAAATGCCATTAATTCGTTCCAGACATCCCCACCCCAAAACGCCATTTTTGTTGCATTAAAAAAAAAACAAGATAGCATTGCATAAAAACATAATAGAATAGAATGTAATGAATTTTTTTCATCAATACTATTTTTCTTTGGTATATTAAATTTGAAAACTTGAATGTTTGTAAGTATAGTCGGGGCGGCCTAATGTCGGTATCAGCCAGGCAGTGAGGGAGTCTATCCCCTTTTCACTTACGGTAGACCAAGGAGATTATGTTAGTGTCTGAGGTGGAGCGCCACACCTACCATCAGCTGCCCACTTTGCCGCACAGATCCCTGTGCTACTCATCCGCTGAGTTGGCGAGGGCCGGTATCGAACTAAGAACCTTGTGGTTTCTAGCCGAACGCTCTACCGACTAAGCTAACCCGGCCCGTGTACTTATTAACTCGCCCGTACCTCAAATTTAAGCCCTGTCGACCGGGGCTTTAGAATACACCGACTGCACCTCTGCACAGGAGTAAGACCCACCCCCAATGGGGCAACCTGTTGGCCATGGGTGGCGACCCGTGATGCTTAAGGACGGAATCCAGGTTGCTGAGCAGTCTAGAATATACAACACTCCACTTTGGCCCTTACTAAGACTAGACGGGCATGTCAAACCTTAGCACCTATATGATTGTCCCAACCCTATGGCCCTTATAGCAACCCTTTTTACCATATATCTGCTAGAAGGCGGTATCTGAAGGTCTTCATGTCCTGGGTATGACGTTAAACTCTAACTGATAGTGATGTTCCAGTTCTTTAGGTCTGGGGAAGGTGGAATAACCCTTCATCATCATTGCTCCCAGGTCCACTCTGACCCGGAGTGGTAGTACCTGTTAAGGTACCATCTAAAAAATTAAGTTTAAAAAATGTTCTTGCAAACTATCGCTACGAATCTTTCAAAACTTTGCCGGTATTAAATGACGCACCGTGGTTGATTTGCCGTAAAACAAAACAAAACAAAACAAAAAAATCTCAAATTCAAGCTCTCAACACAAAGCAAAAAATTGTCTGAGTGACAACTCGTAACTCGAAAAAAACTCGTAAGTTGGGACATGTCTAAGTTAAGGTAACACTGTATTTACATAAGTTATGTTACTTTTACTCCAGTTGTCACTGGAGTGACCGTGTGGTGATATTGTTTTTTTAACGAATTGCTGACATTCAGTTGTTTAATTCTAGAGTTTTTATTTTTTTTTTGGGGGGGGGGGTTTCATTTTTCTATCTGCTATTTTTTGGGGTTTTTTTTTTTTTTACTATTACTAGAAAAACAAAAACACCTTCCGAGCGGTTTAAGAATTAATTTTTGAAAGATACTGCCTAGGGAGGTGGGAGTTTGTTTTGTTTCGCAACAGACGACTGCCTTTTTTTTAATGCACTCAATTTTACATAATTCTACAAAATCTTATAAAAATTGAACGAATATTTTAATTTCAGTGTAAAAATTTTTTATCAACGTCCAAAAATACGTAAAATAATTTTTGCCATGCTCTTTCGTAAAAAAAAAAAATGTAAACAGACCTTTGAAATCATATTTTTTTAAATAATTGACATAAAAATAGTTTTCCTGTCAAGATTCAAATAATATATTTTCTTTCTAATAAAATCAAGTTTCTCACAGTTAAATTCAAATTAATTCAAACAAGGTTGTTCTTTATTCTATATTCAACGATTTTGGGTAATGTGACGTAAGCAGTGACGTAGTTTCGGTTACGGACAAATTAGGATCGAATCTCTATTGTTAATAGATTTCCTTTCGCTTTTCAAATTTACATGATATTGCTAAGTTTATTTTTCAAATATTTATCTCATTATTTCATATTATTCTTTAATGCAATGTTTTCTTTCTTTCTTTTTTTTCTTCTAGTTTTTCTTTTGATTTCGAAGAGAAACAAATTATATTTTAAAATGTTCCATTGCATTTTTTCAAAAATAGCATTGAACTCTACACACTGGCCTATAATGTGTTTATGGAGGGCGAATACATAGTGTTCCTTCTCCTAGATTAGTTGCCCTACCAAGATTAGGAAATCCAGCTTGATCCACTTGCTCTTAACTTGGCGGGGGGGGGGGCTTACGTTTTTTGTTGGCATGAAATAATTTATTGTCAATTTCCCCATATTATATATATATATATATATATATATATATATATATATATGGCGGATTTCATTTTGGTTTCAACGTATGAGAACCAGACTGTTCTCGTCAGTTCTTAGCCACAGTCTTGCATGAAACTTCGCAGAGTTATCAGATGAAGTAGCTTTCATCTTCTTCCTCAATACTTTGACATGCTGAAGATGTTTTTTGTCATAGTTCTTGTTATCTTCGCTGCATTTTTCTATTCAAACCTTGTGAACTGAAGCGGCCTGCTGATGCACCGCGAAACGGCAAAACAGGGCTGTAACTGAAATAAGACTTAATATGGCAGAGTCCTGCTTGTACAGATGGATAGACATTACTTCTCAACGAGAAATCAATGACATTGACGTGCAAAAAAAATAAATAAAATGAATATTGATATCAATAAATCGAGTGCCTGAGTATGACGCTAGACTATATCCGCTGATAAGGCTACAGTTTTGAATCTCTCTGCAGTTTGGATTAACCATTCATTACCATTAATCCAAGGTATAGTATGGCCAGGGGTAGTAGTACCTATTAAGATCCCATCTATGGGTCAAGTAATGTCTTTGAAATGTTTTAGCATTCGTTAGGATATGGTCAAAAGATATAACTACATGCAATCAAATTACTATTAAATAGGAAGATTTACTTGAAACCATATGGTGTGGAAATAATTTATTTGAGAATATTTTATTATTATATATATATATATATATATATATATATATATATATATATATATATATATATATATAGTCTGCCTACTTCTATGATGATTTATGTCAACAAATTTTATTAAAACTTTTAAAACAATTTCGGAATATCAGTCATCGTATAAATAAATAGTTCATTTAAATAATTCGGTTTTGCTTATTTTTGGATATTTCTTAAACACGTATATATATATATATATATATATAGAGAGAGAGAGACAGACAGACAGACAGACAGACAGAGACAGAGAGAGTGATCGGGGGAGATATGGACGTTGTAGATATTGAGACTAGCACGTTTTTTCTTTTTCTTTTGAGTTATTTTCTTTCTTCAAATCCATCCCCCTCTCTCTCTCTCTCTTCTCTCTCTCTCTCTCTCTCTCTCTCTCTCTCTCTCTCTCTCTCTCTCTCTCTCTCTCTCTCTGTGTACACACACACACACACACAAACACACACATACATCCCCCACACACTCATACACACACACACACATACACACACACATATATATATATATATATATATATAATATATATATATATATATATATATATATGCATGCTTGGCTTTAAGCCAATTCGATGAATTATATGTATCGTTTTAAGTGGCATGGGCGCCTGGAGGTTAATCTTGACACTTCAGCATAATTTCGATCCAATCCTGAAAGTTCAACACAAATTAGCCGCATTTACTCAAACCAATGAAAGGCTTCAAGCTATCTGATAGCCATTTGCAAACAAGAGAATATTCATTTTACCGGGTGCGATTATTTTTCTAATTTAGATGAGAAAGAACATTCTATGAAGTGGACATCGTGGGCAATGTGATAATCATTGCATGATTTCATGTTGTTGCTTATGGCACATAATCGAATTCACTGTCAATCAAGTTTGATTCATAAAAATCGATTACAAAACAGCCAGTCAGGCAATCAGATAGAAACTTGATATATTGGATAAAATGTAATCTTTATTTAAATTATCTCTGAAAATATGAAAAAAAAAATACAAGGAAAAAAGATAGTCCTTTAATTCTTGTACTCGTGAATTTAATTTTCATAATCTTTTTTATTTTATATTTTTTTTTAAATTGTAAATTAAATTTCTTTTATCAAATTCTTAATACAGAATTAGCTAATTTTTACTAAACTTAATTTAGTGAATTCGAGTTCATTCAAACAAATTATCTATATTTTGTTTTTACTAGTATCATATCACTCCTTGCGAGTTTTTCACTGGGGTCTGAGTGACAGCAAGTCTTCTCGGGTCTCTATGATGACTCTTCTGAGTATTCTAGCTGATCAAAACTATGCTACTGTCTGGAGGGTCTCGATTTTACCTCTGATTTTCAATTCCTCCAGGTTTTTGTTGGGGGGGGGGGTCCCAAACTTTTGAGGGCTTTTCCAAGAGTAGCAATTACAATTGGTATCAACGTCACCCTCATGTTCCACAGTTGTTGTTTTTTTTGTTTTTTTTTTCATTCTCTAGCAAGTTTCAACTATTTGTACATCTTTCAGCTTTCTTTCATTTTCACTCTGTGCCCCAACGGAACAGTAAAATCCACTGGATGACAAGTTTTTCTTTCCTGTTAATTAACAGTAGGTTAGCTGATGGTCTTTCACTGGAGTCTGAGTGAGAACAAGTCTCCTCAGGTCTCCAGGACTCTTCTGAGTATTCTGGCAGATTGCAGCAGTGCAATGTTCTGAATGGTTTCAATCCGTCCTCTGATTTCCAAACTTTATTATTATTATTATTATTATTATTATTATTATTATTATTATTATTATGTGATAGTTTTTCACACCAACGCTAGCTGATGGTCTTTCACTGGAGGTTGAGTGACAGCAAGTTTCCCCAGGTTTCCAGAGTACTCTAGCCGATCGCAACAATGTTGTTGTTTGGATAGTCTCGACTCTTCCTCTGATTTCCAATACCTCCGGTCTGTTTTCTAAACTCTTTGGGGCCGTTCCAAGAGCACCAACTACAATTGGTGTCACTTTCACCATCATATTCAAGTTTTTTTCAATTCTCTAGCAAAGTCCAGGTATTTGTCTTTCTTTTCGTTTTTATTATTATTTCACTCCATGAGTTTTTCCCACCCGCCTTAATTGGGGATTCACCGGAGGTTGAGTGACAACAAGTCTCCTTCGGTCTTTATAACTTTTCTGAGTATTTTCACCGATCTTAGCAATGCTGTTTGGATGCTCTCGATTCTTCCACTGATATTATTATTATTATTATTATTATTATTATTATAATTATTATTATTATTATTATTATTATTATTGTTGTTGTTGTTGTTATTATCGCGCTTTGCATTGAATTATGAAATGTTGAACCTTATTCTGAGGGAATATGTGCAACCCTGCCCTCTTTAGGTGATGAATATGGATGAGGTTTCCTGAAAATATCTAATAATAATAATAATAATAGTGATAATAATAATAATGATAATGTCAAAGCAAAAATTGATCATATACAGAAGAATAGCAAGTGTATGTTATGTGCTGACAGAGATTAAATATTTTATCACCTAATAAACGAGAAAATTGATTCACTGGGAATTGTGTAAGAGATTCAAATTTGGCCGTGCTGACAAATGGTATATGCACAAAGCAGTATCTGTCCAAGAAAATGATACCCACAAAATCTTTTGGGACTTTGAGATACAAACGGATCCCCCAAATCTCGACCTGAACACCAGACCTAGTATTAATTAACAAGAAGAAGATACAAATATACAAACACCGGGACCTTGCTAGAGTGCTAAAAAAGAAGATAAAGTTGACGGTGATAGCAATTATAGTTGATACCCTTGGAATAGTCCCAAAAGACCAGAAAAATAACCTGGAGGAATTATTGGTATAATATATCAAAATTGCTTTAAAGTCGTAGGAAATAGACTCTTCAATCCTGGACGAGGCTGTTTGCATTTCGCTAATACCATTGAGAAATGTATGAATCCAATTACTCACTCTCAAGCTATGGGTAAAAAGTAGGGCAGACATGGCTCTTTAACCTTGGTTTGGTAACCAGTCTAGGAGAAGGAAAACTCCAGTTAAGAAATTGACCTTGTTTCACAACCTTCTCGGGCAGAGGAGTTAGTAAATATATATATATATATATATATATATATATATATATATATATATATATATATATATATATATATATACAAATTGCTCTGTTTTTAACCTATTGCTAGCAAGAGGAGAATAAAAAGAGATACGAGTAAAACAAAGAAAATTATGCCCTGAATACATAGGATACTTCTGTGTAGCCTTAATGGCAATGAAGGGTTACTCCACAATTTGCAAACCGATATATTTTACACATACATGGGACCCTAACTGGTACTACCACTGCGGACCAGAATGGACCTTTGTGCAATGGCAATGGAAGGGTACTCCACAACCCGGATCTCCAGAACTGGAGTCTTCCGACTGGATGCAGTTTAATTTCATACCCAGGACACTAAATTTTTGGCGGGAGGGTACTCTTCTGCAGTTGAATCCTGCTTGAATACTGAAAGAGAATGCACATTGAACAACACTACCATCCCATTCTTGATCTCGCCCTTCGTTGTCTGTGATAATTTGTTCTGTGAATAAGACAGAGTCTGTATCATGCCTTTTTATAAGACACTCACAAA
Organism: Doryteuthis pealeii; assembly: GCA_023376005.1. Taxonomy (NCBI): domain Eukaryota; kingdom Metazoa; phylum Mollusca; class Cephalopoda; order Myopsida; family Loliginidae; genus Doryteuthis; species Doryteuthis pealeii. The sequence goes on along the minus strand of CM042139.1, from coordinate 90,838,204 downwards.
GGTATTATTAAACAAGCCTATGTTCATAAAATATGTAGGATCCTTTCTAAATGTTTAATTCAGTTTTGCTTTTAATTTTGCTTTTGAATTCAATGGACTTTTCGCCTCGGAGTAGCACAAACATGTTCAGTCGTCCGATCAATAGGCTGTTTATATCAAGCTCTATCACCGTTTGGTTATTAATCAAATATTTATTACGTACCATCATTATTGTCATTAATTTTTACGAGTATTTCTTATCTTTAATTTTTAATACAATTCACTCGGCTCGTTAGCCTATTACAACAAGGAATAGCGCGTTAAAACAAGCAACTGAAAATTGAAGAAATACTAGCAAAATTATCATCAATAATTAGCAATAATCCAACTGAATAATAAAATCTGTACAATTATGTTAAAATCTTAAACGAGGCTGTTTGCATTTCACATCATGCCAAGACCCCTGGAAAAGGTATGCATCCAACTATTCTCCCTCCAGCTATGGGTGTATAGTAGGGTAGACGGGGCTCTTTAAACTTGTATGGCAACCGGTCTAAGAGTAAGGAAAACTCTAAATTCAAACCTGTTAATCTCCGCTTAAAAATTGACCTGGTATTGCATCCTTAATACAATACAGAGTTAACTTTATGATTTAAATTTCAAAACCGTCTCAGAGACTGTCATATAGTATCTAAAAGAGGACAATGGAATCATCCGTTTTCTATGAATAGTAAGCCTCGAACGAGAGAGCCAGCGAAACTTTCACGGACTCATGAATGCAACCACTCATTTACGGATTACTCGTTCTCTGTATTTTGTGTAGTAAACCCATTCCCTTACATAAAATACACGTTGTGCTTTTTTTTCTTGTTGTTTTATTAGCAGTTGTTGAATCTCCTGTTGACGCAATAGAACTTCTTAATAATGTTGTCGTTGTTTCATCAGCTCCAACACGGCTGATTTAAAGTCTTCCCTTCTGGATTTCTTCAACCACGTGTCTTTCGAGTAAATCGTGTTTCCGAGTTACAGAGAAAGTAGGAAGAAAGCACAACGACCATTTTAGGTAAGAAAATAGGTTTATGACACAAGATACAGTGAACGAGTAATGAGTAAATGACAGGTTGCATTCACAACTCCGCAAACGTCTCAATCCCTCTCCCGTCCGAGGCACACTCTTTATAGAAAACGGATGATTCCATTGTCCCCCTTTAGGTGCTATATGACAAAGACAAGCGTTTGTAATAACAAACGGCGATGTTTAAGATGCTGAGGACGCACTAATAAGGGGCAATAAGGGGTTAACAATATAGGAAGACAGAAAGAAAAAAGTAAGACCATATAGCTTTACAGAAAGAGAAGGAAAGAAAGATGAATGAAACAAAAAGAGAATATATGACAGCTTTGAAGAAAGAGAGAAAGGAAGAAAAGAAGAATCATGTCAAATATATGCATGAGAAGGAATAAAGAACGTATATGTTTGCAAAAAGAGAATGATATAAATAAATGAATAAATAAAGAACACATAGCTTTGGAGAAAACGAAAGAAAGAAAGAAATATAATTGAAATCTGTTTTTCTATAATGGTTGGTTTTTGAAATTAAGTGTCCAGATTTTATTAAGAGGTTATTACTACAAAACTGGGTGACTTATACCTGTGGCTTACCTGTAATATTCTAGGATCAGCTGAAATAAACATCAGTCACTATGAAATTGATGATAAATATCAACAGGTGACTCACTGCTAACAATGACGGTAGAGACACAAATATTGATCCTGAAGTCGATAGTGATGATGATGATGATGATGATGATGATGCGAATGGATAAAATAATGTTGCTGTTGCTAATAACGCACCTACTGTACGTATTGGTCGAATTAATTAACACTACAAAAATTCACTCTCAAGAATTTAGGATGATGATGATGATGATGACGACGATGACGATGATGACGATGATGATGATGACGATGATGATGACGTCACTCTGATGATGATGACGTAGGCTTGAGGCAAAGCACTTGCAATCAAAACACGTTTTCCCCACAAAATATTAATCTGTAGCAGATGTGTATATACATTTGGGATTTTTTGTTGGTAATTATTATTAGCTCTTTTCTTTCTGTTTCTCTTTGGTATAAGTGACTTTTTTTTATTTGGGGCGCAACTGCGGTCAGGTGATTTGTCCCCGCCAAAAAATTCATCGAATATTTGTCCAACAAACGAAGCTAAATCGCATTAGTTCTAATCTAACTTTTTTTTTCTTTGAACAAAATTCTAATCCCTTGGCCCAATACCACATGGGATCATCTGGATATGATTTAATTTGTTTGTTTCTCATTTGAAACGTTTGTCGTTTGCTGTTGAACAGGAGAAAGATTAAGTTTTGAAGGAGAAAATTCTACTGGAGCCCAGAAAAAGATAGGAATATTTAGCACCGGGAAATTTATTCCCCTTCTATAGCAGGGGTCGGCAACTCCCGGCCCGCGGGCTACATCCGGCCCCCGAGTGGTTTTCATCTGGACTCTGACTATTCAATTAGTATCGAATAGAAGTTCGATTCAGGCCAGAGGAAAATATTTTTTATTTAAACCTTCAAAAAATGACAGCTTTTTGGACAGACCGGTTTGCTTCCAAGAAAATTTATTTGTATAATGTTTAATACCATGACCCTTCACCAAGATATTGCATAGCCAATTGGTCCCTTCTCTTCAAAAGCTTGCCGACATATGTTCTATAGCAAAACTTTTAACAGACCTGTAAACCATGCGACCAGACTGTAGAATATACCGATAGCACCTCTGCAGAGGGATAGATCTGCAAGTGGGACCGCCTGTTGGCTGTAGGTAGCGACTCATGATGCTTAAGGATGGAATCCTGGTGGATGAGCAATCCATGAACTTCAACACTCCACTTTAGCCCTTACTTAGGCTAGACGGTCGGTCGGAGAGAACCCCTCTGCTCAACCGGCTAGTCACACCAACCACTAGCACCTGTCCCGAACCTATTGCCCTTATGGTAGACACCCTACTCTTTTTATCATATATGTGCAAACATGTGTGTGCTGAGGTTATTAGGTTCCTATGTATGACGTTAAACTGCATCTAATGGTGTAGTTCCAATTCTGGAGCTCTATGGAGTGTGGAGTGTGGAGTGTGGAGTACCCCTTCATAGCCATTACCCCCAGGTCTACCCTTACCCGGAGTGGAAGTATCTGTTAGGGTCCCATCTATGCGTTAAATAGAATAAATGAGTTTTAAAAAATGAGTTTAAAAATTCAGTTTAAAAAAAAGAATTTTCGATACCCATCAAGAATGAATAAAACAAAAAATCTTCAACATAAAATAACCCAACATAAAATAACCCAACATGGGTTTACATGCCGTAAAATCCAACCAACCAACTAACCAACCAACCATGCGACTAAGGTCCGCAACTGGGGGCGGAGATATGGAAACCTAAATTACTACTAAATAACAAGTCTTATTCTTGGAAAAATATATAAGATTTCAATGTTTTCTGAATCCATTAAAACATACATACTGAATACAAAATAGTTACATTTGAGTCTCAACTCATCAACAAAACGGATAATTATCATATTACTATGAAAAATTGAAATACTCGGGGAGTAATGGTCTTCGCTACAGAAAATGAATCCGACGAACCTAGTTCAAATCCCGGACCAGCCTATTTGCATTTTCTAATACTCTTGGGAAACTAAATCTTGGGAAATTAAATTACTCCTAAATAACAATTACGGGGAAAATTTTAGTAAGAAATTTGCAAGTAAGTCATGTCGGCGGAGTGGCCTATTGTTGATTCAAGGTGGAGAGCGAGGGACTATATCTCCTTTTCACTAGCACTAGTCCAAGGAGGTTGTTTTTGCATCTAAGGTGGAGCGCCTCACCAACCATCAGCTCTCCCTACTTTAGCGCACAGATGCGCTTAACATGACTTACCACCTTCGTGGTTTGGCCGATCTGAACTAAACTCTCTTTCTAATCTAAACCGGAAGAGGGTCTTCACCACCGATTCTCACGGTCCCCCAAAGGGAGGGTCAGACTGAGGTCAAGCCGAGTCACTCAATCCTTCAAGGCCGCCGGCTGCAACTTATAACAGCCATTTTGGTTTCTACACTACTGTAGATAAGTGTTAGGGTACTGACAATTATGTAACATTAGTTACTTAAAATCATGTAATTGCTTGAAATACCCTATAATTGTGTACAAATTATTAGTACTAAATAGGAATACTTGAAGACATGCAGCTTTGTACAAATTATTAGTAATAGATAAGAATACTTAAAACTATATAATTGTTTGCAAACAGATAATTATTATTAAATAGGAATAGTTATTTGAAACCATATAATTGTGTATGAGATATTAGTATTAGATAGGAATTCTTGAAACCATATTATTGTGTAATTAAATGTAATTACTTGAGGGTATAATTGCTTACAAATGAGTATTATCATTAGTTACTTGAAACTATATAACTTCTTGCTAAAACGTGATTTCAACATTACATAATCAAAGAAGGGTTGACATGCCTTAACCAACCAGCCATCTTCTCCAATGAGAAACCTGTGTTTGTCTTTTGCGACACAAATACTTAATTAGTGGTCGACTCTCCCTTTTCCCTTGATTTTCATTAACTCCTGGAAACCAGGCGGCTCATATTTTTATCTAGAAATATATATATATATATATATATATATATATATATATATATATATATATATATATATGCAGCCTGAATTTTCATCGTAGAATCCCTATAACTAATAACAATACAGCTAATCAGGTTCCAAATTCCAGAAGCATTTGTAGTGTAATGGTTATCGTCGGAGGAAATGATCACGGACAACCGAGTTTAAATCCTGCACGTGTTTATTTGCATGTCATATAACGCTCATATACTTGCGTAAGGTATGAATCTAATTAATCTCCCTCCGGTATATCGGTAAATAGTAGGGAAGACAAGGCTCTCTAAACTTGGTTAAGCAACCATTCTAGGAGAAGGAAAACTCCAATTTCAAACCTGTTAAAATCCTCTTTAAATATTGACCTTGTGTCGCATCTTGCTCGAGCGGAGAGGTTGGGTAAATCCATATGAATTACCAAATTACAGAATATCACATGTTCAACTATTTTAGACTAGCGCCTGGCAGAATTAGACTTTTAAGTGTTGAATAATTTTTTTCTAAATTCCTTATAAATGTAAGAATTTAAAGAAAATACACAAACATAGTAATTTCTTTCCAATGAATGACCAAATAGTTTTCTTGTATCTTATTACTTTTCAACATTGCCAATAAAGTTTAAATTATTGTACAGGTAGTTAATAAATCGTTTTTACTTCCATCGATTAAAAATTTTTACATTTTTATTTTATAGTTTTACATAATTGATGACACTAATAAATTGACATCTTTTCTCCACATGGGAACAACGCCTACTTGCTTACAAATCAGCGTACATATTTAATATCTATTTTTTTTCTTCTATGAATACTTGTCAACTTGTTAAAAAATGTTTAGTCTGTATTAGTTGATCAAAGATTATTTAAGCCTCAGAATGTAGTTGTCGAACACTTGTTTTCACAACTAACAAATAAGCAACATGAATACAAATACCATTTTAGAATCAAATTTTTTTTTTTGGGGGGGGGGACTAATGCAATATTATAATAAATAATAAGATAATTCTTGCTGATTCGATTAGACAGACATTTAATCGTTGGGTTCGGTTGTTTGGTTCATCGGTTGTTTTTGTTTTATGGCATATCAACCCCTTTCAAGTTATTTAATGCCAAATCAAGTCATTTTGATAAACAAAGGCCTTGGGTTGCCTACCGTCCTTGCAGTTGCCTAAGTGGTCACACAATTAAGTACTAATTGGATTATCGCTGATTAACTTCGGGAAACGGAGCTTTCAGCGTGATTTGAACGTAATAAAACAAGTGTACAGTAGGTATGCCACCAAACTGCATTCGGCGGAGAAGCTCGAATTCTTCATTGTTATTACTCCCAGATCCACCCTAACCGAGTTTGGTAGTATTTGTTAGGATCCTATTTAGAGATAAAGTTATGTCTAAGATGATTTTGAACTATATTAATACCAATTAAATATTGGACTAGCTCATCGCTGCTTAACTTCGGTGGTCTAGCGGGAACCGGCCTTGGTTTGGTTTGGTTTGGTTTGGTTTGGTTTGGACTCTTTAATTTATGCCATTTCAACCTTCGTGGGTTATTTAATACCAAAGCTAGCCTTCATGTAAGTAAAAATAAAGTCGACGGAGTGGTCTATGGTCGGTATAAGTCGGACAGCGAGAGAGTCTATCCCCTTTTCGCTAGCGCTAGGCCAGGGCGTTTGTTATGCTAAGGTGGAGCGCCACACCTACCGTAAGTTCCCAATTTTACCTCACAAATCAGATTACCCAAGCTGTTTTACTCTTCTGCTGAGTTGGTGGGGACCGGTATCCTACCCTCTATGGTAATTTCCCCCACGCCTGTACCAAATCTTCTCGGTACTTTTACCTGTATGATGGGATATTTCAAAGTTTACTATCGCTTCACCTCAGAACTAAGTGTTTACGTAGTGATTGTTCAGTGATACGCATGAGAGCCGCTGCCATCATTTTACTGTAGGATCGCAGTGGTTGGAGAGCTGCTGAGCGGCTTAAAGTAAGCAAAGATTTACGAAACTACTCTCCAATATATCCGTGTCTAGTTCAATATTTATTAGGTGAGTCAGCGCCAACGTTAATATCAGCAAATATGTTCGTATAAAAGAGACTGACCGAAAAAGAAAAGAGTTACTGTACGTTACTCTTTTCTTTTTTCTTCTGAAATTCGATACCGCTATGGTAGACGTAGACGTATTAATAAGGCCATGAGAATTTCCCTAAAAGAAAAACCTTGAAAATCCTTCTAAATAACAAAATCAATTGATTTCTTTTCTAACTGGTCGACATCTTTAGCCCAGGACAACGGCACGTTGGTAATTTACGTCCGGTGTATTTATTGACAACGATCCCTTCTGTTTGCTTTCCCGATTGAACCTAATTATCATATTTGTTTTCAGGTTTAATGATTTAGTATTGAAGAAAAATAAGAGTGTTCAGTCTGTTTACTGTCTATTCTGTGTTTAAAACTCTGACAGAAAAAAAGAAAAGAAATTTGTGATTCAAGATAATGAAATGATTATAATAAAAATAAAAGATAAAAATATTTGTTGTTTGTCTTTTTTATCTACGGTAGACAGAACAAGACATTTGATTCGGGGTTTTCCACCTCCAGTCAAGAACTGGCAACTAAAGCTAACTCAAACAATCAGCTCTTAAAAGGCTAGCGTTGCTTTTGTAAAATAAGATATCCAGTTGATATTCAATGATTCTATTTTGTTAAGATGAAAAAATAGACAATAATCGGATCTTCTTCTGTAGTTTGTTTTGGGTAAGGTGTTTTTATAGAGATTATTGTTACTGATGTTGTAGGCGCGTCGTATAATGTTTACGGTTGTAGGAAATGGACACGCCGAAACGAGCTCAAATCCTGGATGCTACTGTTTGCATTTCACATAGAGCTAAGACCCTCGGGAAAAGTACGAATCCAACTATTCTCCCTCCAACTGTGGGTAAAAAGTAGGGTAAAAAAAGTAAAGTCGTCGGGGCGACCAAATGTTGGTATTAGCCAAAACTAGCGCTAGACCAAGGAGATTATTTTAGCTCCTCACTTTACTGCACAGATCCCTGTGCTACTCATACGTTGAGTTGGCGAGGGCCGGTATCGAACCAGGAACCTTGTGATTCCTAGCCGAATGCTATACCGACTGTGCTAAACCGGCCCTTAACCTTAATATGACAACCAGTACAGGAGAAGGAAAACCCGGAATTCACACTTAAGGTGCTCTCTTCACGTTGTTCAAAACTACTTTAGGAGCTCCTTCTCTTCCTCCTTCCAGCTCAATTTGTAAATTCGTCAATGATCATATGCATCTCATTAGGGGTGAATCTTTCGTGGCGTAGTGGCTAACGTGCTGGACTGTGATAGCATAGTAAGCGTGTTCGAACTCCAGTCGAACTATTATGTTCAGTTTTGGAGTAATACCCTTAGGAAAGGTGTGAACCCTTTCATCCACTCAGCTATAGCTTAGATAGTACCACTATTGTTCTTCTTCAAGGATGGATTTGATATTAAATAACTCAGTTACTCAAAGATTATGATAAATTTATCATTAACATCGAATCAGTTCAAATATGAAAAAAAAATTTTAAAGTTAAATTATAATATTCATAAATTCATTTCTAATTTATGATGTCATGATTAATAAATTATATGATATTACAATTTTTTTTTTTGTTTTGCTTTAGTATGTTAAAAAGGAATTTTCTACTTACCGTTAGGTCCAGCCATGCCAATGAATTATTTTTAAAAAAGTGTATGTGCCTCGTGGACCTGTTTATAACACCTTCTCTGAACGCTGATTGGCTCTCGCATTAGCCAACAAGATGTACAGAAGCCGAGGTCTGCGTTGTCATAACTCTATTCAAAGCCAGTTTATCTGCTAGCGTTGAACAAGATGGGTGACGCACTAGGGCTGGATCATCTCTAGTGGGTCTAACTGGCGGGGGTATTATGTTGAAAGACCCGAAAACCCCCAAATGAACCAGTTATAACATAGCTGAAGACGCCACCCAGCGCTGTTTAATTGAGGCGTATCTCAAACAACAAAGCTTATAAAATTCAACATGTGAAAAAAATTGACAATAAGTTTAATTTTTTTCTTGGATTTCGAGTTTGGCTTTTTTGTTGTTTTCTTTGTCTTGTTTTTAACATGCACTGGAGCTGATGGTAGGTGTGGGGCTCCACCTCAGATGCTAAAAACAATCTCCTTGGTCTAGCGCTATTGAAAAGGGGATAGACTCCCTCGCTGACTGGCTGATGCCGACTTTAGGCCGCTCCGTCGACTTTACTTACTTTTTTACTTGTCTTGTTTTTAACATGCACTGATAGATTACTTTTTACACGTATACTAGTTCAGCTGTGCTGTAAAATATGAGAACAATATTTAGATAATTTTCCAATTGTATCTTATTCATAATAATATAAATCCCTCAATTCCTACATGATGAAACCCGCTTAAAAATTGGCTTGTGTCAGTTCCTAATCGTATGAATGAATATGTTCGGTAGATACATCTTATTATAATGGAGATTATGTGTTTCCCTGTCTGTAACAGAAAGTATATTACTACTCAAGTCACAATTCCTTTAATTATTTACGATTTTATTTTATTTAAACCTCAATTATTAATAGAATTGTTTTACATTATTAATACTGTTGACCATATCTACATACTAATAACATACAATTGTATTTATATATACAACAGAATAGCGATTTACAGGGTGAACGGGAAGGCTAATTTGCATATTGATATTAAAAATTTGATTTTGATAAATATGTGCTTTGTATTATTGATTTTTAATTGTTTGGATTTATCTTAACTAATATGAGCAAAAATCTCGAGGGCAAAACTTTAAAAGAAATCCCTGAACAAGAAGAAATAACTGTAATTTTATTCTTTATTTCCCATCCTAACTAAATAGTTAAATTAGGAAAATTTAATGAAATTAATGAAAGACGGGATTGATGGAAGAGTAAGTTTCAGTTGTTCTATTTTTCGATTATAGCCCCTCCGTTCCAAATCTTTTATCTGCATTCTTATTTAGTTTCTTTAGTCTTTCTAATTTAATATATTTTATCACATTAAAACTTAAATACTTGCATCCGGAGGGTGCATATATTTACTAGTACTAATAATAATATGTCAAAAACATTATTTTGTTCTCATTTTCTAGCTAACGTTCAATACTCTCTGAATATTGATACATGTTCTGAAGTGTTGTAATTATCCTGTCGTTTATTTGAATAGACTTTTGATATTTAACTGAACATTGAACAATTTATTAATTTATTTTTCTTTCCTTTTTTATTTTAGTCGCACCCTAGCGGTACGGAAGCAGTGTTGGCACATCATGGCGGTAACGATGAACAAGGAAACTCACTTCCTGCAAAACGAAGCTTTGACTCCATAAGTGACGGAATATTTGGCAAAATGGGCAAACGGACTTTTGATTCAATCGGTGACAGCGCCTTCGGTGGAATGGGCAAGCGTCAGTTTGACTCCATTGCTCACAGTTCCTTCGGTGAGATGGGAAAACGTTCTTTCGATTCAATTGATGGAAGCACCTTTGGTGGTATGGGCAAGAAATCGTTTGACTCCATTGGCAGCAGTGCGTTCGGTGGTATGGGGAAAAGACCATTTGATTCTATTGATGGTAGCGCTTTTGGTGGCATGGGAAAGAAATCATTCGATTCGATTGCCGGCAGTGGTTTCGGAGGTATGGGCAAAAGGTCATTTGATTCTATTGATGGTAGCGCTTTTGGTGGTATGGGGAAGAAATCATTTGACTCAATTGCCGGGAGCAGTTTTGGAGGTATGGGAAAGAGAGAATTTGATCCAATTGCAAGCAGCGTGTTTGGCGGCATGGGAAAAAAATCTTTCGATTCCATTGACGGCAGTGAATTTGGTGGTATGGGTAAAAGATCCTTTGACTCTATTGATGGTAGTTCTTTTGGTGGTATGGGCAAGAAATCTTTCGATTCCATTGACGGCAGTGCTTTTGGTGGTATGGGTAAACGTACCTTTGATTCTATAGCTGATAGTACATTCGGTGGTATGGGTAAGAAATCATTTGATTCCATTGATGGTAGCTCTTTCGGTGGTATGGGTAAACGGACATTCGATTCAATTGATGCCAGCTCTTTCGGAGGTATGGGAAAGAGACCCTTTGATCCCATCTCAGCCAGCACTTTTGGAGGAATGGGTAAACGCTCTTTTGATTCAATTGACGGTTCTTCATTTGGTTCCATGGGAAAACGCCGAGTACGACGAGCTTTTGACAGGATTGCTTCCGGGGGTGGACTGAACGGTTTCTCGGACTCTTCAGCTATTAGAAGCGACAACAACAAGAGGCCCTTCCATGCTTTGTATCGCCGACATTTAACTGATTTGTTGAAGGGAAGAATACAGAACTATTTGCCCAGTGTCGATTTGGATAGCCGGACCTTTGATTCTATGGACAACACGGGCTATGCCAAATTCGCCGGTCGATAAGATGCGAGGCTAAATAAATCTATAACTAATGAGAATGTCTATTTTTGTCCGATACTCAGTGTAATAAATCCCTTAACTTGAACCTTACTTATGTCTTTTATGTATTCAGAACCAATTTATCTATCCTAAATTTGATGTCTGCATTAAACGCCAATAATCATTTACATTGTGTTCTTGTTGCATGTATTTTTAACCACAAAATTCGCAATAAAACGAAACCATTGATTTGAATTTCAGGTTCAGCAGCAATTGTTTTCAACTGTTCAATCATTACTAAACGACTCGTTAAGCCGTTGCTTTCTCGAAATAGCAGCATGATGATATTAATGCTAATATTTAAAACTAGCTTAAAAGGCGCCCTATCGAGCGGTACTTAAGCTAACACTTGCGGAGAGCTCTTGGTTGGCTCCAAAGCTCAACAATAACACTTCTCGCATTGATTACACATTAAATGTATATTTAAAACTATTTATTAAATTTATATTCAAAACCAGTTTAAAAGACGCCCTATCGGGCGGCAATTAAGCTAGTGCTTGGGAAGAGCTCTTGATTGAGTCCAAAGCTCAACAATAACACTTCTTGCATTGATTACATATTAAATTTTATTGCACAAAAAATTCACCGAAAAAAGAAAAATACACGTAAAACATCGTCGAAAACAATCGCTGTAATTAAAACTTGGGAATCCAAAATTTCAGGATTGAGGTCTCGGATTCGGTCCGAAATTATTTTGATTTGCTCACAGAACCGGCCTGATTCCAAAAACGGTATGATATAATAGGCTAAAGCTTCTAGAAGTAAATTTGAAAAGTGCGACATACTGATATACTCATGTATTATTAGAGAAGGGGCAGAGGTTTCTAATTATCATTTCATAATTATGTGCCTTATATATAAATATGAATTTAGATGATCGAAAATTACAGCCCGAATGAAGACCTCACAAAATGATCCTATAGTAAAGAATTGCTTTGCTTAGAATAAAACTAACATTTTATTTATTAAAACATGGTAGGAATATCCTTATTCATTGATAATGCATGTATTCATATACTAACATGTAAGTAAGTAAAAGTAAAGTCGTCGGTGTGACCTAAAGTCGGTACCAGCCAGACAGCGAGGGAGTCTATCTCCTTTTCACTAGCACTAGACCAAGATTGTTTTAGCGTCTGCAGTTAAGCGTCTGCAGTTAAACGCTACATCTACCATCATCTCTTCACTTTACCGCATAGATCCCTGTGTTACTCATACGCTGAGTTGGCGAGGGTCGGTATCGAACGGGAAAACTTGTGGTTCCCAGGCGAACGCTCTACATACTAAGCTAAACCGGCCCTAAACACTTAATTATCAATAAAATACAGACATAAAAGTTACGTTTATGAGTGTTTCAATCAGTAACGGCGGACTTAGCATAACGGTTATCGTCGTAGAATAATGGAATTGGTGCCGAGTTCAAATCATGGACAAGGCTCTTAATTCTTCAGCTCGTCCTAATACTCTTGGGAAAGGTATGCATCCATCGAAATAACAGCAATTCTTGATGATATCAATGTTTATATTCAGAGACGAGGAGACACTTGGTATATGTCATAGGAAATACACACGACCAGACGAGTTCAAATACTGGACGAGGCTGTTAGCATTTCACATAGCACTAAGACCCTTGGAAAAGGTATGAATTCAACTATTCTCCCTCCAGCTACGGGTAAATAGTAGGGTAGACTGGACTCTTTAAACATGATTAGGCATCTAGTCTAGAAGGAAAAGTCTGAAGTCAAACCTGTTAAACTCCGCTTAAAAATTGACATTGTGTCACATCCTGCTCTTGCAGTTTGGTAAATATATATATTCAGAAAGAAGTTGGGGATTTCCCTTCCCATTTCATTGTTTTCTGTTGTCTACGAACAATTTGGATGATCGAAAAAATATAGTTTATGTGGTCAGTAGGATAGGTATTTAGAAGAATTGTAGTCCTACTATTTAACCTACAGCTGAAGGAATGAGAGGGTCCATACCTTTCACAAGGGTATTAGTCCGAAGGTGAAGGTAATAGCGGAATTGAAGTTTGAACTCGCTTTCTACGTTGTCGCAGTCCAACTCGTTAGCCACTACGCCACGGAGACCTCCTCACCACTTTAACAATCATACTATCCAATTAAGTACGATACAAAACATTCTTCATAATCTTTTTTTTACCATTTAAACATTTAAGGAATGTTAATAGTGTTAAGATTAGATGTATTAATATAGTTCAAAATCATCTTAGTTATTGTTTGACATCCAAACATTTTGCTTGAGCTACAAACCATATCCGGGTCGTGCGGAAGGGTGAGGTAAATACATATTATTCAAGTCGAGGCGCGTGGCGTAATGGTTCGAGTCGTAGGAAATGGATTCGTCAAAGCGAGTTTAAATCCTGGAAAAGGCTGTTTTCATTTTCACATAGCACTAATACCCTTGGAAATGGTTTGCATCCTACTAATCTCCCTCTAACTATGGATAAATAGTAGGCCAGATATTGTTCGTTAACCTTGGTTAGGCAACCAGTCTAGGAGAAGGGAAACTCTTAATTCAAACCTATTAAACTTCATGTAAGAAATTGACCTTGTGTCACATCCAAATCGTGGGGAGGGGATGGTAAATATATTTATTTACCAACCCCTCCGCACGAGCAGGATGTGACACAAGGTCAATTTCTTAAGCTGACTTCAACAGGTTTGAATTCAGAGTTTTCCTTCTCCTAGACCGTTTGCTTTATCAAGGGTAAAGAGCCCCGTCTGCCCTACTATTTACCCATGGAGTAGAATTCATACCTTTCCCAAGGGTGTTAGCGCTAAGTGAAATGCAATTACCACGTCCAGGATTTGAATTCGGGGCGACGAGTCTATTTCCCGTGACTTTAACCATTACATCACGCGTAAAAATATATATTCAAGTCTAGTTAAAAAATATATTAATAATGGAGATTCACTTCCGGTTTTTGTCTGTAACGAAAACTACGTCACTGCTTACGTCCCATTACCCTAACAAATACTACTATACTAGGTTAGGGTGGACCTGAGAGTAATGACAACAAAGAACTCGAGCTTCTCCTACAAATGCGGTTTAGTAGCATATCTACTGCACACCTGTATTACGTTCAAGTCACGATGACAGCTTCGTTTCCCACTAGATCACCGACGTCAAAGAGCGATGATCCAGTTAGTGCTTAATTTTGTGACCACTTAAGCAACTGCGGTTACTGTAAGCCACCTGAGTCCTTTGTTAACTGTTGTGGTCAGAATAAAGAGACAAGATAGGAAATGTGTTAAACAAATATATTAACAAAAACAGTAATACAGACATATACAAATGAGAAGGTTTCTAGCGAGGCGGTCTATCAACTGTCCGCTGAAATATTGACTCTCGTTTAAGAGCAGAACCTGCTGCTATTTATAGTTGGAAGAATTTGGTTACAGGTTTCAAATGCTGTCGAATTTGGTAATAAATAATACATTACACACACACACACACACACACACACACACACACACATATATATATATATATATATATATATAATTGCCTAACCAAGGTTAAAGAGCCGAATAGTAGGGTGAGTCAAAGGTTCTGCAATATTTTGGTAATGTGAGGATAACCATAATGACTTGGTTCAGCATTAAATGACCGGAAAAGGGTTGATATGCCGTAAAACAAAACCAACCAAACCAACTAAATTGAATCCATCTATTCTCCCCCAATCTATGGGTGAACTGTGGGACACACTGGCGTTTTAGATGAGAATAAAGGTCATGCAAGAGATCTGCAACAAAACCTGTGTATGTGGCACCTGTGAAGACACACTCCTGTTCCTTAAGAGGTTCTTCTGAAATCCGGAAAAAAAACACGCTGTGCAACACAACAATAACCGGTATGCATAACACTTGACTGACATCCTTATGGTCAAGTCACGCTGAAAACACCGGTTCCCGCTAGATCACAGAAGTTAAGTAGCATCGTACATTTACAATATTTAATCGGGTGACCATTTAAGCAACAGCCGGTGCATTTAATGCCGTATCAAGTAATGACTTGATTTGGCAATAAATGACAAGGCTACATTATAATACTTTTATTGGACGTTACTGGACGTGGTAATTGCATTTCATTTAGCGCTAATACCATTGGGAAAGGTATGAATCCTACTCTCTCTCCAGCTATGGGCAAATAGCAGGGCAGACTGGGTTCTTTAACCATGGCTAGGTAACCAGTCTAGGAGAAGGAAAACTCTGAATTCAAACCTGTTAAACTCCGCTTAAGAAATTGACCTTGTGTCGTATTCTGCTTGTGCGGAGGAGTTGGTAAATATATATAATACTTTTATATACGTAGCGTCTATTAAACCTAGTTTAGTTATCTGTTATCCCTCGGATCTGCGTATCTGGACTAGATGTATCGGTCGTCTAACTCTGGGTGGCTGTTATTCTGGTCTTTTGCTTCTATCTGAATCTGGGGAGCTGAGTTATATCTAATGTAAGTAAAGTCGTAGTGGTAGCCTAAAGTCGGTATCAGCCAGGCAGCGAATGAGTCTATCCCCTTTTCACTGTCGCTAGACTAGGGAGATTGTTTGGGCGTTTGAGACGGAGCGCCACACCTACCATCAGCTCCTCAGTTTGCGGCACAGATCACTGTGCTACTCATACGCTGAGTTGGCGATAACCGGTATCGAACCCGAAACCTTGTGGTTCCTAGTCTGTCACTCTACCGACTGAGCTAAACCGGCCAATTCCTCATCAAGCGTAATACCAACATTTTAGGAGCATGATTTTCTTGGAAACAAATTTCCCTTTTGTTGAAAACTGGCCAATAAATTTATTTTTTGTGATAATCTCATTCAAAATATATTTTCTCTTCTGATTAAAAGAAAGAGTTGGATCTTATTATAATGTAGACTGTATGTTTATCTGTCTGTAACCGAAACTATATCGCTACTCAAGTCACAATTCCCTTAATTATTTATGCCATATTCTCCATTGTTTTATTTATATTTAAACCTCAGTTATTAATAACATTATTTTACATCATTAATATTGTTGGCCTTATCCATATATATATATATATATAT
The DNA here is from genome assembly GCA_023376005.1 of Doryteuthis pealeii. Taxonomy (NCBI): domain Eukaryota; kingdom Metazoa; phylum Mollusca; class Cephalopoda; order Myopsida; family Loliginidae; genus Doryteuthis; species Doryteuthis pealeii. The sequence continues at coordinate 90,821,933 of CM042139.1, read as the reverse complement.
ATATATATATATATATATATATATATATATATATATATAAGAGGTCTTAGATAAATATTCACATTTTTTGGTTACAGACTTTCAATGTTGCAGAGTTTTGTATTAATACCTAGAATTTTAGTATTTCCAGTGTTATATTATATAACTAAAATTATATATATTATTAGGCATTATTTATTACTAAATTCTACAGCTTTGAAAATCTGTAACCAAAAAATGCGAATGTTTATCTATCCAAATATAAGTAGACCTCTTATATATATCATGAAATCTTTTTATTTTTGGTTACAGTGGCGTGGTAATTTGGTTACAGGTTTCAAATGCTGTCGAGTTTGGTAATAAATAGAACATTATATATATATATATATATATATATATATATATATATATATATAAAGATAGACCTAATGATTCAGATAAACCTACTAAAAGTTTCACTAAGTGCTCTTCAGGGCTAAGATCCGACTAAAGAGATTTGGAGCAAACTCACATTTATACAAACCTACCACCTAGGCACTGTTACGCCTGCACACTCGTTGGGATCGACCAGCGTGCGCGCGCAATAAGCAATAATACAAAAATAATTTTAAAAAGTATGCGAGATAGGTCCCAGTTATAAAATAAACAATATCAAATAAATGGGAGATGGGATTTCAAATACTTCTCTCTCTGCTCCCGTGAAAGGAGGGGTAAGAACCAAGTGAAAGCGATACAATAACAACACTGAAATGACGACAAACCAACCAAACTTTGAACGTGTAAAGGTTTATTTACAGTAAATTACACAAGAAGGGAGGGGGTAAAGGTACAATATTCAAGCCTGTGTACTGACGGGGTGAGTGAAACCACTTGATAATTCTTATACCAAGATGCGTGAGCGACCGGTCGAGCAAACACGAAGACTGGCATATAAACAATATTCACACAACCAGTAAGAGTTTACAGAATACAACAACAGAATGCACTTTGCTTTCAACTCATGATTAACCACATAGTCTCTCAAAAGGAACGTCCTCTTTCCACAAAAGATTAAAATCTGTTAAAATCCTTTTCCACAGAATCCCAAAGTCAGACAAAAGTTCCTGTCAAAACAAGAGTAATTTAATCCCTTTTCTTTCCCTTTTCTTTTTATTCACTTTTCTAGTCATCCGTAGTTTCTTCTAATCGTCCATCCTTATAACCGAATAAGTAGCTTTCTCTCGGGTCAAGGAATTACACGTGGTATCTCTGGTCAGGTTCACTGAATTGTGATTTTCCTTTGGACGTGCGCGAATTCTTGGCGCGAAAAACAAAACAAGTAGACGCCGGGGGGGGGGTACCCCGGTCGTTAACATGGCGATGGGGTCATGGTGTCGCCTTCACTCTTATGGTCGCGAAGCCACCTCAAAGAAAGGGGTTTGACAATACACTTGCCTTCAGTTCATACACGTAGTATTAGGAATGTCAAATATTCCTTTGCACGGAAGTAAAATATAAGGAACCGGACAGATTCTACGCACCCTGAAGTTTATCCTTCAAACTGAATCGACCTACGATTTAACGTTTGCATACTAGTGGACGTACTGATAGGGTGTCACATCTCCCTACCAAGAAAATAATGAAAAGGGGTCGCTTAGATTATTTTTCATTAGAATAGGGGGTGGGGTCTGAGCTTCCCCCTTTTTTCCTTTTAAGGCTCCTGAATGAAAGGGATGTCTGCACATAGATACTTTAAATGGGGTTATGGTCTCTGGTGCTCGTTATCTTCCTTCCCTCATACTGATGCAACTCGACGTTGTGCCATTACGCGCGAGACAACGCATCAACACAGACATTGTCCACGCCTCGAATATGTTGTATGTTCAAGTCATACTCTTGTAAAATCAGACTCCAATTAAGTAGTCGTCTATTCTTATCCTTCATCCGGTGTAAGAATGTGAGGGGATTATGATCGGTGTATACCAAAGTAGGTTGATGTGAAGATGATACATATACGGCGAAATGCTGTAAACTCAAAACTAAGGCTAGCGTCTCCTTTTCTACAGTTGAATAATTCTTCTGGTGAGTGTTGAATCTTCGCGAGAAATAACTCACGGGGTGTTCGATACCATCATCACTTGTTTGGAGTAACACCGCACCGATTCCGTGATCGCTGGAATCGACAGCTAAACGGAAGGGTCGGGTGAACACGGGAGCTTTCAGGATAGGGTTACTGCACAGCATGGCCTTGATCTTTTCAAAAGCTTCCTGGCAGGAGGGGGTCCATGCAAAGCTAGATTTCTTGGCCAACAATTGAGTGAGTGGGCCAGCTATGTCCGAAAAATTGTGGCAGAACTTTCTGTAATACCCGGCCATACCTAAAAATCGTCGCAAGCCTTTAGCGTTAGCTGGGACGGGAACATGTAGGATTCCCTGGATCTTGGCCTCGTCAGGAGATATACTTCCATATCCGATCCTGTATCCCAAGTATGTAATCTCCGCCTTCCCAAATTCACTCTTATCCATGTGGACGGTGAGATTTGCCTACTCGAGTCTATTGAATGTATCTCCTAGCGATTTCATGTGCTCCGTCCAATTGTCATTGTAGATAACTATGTTGTCTACGTAAGCGGTGGTGTGGGGCAGCCCGTTCAAGCAATAGTTCATCATTCGTTGAAAGGTCGCTTGGGAATTGTTCAATCCAAAGGGCATGACGCGGTATTGATACAGGCCGTGTGGGGTAACGAAGGCCGATATTTCTTTCGCTCTTTCCGTCAGGGGTACGCACCAGTATCCTTTCAATAGGTCCAACTTAGTGATATATTTAGCCTTCCCGATATTATTGATACAATCATCCACTCTGGGGATAGGGTGGGAATCGGTTTTAGTGACTGCATTAACCCTACGGTAGTCCGTACAGAATCGGTACGTTCAATGAAAACGTGCTCAAGCATATACTCTAGCTCCTTACGCATTATTTCGGTCTTGTGGTGGTTGACGCGATATGGGTGTTGTTTTACCGGGGTGACGTTCTCGACTTCCACATCGTGACGGATGATGTTGGTTTACCTGGGGACATCTGGGAATAAGCTGCGAAAATTATTTATGAGATGGGTTATATCATCCTTTTCTTTGGGGTCCAGATGTTCAATCTTGGGTGTAAGATTGGCTAGGATTTCCGAATTCTGCAATTTCTGGGGTAGGTCGCTACTGTCTTCCACGACTTCACCGTAATATTCCCCGTGGGTACTCAAAGATATGGGTACATTGGTGATCAAAACGAGATTCTCTTTCCCTCTCTCGTGATAGGGTTTGATCATGTTGACATGACACATTTGGGTCGCTTTTCTACAGTCAGGGGTGTTAATTATGTAGTTGAGGTCGCCGACTTTTCGGAGAACTTTATATGGACCCTGAAGTCTATCCTTCAAACTGAATCGACCTACGATTTAACGTATGCATACTAGTGGACGTACTGATAGGGTGTCACAGCACAAAAAATTAGCATAGACTAAACTAACCAATAAAAGAAAAAGACAAAAGACGGAACATCATATAAATCTATTATTTTATTCATTTATTTATTTATTTTTTTATTTTATTTATTTATTTTATATATATATATATATATATATATATATATATATATATATATATATATATATATATATATTGCCTAACTAAGGTTAAAGTGCCAAATAGTAGGGCGAGTCAAAAGTTTTGCAATATTTTGGTAATGTGAGGAACAATGTGGCAACTCCTGACACTTTTGCCGATGTCGTGAAAGTGACGAATCACACTGGACAGTGACATACCGAACTCGTCTGATACTCTCTGTTTACTACTCGTGGGATTTTCATTAACATCATGTGAATCAATAAATCAGAAAAAACAACTTCATATGTATTAATAATCTGGTGGTTGACCCTCAGACACCGCCTTCTAGCAACTATATGGTAAAAATTATTAGGTGTTTGCCATAAGAGCAAATTGAAGAATACGGTACCAGGGCTTCTCATAATCAAACGATTGATCGGGTGGGGCCCTCTGCGACCGCTCGTGTTGTGACAGAGCAACACGAGTCACTCTGGTTACAGACCACTTAGCCATTATAATCCTGTCGTCAGGCATTACGGGTCGCCACCCACGACCGTCAGGTGGCTCCATTGGGGTCTTACTCCTCTGTAGAGGTGCAGTCAAAAACAAAATAGAATGATTAATTAATTAAGATAAAAGTTCAAATTAATCAAAATAATGAGATAAAATAATCAATTGATATGGAATATCTGAAACTGTGTGCAAATTATGTGTATTATATAAAACTATTTAATATATAACTGTAAATTAGTTGTATCAAGAATAGTTAATTAAAGCTATAATTGTTTATTAAGGATTATTATTAGTTGCTTGAAACCATATAATTGTGTTAAAATAATTCCCAATTATCAAATAGAAATAATTACTTAATACCATATAATCATTAATATTAAATATGAATACTTGATATAATACACCATGTGCAAAAAGCTCTCAAGAAACAATTACAGAGATGTACATATAAATGTACAATGAACGTGATTCCTTATTCTCTAGGCATGAAATAACCCCAAACGGATTGACATGCCGTTAAAATCAATCACTCAAGAAAGCAAGCATTTAAACATGATTTTTTGTACAAGACAGAGGAATAATAAATGGGTTTCAAAAGAAAGTTTGTTTTGAGCAAATGCCTCTATGGCTAAGAGAACTGTTTCGGAATCTCTGTGGTTTTAGGCCTATCTGATCTTGCCTGATCACTGAGATACATTCAGCCCAAGCGGAATATGTTCAACGATCTGTTTACTGTACTGATATTATCTACGCCTTTACCTTTCGCACAATAAATGTTTTTCGTAGCTTGAGCCGCCCAGTTCGAACTTATCAAGCATGAATTCCCGAATTAGACTACGTTGCCCGTTAATCCCTGCGACTTTCAGATCACATACAGAGTAAGGCAGTGCACAACGTGTTAGCGCACCAACTACCAATACACTATCAGCCAGGGCGGGTTCTTCTTTGGTGACGTGATATACGCAGAGAAAACTAACACGTACCAAAATATTAAAATACTCTTCACTCAATCTAGCAGGATTTCTAGACCTCTTAAACAGAATTAAAATTTCATGAATATATATATATAAGAGGTGCATTTATTTTTCAACTGCTGCATAGAGTTTTAATACTGTATTGTTTGGAAATAAGTAATAGCTAATAATATTCGTTTCTCTCCCTTAAATCACTTTTTTTTAAAAATAAAAATTGATTTCCTTTGATCCAATAACTTGATGAGCAAAAATGACAGAGAGAGAGACAGGCAGACAAACTGACAGAGAGACAGGCAGACAGAGACAGACAGACAGACAGACAGACAGAGACAGAGAGAGGGGGAGAGAGAAAGAAAGAAAGAAAAGAAAGAAAGAAAGAAAACGTTATATAGATGTAAGAGAAAGTTTAAATAAAGTGGGCTTAATTACCTTTTCCACACGTTATTGTTATATGAATTATGAATTATTATGTTTTACTTGTTTTAACTTGACCTCACCGTTATGATTAGCTGGAATGAACTGATCGACCTCGGAACCGGAAAGCCTCAAAAGATAGATGAATCTTAATCCATTAGATAATGTAGTATCTATTATTTCGAGTGGAATATTATTTAAAAAAAGAAAAGAAAAATATTTCAGGTTTGGTTTGGTTTGGTTTGGTTTGTTTTACGGCATATCAACCTCAGTGGGTCATTTAATGCCGATAAAGTTTTGAAATAAATCAATTCTTAATGGATAATACAATTTTTTTTATAAATACACTTTTCTATTTAACCCATAGATGGGACCCTAACAGGTACTACCACTCCGGTCAGAGTGTACCGGGGAGCAATGGGGATGAAGGGGTGCTCCACATTCCCCAAACCTCCAAAACTGGAACCTCACCATCAGATAGAGTTTAACGTCAAATATTTCAGGGTGAAATAGTTGATGAACAATAAGTTTAAGTAACATTTTTTTTTTAAAGAAAAAGAAAAAAGTATAGTGAATTTATGTGCCTGAGATCCAACTATCAATAATGGGATAAATGTTATATCTATGTATGGAAGCGCGTGGTGTAATGGTTACCATCGTAAGAAATTGACACGATGAGATGATTTCAAAATTTTGATGAGGCTGTATAGATTTCACTTAGGAAAGGGTGAACCAAACTATTCTCCATCCATCTATGGGTAAATAGTAGGGAAGACTGGGCTCTTTAACCTAGGTTAGGCGAACAGTGTAGAAGTGGGTAAACTGACTTCAAACCTGCTAAACTTCGCTTAAGTAATTGACCTTCTGCCATATCCTAATCATGTGAAGGGGTTGGTGAAATGCAAACAGTCACGTCCAGAATATGATCTCGTATCGCCGTGTTCCTTACCTACGATGTTAACAATTGCACCTCAGACGCCTCCACGTTAATATTATATGCATTATTCATTACTTTTTTTCACTTGATCTTACATTTATAATTAGCTGAAACGAACTGATCTACTTCGGAACTGGAAAGCGTCAATGGTAGATAAATCTTAATGCATTGGATAATGTGGTATCTCAAGCAGGATGAGCTCGGAAAATGGAAATTAATTTCATGCTCGACCGGATCTTTCAGGCCTGGCGGTTTGGTTCCGTAAACAACAGCGACGAACCGAAAAGAGGATTAAATTTACTTATTCAGGAATATGAAATTAATAACCAAACGTGGAAAGCATAGTAAAATTATTTAACAATAAATATAAATATAATATAATCTTCTGTTGATGATTTGTTTTACCAATAAAAATACAACCGCTGCAACACCAATGACAGAATTGTGAGGACGTAGGTGAGGACTATGATGAAAAATAAATTTGGTCACATTGCATGTATCTTGGTCAACCTATGAGCATTTTAACTGACCCTCGTATATTAGGTGTACCGGAAAGTCCTGTCCTGATTTTTGTTAGGAATAATAATTGAAATAAATATTACTGAGAAATCCTTGTTGCTCAACAAAATAGTCACCATCATTAGATATAACCTTTGTCCATCTACTTGGGCGCTTTTAATCCCTCTTTCAAAAAGATTAATAAGAAGAAATAAAGGAATTCAACTCCGATTCAACCTGGTGAACATTTGATGAATATTTTTCAACTGATGAAATGCTCTAAAGAACAGAAGAAGTGAAAATCTGATGGAGCAAGGTCTGGCGAGTATGGAGGGTGAGAAAGAACTTCCCAAGCTAAGGACTTTATTTTTTCTTGAGTTTGTTTGGCAGAATGGGGTCTAGCGTTAAAAGGATACTATTGCAGATTGTTGCCCGCATTGCTTTGTTGGCTGGAGAGAGTTCATGAGGAACCCACCTACCCTCCCTATACACCTTTCCAATCTTTTTCAGATGCTCCGAAACAGTAGACCAAGGTGCATCAAGTCTTTGGGACAATGTTCTGATTGTTTGTCGAGGATGTTCTTCCATGCAGCTTTCAAAAGATTGGGTCTCCCCGATCGAAGCTCATCAGTAAGGTCGAAATTGCTTTCTTTAAATTTCAAAAACCATCTACGGCAGTTTCCCTACACTCACACCTTCTGGATAGACAGCGGTTATGTTTTTCACTGCAGTTGTTGGATTGCTACCTTTGTGGAATTCATACAACATGCAATGAGGCATATGATTCACTTTGAAACTTTTGTCTTCCATGGGCTACAGGTGTTTTTAAACTATCAACAGCAGTAGATTTAACTAAATGTGAAGTTTAACTGAGTATCTGGCATCTGATTTGACCTTAAAAATAGCTGTCTAGACTTAATTTGGTGTTTTAGTTTGGTTAAAGAAAAGCGAACAGAACTTTCCGGTACCCCTATATATATATATATATATATATATATATATATATATATATATATATATATATTTGAACAAATTTCTGGTATAACTAATTCTATATAAAAACTTAAACAGTATCATACTTTATTCAACTTCAATCAACTATTTAAACACTAAAAGGGATGTTTAAAGGAGGCGAAACAAAAACGAAAGAAAAAAATCGAAAGGTCCCTTACGTCTCCTTTTTATTTATTTTATTTTTCGTCTCCTTTAAACCTCCTTTATAGTGTTTAAATGATTGATCGTAGTTATATAGTATAATATATATATATATATATATATATATATATATATATGAGAAGTAAACAAACAAGCAATCTGTTTGATATGGCTTTTTTAGCCGACAATTTTTGGGAGAATATGTGCTTAATTGAAGTCGTACCTAATTTTGAAAGTTAATTAATTGATAATTAATGAATTAGGCGGGCATACCTATTCAAATGTAAGGCTAAACAAATCGAGAAAAATCAATCTCTGTGTGTATATTTCAGCCTATTAGGCCTCATCAGCAGAACTATAGACAGAAAGACTGCTGACAGGCTCTAACCATTACGCCAGCTGGTTTTTCCCAGATTTTTCCTTTGTTTTGAAGTAGGTTATATTCCACTTATGGTGACTTTGCTACACGACAGTATGAGAAGTACAGCCAGGGTTCGAATCACATACAAATCAGTCTTCTCTGCCGTGCTAACCCCGACTCAAGTCTAATTCAAGTAACTGACTTTCACTAATTCGATCTGTCGTGGCCCTGACCTACTCTTTAACTGACGAAATCTAACTCTGGTTCCAACTCTTACCCGGGTCTTCGCGTATCATCACTTAAGTAATCTTCTTTTTTTAGGATTTCCAGAACATTCCTCAAAACTTGTTCGAACCTGATTAGCTATTTGCCAGCGTCACAATGTCGCTGACTAAGATTTTTTTCAATTAAGATTCTTCCAGCCGCACTTTAGTTTTATGTCATTTGAATATTTTAAACAAAATCAAAGTCCTGTCGCCATAATGTCTGGATATTTAAAAAGAATGTTTACAAGAAGGATTCTAAAAAGGATTTCGTTTGTTTATTTCAAGACAAAATGGGAAAAAAGAATTTAGTGATCTATTACATTCTGATTTTTAAATCAAACTTTTTTCCATTAACACAATCCCTTCAGATTACTGACTATATTACACAACAACTCTGATTTAAAATTAAACTTTTTTTCCATTAACATATTTCTTGAATCAATAAATATATTACATGTGCAGATCTATTTCATTTTGTTAATATGTATGTATGTATGCATGTATGTACGAACGTATGTATTTATGTTTGTAATCATCTATCTATCACATCCAATTTTTTCTTATATGAACAGTGGGAAGCGCGTGGTGTAATGGTTAAAGTCATGGGAAATGGACTCGTCGCTCAGAGTTAAAATCCTGGACGTGGTAATTGCATTTCACTTAGCGCTAATACCCTTGGGAAAGGTATGAATCCTACCCTCCCTCCAGCTATGGGTAAATAGTAGGGCAGACTGGGCTTTTTAACCTTGGTTAGGCAACCGGTCTAGGAGAAGGAAATCTCTGAATTCAACCCTGTTAAACTCCGCTTAAGAAATTGACCTAGTGTCGCATCCTGCTCGTGCGGAGGGGTTGGTAAATATATATATATATATATAAATAGATCTATTTTTTCAACAAGATTTTGTCGGATTTATTCAATCCTTCACTCCTCTTATCTATCTATCTCAAGTTATTAACATGTATCTGTCTATCTGAATATCAATCTCAGCCCACTTTTCTTAGTCGTAAGTCATAAGTCTCTCTCTCTCTCTCTCTCTCTCTATATATATATATATATATATATATATATATATATATATATATATATATATAAGTCATCCACAGACACGTGTTTCGGCGTTTCACGCCTCTTTAGTGTGGCTAGACACAACTATCTTTGGCTAGGGTCGAACTCAGACTGACCGTTTGGCATCCTGATATCTTATCCCCTCGTCCACTGACAGCTGTAGCGGGACTAGTGTTTTTTAAACTATTAAGTACATAGTTTTGTTTATGTATTTTACGGTCACAGAGAGATCAAATTTCCGGGGAAACGATCATTGCTTATATGCCTAGTAGTGAGAGTTCATACCAAATTTATGGGAGCTTATATTAATAAGTCATCCACAGACACGTGTTTCGGCGTTTCACGCCTCTTCAGTGTGGCTAGACACAGCTATCTTTGGCTAGGGTCGAACTCGGACTGACCGTATATCAGCTCAGTTTTTCTGAGTTTATCTATCTCAAATATGCAGATCTATCTATCTATCTATCTAACTATCTATCAAAGTCTTTATAGAGTTTCTATCTCATCCCGTTCGGCAATAAATTACACATTTTGCCATCTAATGAAATATAGAAACTTTACATAGTCTGAGTTGGATACTAAAATGAAAATGTCAGTTGCCTGGGACTTTTGATATGATCGTGCTACTCACATAAACACGGACACAAATGACACAGGCTTCGTTGGTAGCACAGTTAATAAATTGGCATTTCAACAACAACAAACAAACGGAAGGAATGCGTGTTCTACCAAGACAATTTGCTTTGGTATTACAGATTATTGTCCTATTTATAAGTAGATTATATCCTCACACACAAGTTAAATCACGCGACTATTTTGTTCTTCATTTGTCGGGCCGTTTTTCTTTAGAGTTGCTGAGAAGTGTGAAACATCTTTTGAATGCAGAAAAATGAATAAGATCTCATGCAACGAGAATAATACACACGTAAACTCTTCTTCGTCTAGCACAACAGAGATTAATGATTTGATAGATTGATTGATACATAACAATACATAGTATATTTCCTTTATCTGATCTATCTATCTGTCTATCTATTCCAGTCTGTTCATATCTATCTATTTATCTTACTGATCATTATCTCTGTCTGTCTGTCTCTCTCTCTCTCTCTCTCTATATATATATATATATATATATATATATATATATAGAGAGAGAGAGAGAGAGAGAGAGAGAGAGAGAGAGAGAGAGAGAGAATGATCAGTAAGATAGATAGATAGATATGAAACACTGAAACACTGTGTCTGTGGGTGACTATCATATGCTCCCAAAACCTGCTAGCGTAAACAACCAAGGCTCCTCTGTTGTTTACGGATTTGAGCTCTCTGGTGATTGTAAAATATATACACCGATGTATTTATTTATCAGTTAAAACTCCGCTCCTTATTGGCAGCTGCCGACGGCAGACGGACTAAAGAACCGGACTGATGAAAAGTCAGTAGAGTCTCGCTCCCGGTTAGAGGTGGTTGCTGGATCTGGCCACACTGGGGAGACATGAGGTGTCGAAACACGATGTCTGTGAATAATTATATGTATATATATATATATATATATATATATATATATATATATATATATATATATATATATATATATAATATAGCTGACTGCCTAGCTAGCTTGCTATCTATATCATTGTGTTCCTATCCAGTTATCTCTCTCCTCTCTCTCTCTCTCTCTCTCTCTATATATATATATATATATATATATATATATATATATATATATATATATATATATATCATTTCAGTTTTTTATTCTTCGTTCTTCTATCTCATTTATGCAGATCTATCTATCTATCTATCTATCTATCTGATCAAATATATGCATATCATATGCATGGTAACACTTATTTAAGGAACATTTAGTAATTTAAACCAAACAAGAAAGAAAAAAACGAATATTTCAAATAGTAGAATTCGATTTCCAGCAGATTAAAGTTAAATGAAGCTATAACAGGTACTACCACTCCGGGTCAGATTGGACTTAGGAGCATTATATACCCCAATTATGTTAGGGGCATATAACATTGGTTGGTAAATTTATTTTTCGGCATGCTAACCCTTATTGAGTTACTTAATGCTGAAGTCATTTTTTTGCAAGAAACAATAGGCTTTCAAGTGACTATGAAAATTATCAGATATTAAAGTTCCGGGCCGGTGTGGATCTGGAAATAATATTAACCAAGGAGGAACTTCAAATTCGCCAGATGTCCAGAACCGGAATCTCACCACTGTCATATCCAGACATATACTACGTTGGTTGGTGGTGGCTCGTGGTGTAATGGTTACCATCGTAGGAAATGGACACGGCGAGACAAGTTCAAATCTGGCATAGCGCTAATAACCTTAGAAAAGGTATGAATCCAACTTTTATCTTTCCAACTATGGGTAAATAGTAGGTCAGATTAGGCTCTTTACTCTTGGTTAGGCAACAGATCAAGGAGAAGGAAAATTCCGAATTCAAACCTGTTAAAATCCGCTTAGAAAATTGACCTTGTGTCACATCTTACTCATGCGGGGAGGGGGTAAATATGTATACTAGGTTGGTTGGTTGGTTGGTATATGGTATGTTCAAATGTAAGGCTAAACGTTTAGCCTTACATTTGAACATATATGCCCGCCTAAAATTCATTAATTATTAACTAATTAATTTTCAAAATTAGGTACGACTTCAATTAAGCATATATCCTCCAAATATATATATATACATATATATATATATATATATATATATATATATATAAGACCAAGATAATCGTACCAACCAAAAATAATCTATTGGTACAATATTTGGCAAAAAGAAAAAACAATTTATATGTATAAATATATATATATAAGATATATATATATTCATACAAAATCGGCAGGAAACTAAAGCTAATAAGTAAAAAGTGCTCAATACCTAAGTAGAGCAAATAATAAAGATAAACCTAATGAGTCAGATAAACCTACTAAAAGTTTCTCTTAGTGCTCTTCAGGGCTAAGATCCGACATCTAAGTTGGATCTTAGCCCTGAAGAGCACTAAGCGAAACTTTTAGTATGTTTATCTGACTCATTAGATTATATATATATATATAATATATATATATATATATATATATATATATATATATATATATATATATACGCTTTGAGGAAATAATAGACAACCTAACTATCATCCATTCAACAAACGTTTATGTGATTTTTAAATATTTTGGAGACCTTATCTTTGGGATTACCTTCGTAGTTTACTGTCATATTCCGGCCAGGCAATTACAAGGAAATTCTTTCGCCAATTATTAATATTGACTTCTTTCTTCGTTGTGTATCCAATTAAATCGCCATCTAATCCAAGTCTCATAATTATCGATTAAATAGGATTTTTCCATCTTTGATAACAAAAATAATAATTCCAATTCACTCATCCTGTAAAGTGCTAGTTATGAATAAGCGGTCAAAATAATTGGCATTTTATTTTTCTTGACATTTACTAAATTTTTTCTACCGAAACAAAAGAATTGCTTAGAAATGTGTTTGTTTGTTTTTTTTTTTTTTTTTTTTGCTTTTTTTTGGGGGGGGGGTTCAGAAGAGAAGGAAAAATAAATGATCTTTGTAAGCAATAGAATTGTTTAGCTGGTTGTTTTTTACGGCATGTCAAAGCATGGGTTGTTTTATGCTGGAGACGTTTTGTTTTATTCCCTTTTGTTGGGTATTCAATTTTTATTTCAAACTCAATTTTTTTAAGCACATAAGAAGACTAAGACACTCAGCCACCGACTTCTGGCAAATATAATATAAAAAAGATTGCGGCTTTGCAATAAGGGCAATAGTGTTTTTTGTTTTATTCCTTCTTTTTGAGTATTCATTTTTTTTTTCAAATTCAATGTTTTTAAAACGCATAAAAAAACTCATTTTTTTTTATCTAGTTAACTAACAGGTAGAACCCTAAAATGTACTACCACTCCGAGTTTGAGTGGACCTGGGAGTAATGGTGATGAAGGGGCACTTCACAGTCCCCAGAATTCCATAATTGGAACCTCACCACTAGATACAGTTTAATGTCATACTTCGGGCACATATAATATAAAAAGGATTGCAGGTTCGCCATAAGGGCAATAGTGTTTTTGTTTTAATTCCTTCTTGTTGGGTATCCTTTTTTTTTTTTCAAACTCAATTCTTTAAATCGCATTTTTTTAAACTCATTTTTAATATATTCAACTAACAGATGGGGTCCTAACAGATACTACCACTCCGGGTCAGAGTAGACCTGGGAGTAATGGTGATGAAGGGCTACTTCACACTCTCCAGAACTCTAGAATAAGACCCTCATCACAAGATACAGTTTAACGTCATACTCAGGAGACAAAGACTCCCAGTCACCGCCTTCTAGCACTTATAATATAAAAAGGATTGGAGGTCTGCCATGAAGTCAATAGTGTCGGGACAATCATATTGGTGCCAGATGTTGATGTAACCGGCTGATTGATCTGGAATCCCTCTCCATTCGCCCGTCTATCCCAATTAAGGGCCAAACACATGTGTTTGATGTCATGGACTGTTCAGCCACCAGGATTCCGTCTGTAAGCATCACTGAAAATCTTATACGTGTGCTTTTATGAGGCTTCTATAATATTCTATCCCCGTAGAGGTGTTAGGCTCGCCCGTTCTTTTATATGTCCATGTAACACGCGTGCCTATTTGCACTCCCATGACTTCATGTGTAGACCCTTACCACGTGGCTCGCGTACGGAGTAAGTGATAACCTTTCGAGGTAACTTTCAACTCTTCGGTTAACCAATAACCTCTTTCTTTTTTAGGACTTTCGTTATAACTCTTTTGTATTTGTATTGTTGTTAAATGTGCTCAGACAATAAAGTCTGTATTTTGTCGTGTACCTCTTCGTTGGGAGTTATTGTATATATTCACCTGCGTTCTGGGGCTTCTCTGAGGCCTGCTAACGTATCATAAGCAGTGGTCTTAGCCACTGAAGTTATAACCACACATTTAATTCTTATAGCAACCTTCGCTTCTACTTTAGCTGCATAAACAGCTAATATCAAGTAATTAAAAACAGACGATTTTAAAACTTGCTGGATATAAAATATAATGCGAAAAAAAAAAAGAATTCAATGAATCATTGGATTTTTGATTTATAGGTCCAATAAATATTCTGTATCGAAAATCACCTTGAAGATTTTCTAGCAAATGTTACAGAGATTATTCCTAATTCGAAAGAGAACTCATGAGGGCGTGAAATGTAACATATCTTTTTTTCTTTTTTTAAAATCATTAACTATAAATCATGCATTTTTCCGAGGCACTGATTATCTCCTTTGGCTGATTTCATTTTGACAGGGATTTGCAGTCATTGTTTAGCGATATCGTCAGTATCTTCAATTCGATTTTGGAACACCACCACACACGAAAAAAGAAAAAAAGAAAAAACAACAACAAACAAATACACGCCGGCAATATTTTTATCGTATTTTATTCTTGCAATTTGCCTGTTGATTACACAGTTTCGGCTGTGGTTTGGCCCGAATGTTATTTTAAACCCACATTCATATTTACCAGCCTCTCCGCACGTACAGGATGTAACGCAAGGTCAATTTCTAAAGGGCGGTTTAACGGGTTTGAATTCAGTTTTCATTCTAGTCATTAGACTCGTTGCCTAAACCAGGTAAAAGGGTCCAGTTTACTATTTACCCATAGCGAGAGGGAGAATAATTGGATGCATACCTTTCCCCGGAGTATTAGCGATATGTGAAATACGAACAGTCTTGTCTAGGATTCGAACTTGTGTCGCCGAGTCCATTTCCTACGACGATAAGCATTACACCAAGTGCCTCCAACCTACACTCGCTATATGTTTGCAAACACAAGAACCGTGCGTTATTATCGCATTTATTAGAGACACGTGCAGGAGTCTCAAGAGATGTTGTTTATATATATTTACCAACCCTTCCGCACGAGAGAAGGATGTGACAGAAAGGTCAATTTCTTAAGCGGAGTTTAACAGGTTTGAATTCAGAGTTTTCCTTCTCCTAGATTGGTTACCTAGTCAAGGTAAAAGAGCCCAGGCTGTCCTACTATTAATATAATAGTTAGATTCATAGGGTATTACCACTATGTAAAATGTAAACAGCCTCGTCCAAGATCTGAATACGGGGCGACGAATCCATTTACTACGGCTCTAGCCATTAAATTACGCGCCTCCACAGAGATGTTGCTTATATATTGCTCTTGGAAATGGCTACCTGAGTTCAAATTCTGGACGAAGCAGTTTCGGTATCATTTTGCGATAATGCCCTTTGGAAAGGTACGAATCTATCTCTTTTCCCTCAGCTTTGAGTAAATAGTAAAGCAGACTCTTTAGCCTCATATGGCAACCAGACTAGGATAAGGAATAAAAAATTTACTTTCTCCTCGGGTTCAGTCGTTGAAAATGCTGAAGATCATATTTCTTATGAAAAGGTTTAAATGAATTTAACTTGTATTTGTTTTTATATATTTTTTGGTAAAATGCAATTACTTTCCGAACACTCCAATACATATCGAACCTACAAAACCAGTATATAATGACGAATTTTTTTTATAGGAGCAACACATTTAAAATTCTCAAATCTTGATAATGAAACAATTTCAAATTCACAAAATTATAACTTAGTTCAATTAAGCTATAATTGTGTGGGGTCTGCACACGCACTGAAAGTTATTTTTTAATAATTCAAATTTTCAGTATAACGGAGGTAACTATGAGTGAATAGTAGGGCGACCTTGTCTCTTTAACCTTAGTATGGAAACTAATCTAGGAGAAGGAAAACTCAATTCGTCTGTATTCCACTGAAAATCGACCTAGCGTTGCATCATGCTTGTAGCAGAGAGTTCAGTAAACACATATAACGAAGGTCATTATGAAATCTTGATTAGAATCTTTCAATCCTTCCTAAATAGAAGCATCAATATTATTATGGAAACTTGGAACCCAACAGATCCACGAATTGTCTAGTATAACTAGTATATCTGTTGGAGTTTTTGTAATATAAGGCGTGTGGTAGATACCTACTTCTAAATATAGACTCGTTGACTGCCACGTGACCACCGAAGGCAATCTATTGTCCAATCACTGGCAGTGCTGCTGCTGTTGTTGTATTTATACCAGGCCTGATTCTAATCTTAGCTCATTGCTATTTGGATCATTTTAGACGTCGGACTTACAAAGAATACTATAACACCGGATTCTTATTTACTACATCTGGAACCAAGGATGGCGGCCAGATACTCAACAATATCTAGTTTAAAAAACATGGAGATACCATTAACCCTTAGAACTTTGACCCCTCACGCTGTGCCCTCAATTCACTTTAGGTACCTGGCTGACAATGTAGTTATTTTTCAGGCAAATTTTATAATTATTTACTAAGATTTTGGCATATGATGCACGCAGTGAGATTCAAACTCACTAACCATGATCTGCTAATGTATCCTGCTAACTGTTTCTTCACGGGAGGCGTACGTCAAGCGATTTCAAAAGGAATAGTAATTTAGAAATGACTTTGATTGTTTGATTTTAACGGCAAGTTAATCAGTCTGGGGTTATTCTATGCTTAATTATTGAGGAATCGTGTACAGATGTTTTGCACTGTTATAGGATATCAAATATTCCTATATAATACAAATAGTTTGCGCACAAGTGTATATCTTCAAATATACCTTTTTAATACTAATAATTTACAGACAATTTTATTGTTTCAAGTTATCGCTTATATTTGATAATAATCACTTGTTTCCATACAGTTATGTGCGTTCAGGTAACTATTAATAATAATCCTTTATAAACAATTATAGCTTCAACCGAATATTCCTAATGCAGAAAATTTAAACATAGTTATATTGTATCAAGTATTCCTGTCTAATACAAATAATTTTCGAACAAATCTATTTGACCTATAAATGGGAACATAGCAGGTACTGCTACTCTGGTCAGAGTGAACCTGGAGCAAATGGAAATAAAGGGGGCTTTCACACTCTCCAAATTTTCATAACTGGAGCCTTGCCATAGGATGCAGGTTAATGTCATGCTCAGGACACATCTGTTTTTTGGGGTCATATTCATCTGCAAGGGATACAGTCTTCTGGGAGAACTGTCGGAATTCAGACCTACCAAAATATCGGGTTGTCAGAATTATGTAGTATGAATATCCTTGAAAATGTGTTTCTGTCACCCGGTGCATGGGGTATTATTTCCTCTGCATGGGATACAGTCATCGTATTCTAAAAGATGGAGAAATGGCGAATCCTCGGTCGGAAAACGGAGCGCGTGGGTAGATGTATCTAGGTATTGGTACACATATGGGGTTCTAAGATTTGAGCAGTAGGAATATACTGGAAAATGTGTTTCAGTTTCCCGGGGCTTGGGGTATTATCCATCTGCCGGGGATATAGTCAGCGTATTCTAAGAATTATAGAAATGTCGATTCCTCGGTCGGAATTCAAAGCGCCTGGGTAGATATATCTAGGTAGTTGCATACATATGCGGTTCTAAGAGTTAAGTAGTATGAATATCCTGGAAAATGCGTTTCTGTCTTCCGGTGCTTGGGGTATTATTCCTCTGCAGGGGATGCAGGGGAATACAGTCAGCGTATTCTAAGTAATATAGAAATGACGATTCCTCTGTCGGAATTCAGAGCGCCAGGGTATATATATATATATATAGGTAGTTGCACACGTATTTATATTTACCAACCCCTCCGCACGAGTAGGATGTGACACAAGGTCAATTTCTTAAGCGGAGTTCAACAGGGTTGAATTCAGAGTTTTCCTTCTCCTAGACCGGTTGCCTAACCAATGTAAAAGAGCCCAGCCTGTCCTACTATTTACCCATAGCTGGAAGGAGAGTAGGATTCATACCTTTCCCAAGGGTATTAACGCTAAGTGAAATGCAATTAACACGTCCAGGATTTGAACTCGGGGCAACGAGTCCATTTCCCATGACTTTAACCATTACACCACGCGCTTCCAGTTGCACATAAATATAAGGTTCTATGTGTTAGGTAGAATGAATATCCTGGAAAACGTGTTTCTGTTTCCCGGCTATACTTAAAGTTTTGAAATGAGATGCTCTGTTTTATTCTTGCACGTTCATAGGAAGTTTGTTCTATTAGAAGCAAATTACAGAATCGAAATGAAACTTCTTTCGAATGTATATTCAATCCACAAATAACAGAAATTGTTCAATTACAAGGTTCAAAATACGAGAAAAGGGATATGAGATTAATGCACAGTTCAACGACTTAAATACAACGAATTCAATAAAACGCTTTTCATTAACTTTTCTCCAGCATTGCCTCCATATTTCTTTTCTTTTTTTTTTCTCAATTCAAACCTTTTTTTTTATCTATTCATTGATATTTTTTTTTATTTTCTGTTATTTGTAATTAGCTCAAATTGGAAGATAAAAGCTGATAGCGTTCGTATCATCGCTTATGGGAAACCAACAAAGATGTCTTCAATGCAGTGAAATTGCCTACCATATCGTCTAAGACACATGTATTGATTTCTCTATCTAGTTCTCCTTTTCTTCTTTTCTTTTCTTTTTTTAAATTTTTTATTTATTTATTTATTTACTTATTTTGGTTGGTTGTTTTGTTTTACGGCATATCAACCCTTTTCTATAAAGACATTTTTTAAATAAAGTTATGGACAGGAACCAAACGCATTTATAGAGTATATATTTTGTAACATATGAATTCGAAATCACTGAACTAAAAAAATATGAATAAACATACGCATCTATATCGTATTTTTTAAGCGCGTGGTGTAATGGTTAAAGTCATGGGAAGTGGACTCGTCGCCCCGAGTTCAAATCCTGGACGTGGTAAAATTTCACTTAGCGCTAATACTCTTGGGAAAGGTATGAATCCTACCCTCCCTCCAGCTATGGGTAAATAGCAGGGCAGACTGGGTTCTTTAACCATGGCTAGGTAACCAGTCTAGAAGGAAAACTCTGAATTCAAACCTGTTGAACTCCGCTTAAGAAATTGACCTTGTGTCGTATCCTGCTCGTGCGGAGGGGTTGGTAAATATATATATCGTATTTTTGACAAAGGTGACGATTAAAAAAGACATTATTTAAATCAAGCAAGGTCAAAAATCCTTTTCTGTCCAAGCTTATAAATTTTGATTCATTTTAACGGTACTAGCAAATATATGACCCTCCTGGAGCAAGTATTTAATGTAATAAAATATTATATTAAATTAGAAAGGCTAATGAAACTAAATAAGAATGCAGATAAAAAGATTTGAAACTGGGGGGGGGGGCATAATTGAAAAATAGAACAACTGAAAATTACTCTTCCATCCCTCCCATGTTTCACTGCTAAATTCTCCTAATTTAACTATTGAGTTAAAATAGGAAGTAAAGAATAAAATCAATATTATTTCTTCTGATTAATGGATTTCTTTTAAGATTTATACCCGAGATTTTTGCTCATATTTATTAAGATAAAATCAAACAATTAGAAATCAATAATACTAAGCACATATTTTATAAAATCAAATTTTTGATATCAATATACACATTAGCGTTCCTGTTCAGACTGTTTTGTTGTATAAATAAATAAATACAATTGCATGTTAGTAGTATGCACATAAGACCAACAGTATTAATAATGTAAAACAATTTTTATTAATAATTGAAGTTTAAATGAAAAATAAAATAATGGAGAATGAGATGTAAATAACTTAGGGAATTGTGATTTGAGTAGTAATATAGTTTTAGTTACAGACAGAAAACCACACAATCTCCAGTATGATATGTAAACCGATTTGGGGTTATTTTATGCCTATGGGTTAGGGAATCGTGTAAAGTGTACGTCTATATTTACATTTTTGTGTAATTATTTCCTCAGAGCTATTTGCACTAAAGTTTATTTTTCTATAAAAAACCTTTCATAAAGATAACGTTGTGAAATGAAACCAAACGCTTGTAAAGAGTATACATCCAATGCCGAATCAAGTAATTTTGATAAAGGGTTCGGGTTGCTTATAGTACCTGCTGTTGCTTTAGTGGCCACCCTATACAGTATTGAACGGGCTCATCGCTGCTTAACTTCGGTGATATAGTTATTTATTTTGTAGCAAACGATTCAGCTATATAAACACACAACTAAGTACATATCTTAATACATGTACATCTAGGCATCTAGACATTTGGGTATGACATTAACATGCTTCCCATGATAATGATCCAGTTATGAAGATCTGAGGATTGGGGAGTACCCCTGCACATTTCCATCATATTACATTGTGTATATGACGAATACATTGTCATCCTCACGCATTATATTACTTATTGTCATTATTATATTATTATTTGCAGAAGTATCCGGTCCATGGCTTGACTAAAAGGATTTTATGAACAACAGAGAGTGAAAGAGAATGAGAGGAATAGAGTGGGTTATAGAAAAACAATTTAGCAAATTCTTGATCAAATTAGAAAAAAGAATTCGCTAAGAATTCACGTATTATAATATTTGTCTATTTTAGGAATATTTTGTTTATATTTAAAATGTCATTTTAAGAAAATGTAACCCTAAACTCGTGGGTGTTTTGAAACATAATTATATTTTTCTAAAAACTTTTTTGTACATATTACAAAAAAATAATTCACTTCTTTCTTGGTTAAAATAATAAAAATGTATTCGTTTAATTTAGTTTCTTTTTTACCCCTAAAAATATAGCAATAAGAAGAAGATAAAAACGAACTCTTTGCCTACTTTAAACTGCTCACAGCAGAAGGACATAGATTACAATAATAATCGGACTTTATTTGAATAGAATGAGTTCTGAGGTGAAGAGATAGTGAACTATTAAATCTCCCACCATACAGGTTAAATATATCAAGAAAATTTGGTACAGAAGGGGATATTTGGTAGGCAAAAAGCTAAACATGAATTCTTATTTATAGATGGAAAATCTTGTGTATTGATTCAAAAATTATTCGTTTATTCTATGAATACTTTATTTCTTTTTGTATTTGCTGATGAAGAACTATGAAGAGTTCCATAAATCAATTGACATTTAATTATTGATTTATATCATGTAATCAGTAAAAATCAAACATTAAACGTGAAATTAGAATCTTCCTGGTGTAGCGCTAGATTGACGCCCTCGCTGTCCGGTTGATACCGACATTAGGCCACTTCGCCGGCGTTATATATATATATATATATATATATATATATATATTAGTTACTTGCTAGATACCCTTATAAATAGTGAACCTATATTACTGTTTGAATTAACATGTACTTGTTTTGAAACAAATTTTAGTTACTTGCTATATATATATATATATATATATATATATATATATATATATATAAGCAGCACATACCCTACAACATCCGTTCAGGCAACGTGGACTGTCCCACAGCTGCAGGCTTAAATACTCCTTCCACCATAGGACAACACCTATTAAGAAATTCTGCTTGTGCTCGTTCCTACCATCCTGCGATGTTCTCAGTCCTTTGTAGTTCCAATAGCGAACTACAACTTCAAATCCTTGAGTCTCTCTTCATTTCTCGCACTCAACCCATCCTGTGCGTGCAGAAACAGTCACAACAGCTACTCCTTTTTGGCATTTCAAGCCTCAGTTTATCGAACGGGGGCACCCGTAATTTCCGAAACCCCCCCCCCCCCACGTGAGTTTTAAGTTTCGGATATTTTACGAATTCTCTTTCTGAGAGATAAAAAAGAACAAACTTTTTTCCTTGTTCTCACTGCTTCCTGTCTTATTCGTTGTCTTCAACTACACTTTTTTACCATCTTTCAATGTAATTTTTCTCTGAGGAGCATTGATCGAAAAGAAGAAATTCATTTCTGATTTTAAATCAAAACTAGGGTACCCTTTTCCTTTCTTTTTAAGAAAAAAAAAACAATTTATTTTACATAATGCATATGCTTTTACGCGTCCTTAATATATATATATATATATATATATATATGTTTGAAATACGCTAGACTTAGCGCAAGGTGGCGTCGTCAGTTATGTTATTGGCAAGCTTCATAGGGGGGTTTCGGGTCTTTCAACATAATACCCCCCTCAGCCAGCCAGACCCCGTTGGAGCCGATCAAACTCCAACCCGCCACCCTTGTGCAACGCCAACAAAGAAAAAAAAATTATAATACGACAATGCGATCCTCGAACTCTTTATATCTGAATGGCTACTTTTTCAGCCAATCAATGATAAGAGTAGTTGATATAAACAGGATCGTGCGATTCAGACATTTTCTTTTAATAAATGCATTGGCATGGCTAGGATGTTACTAAGAAGAAAAACACGTTGGATATATGAGACTGAAAGGAATGTAAGTTGTAACAATTGAGAATTTTTTTTTTTTTTTAGGGCAATAGCAATATACAAATTACTCCATATTCAATTTGGTTGAAGTTGAATACGGAATTTAAGCTATTTTTTTTCGCGCTGGTAATGACTAGAAATATATACATGTAGTTAAGGGGGTAAAAAAAAAAAAAAAAAAAAAAAATTGTCAAAGGTGTAAAATTGCGTAAAATATATGTACATTCTAATTAATGTCTATAAATATCTAAATACGGTTGAAAACTAGTTTAATAAATTGATCGGTTTAAAATAACTAACATTGCTAAATATCAATTTATCTACTCGATAACTCGAGGGTAACAAAAAAAAAAAAAAAAAAAAAAAAAAACTATGTTAAGCTTCGTTTAGTATTTGTACGAAAAAAAAAAAAAACGAAAATACTGAGTTTAAGACTTACGAAATGCGACTGTCATATATACACTAGATGATGTACTATGGGGGGGGGGGAATTCCTAACGAAACTTAAATCGGATATTAAGTTTGGCATGAACTGTTGTTTCCTAGGATTCCTCTCATATGTGTGTGTATATATATATATAT
Source organism: Doryteuthis pealeii (assembly GCA_023376005.1). NCBI lineage: Eukaryota > Metazoa > Mollusca > Cephalopoda > Myopsida > Loliginidae > Doryteuthis > Doryteuthis pealeii. Next base: position 90,798,265 of record CM042139.1, on the reverse strand, counting down.
ATATATATATATATATATATATATTTCACGACTAAAATAATTTTATAAATATACAATTATTTTACCGGTTTAAAATAAATAACATTGATAGATATATTTTCTCGTGAGAGGGGGTAAAAAAAAAATTAAAATAAATTAAAAACAAAAATGACTAAAGCGAATAAAAACTAAATAAACGCAACTGACTAGAACGAATGAAAATGGATTAAAGTTAAACCCTACGAAATATTCTATTATCTATTCATTAAAATATTTTGTCTTTCGAAAATAAAGTTGCATTTGTGTCTTACGAAAATCGAATGACACAAAATTATGTAACCTTGCTGATATCCTACTCGAAAAGGTAAATATTTTGAATAAACTTAATTCGGATGTTGAAAAACGAATGCATGACATGTATTTTCTAAAAATTCCTTATTCACCGTTGTGCGACTAAAAATTGTTTGACCGATTTAATATAACTACCGTTTAAATTACGTTTAACTATTATTTAAGAATTCCCTCTTTATAACTGTATACTAATTTTACTGGGTTGATATAACTATTTTTAATATGTTAGTAAATATTCTAATTTCCTACTCGGGATCGGGATTAAAAAAAATTTCAATATATACAGTCGGGATAAAATAATGCCTTTATGTGTAAGTTCTATGGCAACTAAAAGGCTCCAGTACTTTGTGTTTCATTCCCCTCTTTTCCGTTTTTTTTTTTTTTTTCCTTCCTTCCCTCTAGTTGGGATGGAACGAAAAAAAAATGAATTAAATTAAGATAAAAACGATGATTGACGGGGAAGTGCTAAAATTTATAACTAATATACACGCCCATATATATATATATATATATATATATATATATATACACACACTCATGCACACACACACACACACACACACATACATGTATCTATATATACACACAGCAAACGGATCTTTAAAAAAAAAAAAAAAAAAAAGGGCATATACACCATTATTTAAAAGAAAACAGGAAAAAATTGTCTCTTGAAAATAGTCCATCTAGAAAACCGTTCAAAGGTCATTCCTCCAAGTTACCTTTTAGATTATTTGACGGATGAAACAAATTGTACGTTACTTGGGATTTTCTTGGGTATGATTTTTCCAAGAACAATTTCTTTTCAGGAAGAGCCATTTGGCACTCCTTTCAGCTGTGTCAGTGATTGATTTGAGTGCCGATCTTTTTTTGGCTCCGACCAGACCGATATCTGATAAGGCTTTACACACAGATTTTGCCGTGAAACCCCTTGCGCCCACTTCAATTGGAAGGCATGATGCCTTCCAACCACTGTTGCGACATTGTGCCACTAATTCATCGTATTTTGATTTTTTCATTTCGTGGGCTTCCAATATATTTTCTTCCCATGGAACGGACAGCTCCCACATTACAATTGTTTTCATCCTGTTTGAAAAGAATATTAGGTCTGGGCGCAACGTTGTTTTCCAAATGTGGTCAGGAAAAACCAACCTCGGTTTTAAGTCGACCCTTAGCTCCCAGTCTGTTGCGGGCGACAAAATATTTGGTCTGGGCTTCTTTGTCTTACTGGGCTTTGTACCTGCTTTAATAAACTTTATAGTGTTCTTCTCTGGGATTAGTTTATTAGTCTGGATGGCATTACAGACTACATCAGCGAACACTCTAAGAATTAGGTCGTGTCGCCACCTATACCGACCTTCCGCAAGGGCTGTTGGGCAGCTGCTTAATATGTGTTTTAGGGACCCCACTCGGCTGCATAATGGGCATAGAGCCGACTCCGTTCTGTACCATATACTCAGGTTCGCCGGGCTCGGGAGGATATCATATACTGACCTGATTAAGAACGTGATGTTTGCTTGGTCGTGCCATATATCTGACCATTTGATCCTACGCTGTGTTATGGAATTCCATTTAGTGCAGGCCCCTTGCTGTTTTAGACCTACCATTCTAGCTAACCTTTGTTCCTCCATGCCTTTACGTACTTCATCTTGAACGAGATGACGTCTTTTCTTTGGTGTGGCTTTATGTATTGGAATAGATGTAGAAAATCCTAGGCCAGCACGCCCTTCTGCGACGGAACCCAACATCTCTCTTGTTCTAAGGCGCTCTTCTGCCGTATTCAACTCTCTTGATGCTACCCACTTTTTGCATGAGTTGATTACAATTCCCGCCCCGGCCACATTTGCATCTTTAGATGTTTTATATAGCAACGCTGTTCTCACTTTAGTGACCTTATATTCTTCAATTAGGCTTCTGAAGGGGAGTTGCAGGGCGTTGGCGTTACCATAGAATGCAATGCTGCTAAGGCACTTTGGTAAACCCAGCCATCTTCTCAGTCTTGAGTTGATTTTACTTTCCAGTTTTTCTATATGTGCCATCGTAAACTCATATATAGCCATGGGCCAAATTATTTTGGGGAGAATTGTGTGCTGGTAAATCCAGGCCTTGAAACGCCCTGGTAGACCGGATTTGTCCACTTTCGTTAGCCACTTTTCTATATCGTCGCAGGTCTCCCTAATTGCCACCGTATCTCTTAAAGAGTGGTCAATATATTTTCCCAGACTCTTTATTGGTTTCTCCTGGATTGATGGGATAATTTCCCCGACAATTTAAATCGTTCATTTTCTTGCGCTTTTCCTTTCTTGAACACAAGAGACCGGGACTTAGATGGGTTAAAGCGCATTCTGGCCCACTTTATATGTTTCTCTAGGCCCCTTAGAATCCATTTCGCACCGATCGTGGACGTAGTAGTAATGGTCATGTCGTCCATGTAGGCTCTTATTGGTGGTTGTCTTATTCCAGACCTGGTAATGGGACCTCTACATTCCGATTCTGCACTTTTTGTTAGTAAATTGATGGCCAAAGTGAATAAGGTGGCTGAGATGGTGCAGCCCGTTATTATACCTCTCTCTAACTCATGCCAGGAAGATACCGAATCCTTAGAGACTGTCCTCATTTTGAAGTTATGGTAATAATCCTTGAGTAAATTGGTTATTTTGTTAGGGACATGGTACCGTCTCAGCGTTTCTTCTACTAGCTTATGGGGAATGGAACCATAAGCGTTTTTTAAATCTAACCAGAGAACTGCTAGATCGCCCTGTTCGCCTTGGCCTCCTTTAATAACTGTGAAACGACCCCTATATGCTCCATACATCCTGGAATACCTGGTAGACCACCTTTTTGTACGGATGTATCTATGTATTCGTTTCCCCTCAGAAATGCAATTAGTCTCCGGTTTAGGATGCTGAAAAATATCTTGCCCTCAGTGTTCAATAAGGAGATACATCTAAACTGCTCAATTGTTTTTGCTCCTTCCTCTTTTGGTATCCAAATCCCTTCAGAATATTTCCATTGCTGTGCAATTTTGCCTCGTCTCCAAATTACTTTTATTAATTTCCAAAGGGTGCACAGGAGTCGTGGACAGCGTTTATAGACGTTATAGGGCACACCATTTGGACCAGGAGAAGAAGCTGATCTTGTTTTTTTTATGACTGCCTTGATTTCTTCCCAGGTGGGTTCATTTACGTTGAAGCATGTTGTTGGCGCGTCCGGTTTTATTAGCGCTATGTTCTCCGAAAGATCTTGATTTCTGTTTGGATCCTTTAGAGTATCTCGGAGGAACGAGTCGATTTCTGATGGGGTACTTTCCAAATACCCGCTACGTTTTTCTCCTAACAATTTCCTTGTGAAACCGTAGGGGTCTTTTAAAAAATCGGACCGTTTCTTCGCTCTTTCTATCCTCCGACGTCTGTGCCATTCTGCTCTCCTCAAGGATCTTAATTTGGTACGAATAATATCCCTAAGTTCCTGAAGTGGTTCCTTTTCGTCCGGCTTTGCTTTTTGTATTGTTTACGGAGGATTTCAATTCCGATCTGAATTGCTTGATTTTTGCTTCTCTTCTATTTTCCTTTCTTTTGGGTTTTTCCTTTGTCTCTACATATCCAAATTGCGCCTCTGCAAAACTAATTATAATCTTAGACAGCATCATAAGGCGCGTTTCAACTGTTCCCCTTAATGCAATTTTCGTTAATTCGCCAATGTTATTGTCGAACTCCAGCCAAGTGTCTCTGTTAGCGGCTCTTGGCCATTTGATCTTTCTAAATGTATTGGTCAAAATTCCATCGGCTGGGAGTGACTGGGCACTGTGGTATGCTTCCTGACCCTGCATCTCCTTCGTCTCACCAGGAGTAACTCCTGTGCGCTGCTGATCGGTATTTTGACTTGACATTTTGTTCTGGCCTGATGGATTTTTAGTCCGCGTTCATTCTTGCATATTTTCCCGCATGGGCATGTCACTCTCGTTGTCCGTAAATTCAAAGCTGTGTTCGATTCCATAATGTCAATCAATTCGGGGATCTCATGCTCCCCCCTCTCGGGATCCCCTGGGGGTATGGTTCTATTGTAGTTTCAGTAGCGTTGGTTAATCCTAAGCCGGGGTGCTGGCCCGGACTTATTGTTTTTGTGGTCTCTCCTCACCGTCAATTGTCTTTCCAGTTCGTCAACCAGAATGTTCCTGGATAGTCATCCGGTCTATTCCCGGATGTCACTGTATGTGCAGAAAAATTATGTTTGAAATACGCTAGACTTAGCGCAAGGTGGCGTCGTCAGTTATGTTATTGGCAAGCTTCATAGGGGGGTTTCGGGTCTTTCAACATAATACCCCCCTCAGCCAGCCAGACCCCGTTGGAGCCGATCAAACTCCAACCCACCACCCTTGTGCAACGCCAACAAAGAAAAAAAAAATTTTTACTACGACAATGCGATCCTCGAACTCTTTATATCTGAATGGCTACTTTTTCAGCCAATAGTCTTCAACTACACTTTTTTACCATCTTTCAATGTAATTTTTCTCTGAGGAGCATTGATCGAAAAGAAGAAATTCATTTCTGATTTTAAATCAAAACTAGGGTACCCTTTTCCTTTCTTTTTAAGAAAAAAAAAACAATTTATTTTACATAATGCATATGCTTTTACGCGTCCTTAATATATATATATATATATATATATATATATATATATATAATGACAAGTTGGCAGTAATTTCAATCAGTTGGGCAATAATTTAACATTCCTGTACACAATCTGATTGTATTTATTCTATTGAATTCTGAAAAGAAGAAGCTTTCTTTTTTCAGCATCAGAATCTCAAAATCGAAAAGACAAAACAGCGAGAATAAGGAAATTAATTGAAGTATGTTTTCATTGGAAAGAAGCTCGCGGGTATGTTACTGAGATTCCCTTCTTGTTCTTGCTGTTCTTATTAAAACGTGATATATACATATATAAAACACAGTAAGTATCTCTCAATCACTTTCAATCTATCCCAAATTAACTTGATTTTTATATACATACGCACAGACACATTATCTATCTATCAATCTATCGCGCTCTACATATGTATCTATCTATCTCCCCTCCTCTCTCTCACTCTTTCTCTCTCTCTCTCTTTCTCTCTCTCTCTCTCTCTCTCTCTCTCTCTATATATATATATATATATATATATAATATATATATATATAATAAAAAAGTTTATAAGTAAAGTCGTAGGTATCAGCCAGACAGCGAGGGAGTCTATCCCCTTTTCACTAGCGTTAGACCACGGACATTATTTTAGTATCTGAGGTGGAGCACCATACCTACAATCAACTCCACACTTTACCTCACAGATCTCTGTACTACTCATATGCTGAGTTGTCGAGGGCCGGTATCGAACCAAGAACCCCGTGATTCCTAGCCGAACACACTACCGACTGAGCTAAACAGGTCCCTATGTGTATATACAGTCTTGCACAAAAAACAGTTAATGAAAAAAACTTAACCATGTTTAATCATTGCCACAAATTCTAATGAAGCTTCAATAGCTTAGATTCAAATTGGAATTAATTATTTTCTTTGATTATTTTTTCTATCTATCATTAATAACCTTGATTTATACATTGAAAAATTGAAGGGGGTGGGTGACATAGCCTAGATGATTTGACATGGAATTACCCATATATATATATATATATATATATATATATATATATATATATATATATAATAATAATAATAATAAAATTCGAAAGCAATACAATGCGTAAAAAATAAAGACAAAAAGATGTTTTATATGTCTAATCGATTTCAAAGCAAAGCTTTATCATCAGAGTTTATTTTCAGAAATGACGTGCTTATGTTTTTTTATTTGTGTGGTTATAATTTCTCTTCTTATTTCCTTTTCCTCCCCTTTTTTCCTCTCTTTCTTCTTCTCCCCCTTTATGAATGGGCGAATAACTGTAATTTCTTATTTCTCTCTTTTTTTTTTCTTTTTTAAAGGTTTGTTGAGAACAAGGCTGACATCTGGTAAGATGTTGCAATATGTTGCGACCGTGTGGAGACGTCAAAATTTTTTTGAAAACAAAAATGAACAAATAAATAAAAACCGTTAATAGAAAATTTTTTACATACTTAGCTTTTGTTTCGCTTTCACCTTTCCTTTCTTATTCTTTCTCCCTCTCTTTCTTTCTTTTTTGTGTTATTTCTCTTCTTTTTCTTTTTTTTTTTTTTTTTATCCCCTTTGTCCTCTAATTTAAATTATTTTTTTATGGTAAATAAGTAAATAAAAGATTATCTTAAATTATGTATTAGTATTGATAGAAAAAATAAGTAATTCTTTTTTATTATTTTTTTTTTAAGAAAATATCTTTTATGAGTACTTTTTTCCTTTTTCTTTTAAACTTAAATAGATTAAATATTATATTAATTATATATTAAAATATCATATAATAATTACATATTAGGATTGATGCAAAATTCAAAACAATAAAACAAACCATTCTCCTTTTAAATTTCAAATAGATTAAATATTATAAATCAAATATTTGAATTACAACAGGCATAGTGTTTTGCTTCAATTATATTTTATTTAACTATTTTTTTTCATTCTTTTGCTGTTATTATTTATTCTTTTTTTTTCCTTAAATATTTATTAATAGTTCTAGACTGACCGTAATCCTAAGAGGGTATTATGGTTTAAAGAAATGGTGTCATGGTTTAAAGAAATAATGTCATGTAAAGGAGTTAATAAGTATGTCAATATTGTTAAATTAATCGTAATCAATTTTTTTTTTATATTTCTCTATTATCTTCTTTTCATTCTCAATCATCCCATCACTATATATATATATATATATATAATATATATATATATATATATATATATTAATTCAATTTAAAAAAAAAAAAAAATTTTCCTTTCATATTGTGAGTGCATGAAATGTTGAGAATCAATGGTATGTCTTAATAGATATCTATTATAGATGTATTACATAATTCAAATATGCAAACAGTTGATAGTTCGTAGGTTTAAAATTTGCGATAGGGAAAATACATATTTATTGGAAATATGTATACTAAAAAAATTTTATGAGTACTTTTTTCTCTTTTTCTTTTAAACTTAAATAGATTAAATATTATATTAATTATATATTAAAATATCATATAATAATTACATATTAGGATTGATGCAAAATTCAAAACAATAAAACAAACCATTCCCCTTTTAAATTTCAAATAGATTAAATATTATAAATCAAATATTGAATTACAAAAGGCATAATGTTTTGCTTCAATTATATGTTTTATTTAACTATTTTTTTTCCATTCTTTTGCTGTTATTATTTATTCTTTTTTTTTTCCTTAAATATTTATTAATAGTTCTAGACTGACCGTAATCCTAAGAGGGTATTATGGTTTAAAGAAATGGTGTCATGGTTTAAAGAAATAATATCATGTAAAGGAGTTAATAAATATGTCAATATTGTTAAATTAATCGTAATTAATTTTTTTTTATATTTCTCTATTATCTTTTTTTTATATTCTCAATCATTCCATCACTATATATATATATATATTTAATTTCAATTTAAAAAAAAAAAATTCTTCCTTTCATATTGTGAGTGCATGAAATGTTGAGAATCAATGGTATGTCTTATAGATATCTATTATAGATGTATTACATAATTCAAATATGCACACAGTTGATAGTTCGTAGGTTTAAAATTTGCGATAGGGAAAATACATATTTATGTGGAAATATGTATACTAAAAAAAAAAAAAAAAAAAAAAAAAAGGCTATATATGAAACGTGTAATTTAGTTAACCGTGTATTCTGAGTTTAATTCTAATCTATTGATAGTTGGTAGGTTTAAAATTTATGACAGGGAAAATTACATATATATGTGAAAACATGTGTACTAAATAAACTAAAACCTATATATGGAACGTGTAAATTTAGTTAATTATGTATTCTGTGTTTAATTCTAATCTATTGTTTATATTAGGACCTAATTTAGCTATTAATAAACTTTCTCTAATTCTGAGATTACCAATGTTGCGTATTATAGCCTCTATCTTAACTGAAAAATTGTTGTCCTTATTTTTGCATTTGATTAGGTGTTTATGGAATGAGGATGCACGTGTGTGGATGTGTTCCTTGATTCTAATGTGGAGGGGTCTAATTGTACTACCTATGTAGAAATTAAGGCATTTGGAGCAAGTTAGGGTCTTTTATTGGGCAGTTGGTTAGTGTGCATGGTGTAATAACATTTTTATGTTTTATTGTTAGATGTTGGCGTAGTGAGGGTCCAGAGTGGGCTAGTTGGAAAAAGAAAAAAAAAAGGAAAAAAGTACTCATAAAAGATATTTTCTTTAAAAAAAAATAATAAAAAAGAATTACTTATTTTTTCTATCAATACCAATACATAATTTAAGATAATCTTTTATTTACTTATTTACCATAAAAAAAATAATTTAAATTAGAGAACAAAGGGGATAAAAAAGAGAAAAAAAAGAAAAAGAAGAGAAATAACACAAAAAAAAAGAAAGAGAGGAAGAAAGAATAAGAAAGGAAAGGTGAAAGCGAAACAAAAGCTAAGTATGTAAAAAATGTTCTATTAACGGTTTTTATTTATTTGTTCATTTTTGTTTTCAAAAAAATTTTGACGTCTCCACACGGTCGCAACATATTGCAACATCTTACCGGATGTCAGCCTTGTTCTCAACAAACTTTTAAAAAATTAAAAAAAAGAGAGAAATAAGAAATTACAGTTATTCGCCCATTCATAAAGGAGGAGAAGAAGAAAAAGAGGAAAAAAAGGAGAGGAAAAGGAAATAAGAAGAGAAATTATAACCACACAAATAAAAAAAAACATAAGCACATCATTTCTGAAAATACACTCTGATGATAAAGCTTTGCTTTGAAATCGATTAGACATATAAAACATCTTTTTGTCTTTATTTTTTACGCATTGTATTGCCTTCGAATTTTATCATTTTATAACATACTTAACAATGCTTCAAGCAAATTACCAATTACTTTTATATATATATATATATATATATATATATATATATATATATATGCGTGTGTGTGTGTGTGTTTTGTGTGTGTGTGTGTGTGTGTGTGTGTGTTTATATACAGCCTTGCACAAAAAAAAACAGTTAATGAAAAAATATTAAGCATTTTTAATTATTGCCACAAAATTTTAATGAAGCTTCAATGGCTTAGATTCACATTGGAATTGATTATTTTCTTTGATTATTGTTTCTATCATTAACAACCTTGATTTATATAATATATATATACATACGCACACTCATCTCTCCCCCTCTCTCTCTCTCTCTCTCTCTCTCTCTCTCTATCTATATATATATATATATATATATATATATATATATATACGTGTCAAATCATCCAGACAAAAGTAAAATTTTCACCGACCCCCTTCAATTTTTCTGAAGTTTTTCCGACAATTCTTGGAATTGGAAGATCAAATTTTGGGGAATGTCTAACTTTAACATAGTCAAACACCTGTACAAAATTTCAGAAAAACTGAAGGTGGTGGATGACATAGCCTGGATGATTTGACATGGAATTACCCATATATATATATATTGTGGCCGTATGGGTAAGAGGTTTGGCGAGGGTAAGTTCGTTCGGGTCTCGAACCCGACCAGAGGTAGCTGCTAAAAATGGTATAACTGCACTGATGAGAGGTGATACCTCGAAATACGTGTCTGTAGTTTACTCTGTATATATATATATATATATATATATATATATATGTGTGTGTGTGTGTGTGTGTGTGTGTGTTAATGCACAAAAAACAGTCAATGAAGAAATATTCACCATTTTTAATTATTGCCACAAATTTTAACGAAACTCCAATGACTTAGCTTTACATTGATTACACTGGTTTACAAAGAAATTGAGGCAAGCACAAAAATAGCTGTTTAACCTAATTTGGGGTGCTGAATTCAGATTTGAAATCCGTTTTTATTCATCACCTCTAGTTTTTTAGATATGCATACTGTACATTTTGTACACATACTGTACATAAAGGCGCATATGCATTCAGGGTTAATTTCTAATATTGTGTGACTTATGTCTTATTTTTTAGTTATTATGCAATAAATGTAAGTGATAGCATTACATTATATATATATATATATAGCTATATATCAAGAAGGATTTTGGCAGTTAAGCGTAGCTAACACGTCTCAATCAACAGCCAGTAGTGCACTGGCCATTAGTGCACTGGCAGTCAGCAGATCATCTAAGAAAACACATTTCTAACTGTCTACGGTACTATGAATTGTGTACATTGTGTCATTGTGTACATTGTGTCATCCGAGTATATTTATTCCGTCAATGTTCTTTATCTATCCTGTTTTATCTGTAATGAGCTGCTGCAACTGTTGAAATAAGCACGTATATACTCTGTATATACTAAAATGAGACTATTTAAAAGATAGAAAACTAGAGGTGATAGAGCAAAACTGTTTATAAATTTGAATTCAGCACACCCAAATTAGTAAAAAAAACACCTATTCACATTCTTGCCTCAGACAAAAAATATTTTTTTGTAAACCAGTGTTATTTTCCTTGATTATTGCTGTCAACCCAGAAACTGATGCAAAAAAAAGGAATTCATGAGAATTTCCTTTTCTTTAATAATATACTAATTTGTGATTGTTTCTATGCTAATGACTTTCGCTACAACTAAAAGAACTTTGATAATAATCAAGAAAAATACTCACTTTCAATTTGTGTCTAAGTTAAATCTTATGTCGATAATAAAAACTGGTTCAGTTTTTATTCATTCTATTGTTTTTCAATACAATATATATATATATATATATATATATTATATATATATATATATATATAAATGTGGAGAAATATAGAAAAACACGGGATGTTACACTCGATAGAAGTTTATTATTGGTGTTAATGTCGACGTTCAAACGTTTCGCTTTATATAAAACCTTCTTCAGAACCATATGATAAAAGGAAGAGCCAAAAGATTTTTGTTGTTCAAAAGGTGATGGATGTTTTTGTATGCTTTGAGTTGGAAATATATATATATATATATATATATATATATATATATATTATTATTATTATTATTATTATTATTATTATTAGAAAAAATTAATATAATATATATGTGTATGTGTGTATGTGTGTGTCGTTTATGTATTATTATTTTTTCAGAGTGAAAATGATAGAAAGCAAAAAGATAAGCAAATATTTAGGGCTGAAAAAACTGTGGAACATGAGGGTGATGGTGATACCAATTGTAGGTGGCGCCCTTGGAATGGTCCCCAAGAATTTGGAAAGAAGTCTGGATAAATTGGAAGTCAGAGAAAGAATCGAGACCATTCTGATAACAGCATTGTTGAGATCGGCTAGAATACTCAGAAGTGTCCTGGAGACCTGAAGAGACTTGCTGTCATTTAGACCACAGTGAAAGATGACCAGCTAACACTGGTGTGTGACCTGATTCAGGGTTTGAAATTAGAAAAGGAAAGAAAGAAATCGGAAGTTAAAATCTTCCGATAAAACTTGAGTCGGCGTAAGGTCAGAACAGATGGTAGCCAGGATATCATATCAGAAGTAAAATCTCAAGTGGGTCGGAACTCCCAGAAGCGAGAATCGGCGGCAATGGAGACAGTCCTTTGAAGTGACCAGACTAAGGGCGCAGAAAAAAAGATAATCCAGAGGTCGGTTGGTCATGATTATCTTGAAGATAATCTTTTTATTGTTTTCCTTTTCCACTTAAGAAAAGAGATACACTCTTTGTATAAAAACTGGAATTAAAGAAAATCAAATTTATCTAAGACCACACATTTTGTGGGAAACACTTGAGAACCCTGGAAGAACTGAGGCCCCTGTAGATTTGACGGAAGTGAATTCGATTGGCTAGTTAGAGCGGTGCCCTTGATAAAAGTCCAGAGAGAGTTACTAATATCTTCATGCCGGCCGGAAATAAAATTGTTCCGATTGAAATACTATTTAACAGAGACGTTTTTGCTTGAGAATCAGATGAAGCCGAACCGGGCTTGAGAGATGAAGTTGTGATGGCTTGAGAATCACATGAGCTGACCGGGCTAGCTGAGAAGATTAACGCAAATACTGAGAACCGAGAGAAACTGACTTTCGGCAAATATAGACCCTGCAATCTTTGGTTATTGCAGAAAATCCGATCTTGACGGCCAATTTCGGAAATTCTGTGAGCCCTTTAGCTCAGTAAAGACCGACGGGTTATAGGTGCGAAAAACTCGCAAGGATGGAATACCATAAGAGCTAATCATATTTGTGCTTATAGTTGGCTCTGCTGTGGTCACGTGATCGAAGTTTGAGCCTGAACGCTCCATTTTGCTTGCTTTATTTACAGTGTAAACAAGGCCACTTCAGTATGCATCAAGGAAGTTACCTGATTTCTCTGGCCGGAAGGAGTGCAAGGGGGTAAAATTCATCGGGGGCTTTTAGCACAATACGGAGACAATGCACTACCGCGTAGTGCACTGTATGAGTGGATTGAGAAATTTTAAAAGCGGCTGGAAAAACGTGACGCACGAACAGGGTGCGGGAAGCCCGTAAACCTCCACAACGTGTTATCATCGATATTGCAAATTAGTCATAGTTTTGCCTATCATATCATCCACGATTAGCTCGGCTTCCATAAAATAAGAATGCGGATACTTTTTTGAATATGCCTTGCAGATAAGATGCATCAGAATAGCAAGTATAGGATGTATGGATAAGAGATGAAACTGTTAATTACAGAAACGAATTCGGCAAACGAGCACAAAGGGAATACAAGACTAGGCACGACTGGGTCGAATGGTGATCCACTGAGAATTGTGCCATAGACATACCGTAAATTCTTAGAATCCTATAACAAAGTGAAAATTATTAGTATTAAGTATATTTACTTAAATATATCATTTTCTATTAAGGATTATTATTATTAGTTACTTAAAACCATATAATTGTGTGCAAAGTATTAGTAGCAGATCCTGGACGAAGCTATTTATGTTTAACTTAGCATGTGCAAAATACATCAATCCATCTCTTTTACCCTAGTTATGCGGAAACACAAGAACAGACTGGATAATTGAAACTTAGTATGACAACAGGAGAATGAAAACTGAATTCAGACCAGCTGTACTCCATTTAAGAATCGACTTAGTATCAGATTTGTTGTTGTTGTTGTTGTTCTTCTTCTTCAGTTAGGGTCCCACCTATGGGTTTAATCGATCAAAAAACGAGATTTAAAAATGTTTTGGATTATTTGGATTTTTTTTACTGTTGTTCTCATCTTTATTGTTATGTACACAACGTTTCGGTCGATGTGTCCTCCGGTATTCTTCAGGTGTTTCTTATCGAACTCGGGAAACTTCTCATCGAACTCGGGATACTTCATGTCGTAATCGGGAGCCTTCACGGTATTTCAAACCGTATCCCTTTATTCAATTCACCGGGGTAGACTGTTATCATTCCGCTAACCATGACCCGGTACAAGTGTTAAGCTATGTTAACTATTCTATGTTATTATCGCCCTTGGTGAGAATTAAACCTGCCACCGTCTGATGATTATCGCTTAGAACTGTATTAACTCAACCCTATATCCGTTGCACCATGTGTCTAAATAACGCAAATTATCCAGCCTCATTTCAAGAATTTAGACACATTTAAAAAAATGAGTTTAAAATGGGTTTTACATGGGCTAGATGGGCGGTCGGAGAGACCCCATCTGATTAATCGGCTAGTTACCTCTACCCATAGCACCTATATGATTGTCCTGGGCGTATTGCTCTTATGGCAAACTCCCAACCCTTTTTATCATATATGTGATAAAACGCAGTGGATGAGAGTTTTAGTGTCCTGGGCATGACGCTAAACTGCATCTAGTAGTGAGGTTCCAATTACGAAAAGTGGAATATGACTTCATTGTCATTACTCTCAGGTCCACTTTGACACGGATTGGTAGTACCTCTTATTTATAGGTTAAATAGGGTTTTTTAAAAATTAGTTTTTAAAAGAATGTGTTTTTAAAAACGTGAATACCCAAAAAGAATAAATAAAACAAAAACGTATTCGGCATAAAATAACCCAACAAGACTTGACATGCTGTAAAATCAACCAACCAACCAATATCTTCTTTTTTGTCACAGTCATTACAAAATGTTTGAAATCATCATTCTTTAAGAAAATGGCCAGCAAGATTTAACTCAGACAAAAGAGAAGTAACGTCTAAACATAGAGACTGGGGATTAAACAACACGACAATCGAGTTTTGCAGTCCTTTTCGCTGATTCATAATCTCCAATTATGTCAAATGTAAAAGACAGTTTCGGTGACGTCTCACGTAAAACAATTTCGTTTATAACTTTAACTTCGTGTAAATGAACATTTCCTTTCGCTATGCAACTTCTAGACAATTTAAAGCCTTTTTTGAACGAAACCCTGAGCAAGATTTGCGTCCAAACCTTCGCCCGTAAACAAGGCATTGTCGAAATGGTCTCAGCCAGATCAAGAAACGAATGACGTCAAAGCATGGAATGAACGTTATCCCGCATATTCATCTAGCAGTTCAATAGAATCTCGTTATCCCAGATATTCATTTTGTTGTTCAAGAGAATCTCGTTATTCCAGACATTCATCTAGCAGTTCAATAGAATCTCGTTACTCCAGACATTCATCTAGCAGTTCAATAGAATCTTGTTATCCCAGATATTCATCTCGCAGTTCCATCTCCCATAGTTCAATAGAATCTCTTAGTTCAATAGAATCCAGATAATCTCGCAGTTCAATTATTCATCTCAGACATCTCGCTAGCAGTTCAATAGAATCTCGTTATCAGTTTCATCTAGCAGTTCATAGTCCTCAGCAGTTCAATAGAATCTCGTTATCCCAGATATTCATCTCGCAGTTCAATAGAATCTCGTTATCACGAATATTCATCTAGCGTTAAATAGAATCTCGTTATCACGAATATTCATCTCGCAGTTCAATAGAATCTCGTTATCCCAGATATTCCTCTCGCCGTTCAATAGAATCTCGTTATACCAGACATTCAACTAGCAGTTCAATAGAATCTCGTTACTCCAGACATTCATCTAGCAGTTCAATAGAATCTTGTTATCCCAGATATTCATCTCGCAGTTCAAATAGAATCTCGTTATCACGAATATTCATCTAGCAGTTCAATAGAATCTCGTTATCACGAATATTCATCTAGCAGTTCAATAGAATCTCGTTATCAGAATATTCATCTAGCAGTTCAATAGAATCTCGTTATCACGAATATTCATCTCGCAGTTCAATAGAATCTCGTTATCACGAATATTGATCTAGCAGTTCAATAGAATCTCGTTATCACGAATATTCATCTAGCAGTTCAATAGAATCTCGTTATCACGAATATTCATCTAGCAGTTCAATAGAATCTCGTTATCACGAATATTCATCTAGCAGTTCAATAGAATCTCGTTATCACGAATATTGATCTAGCAGTTCAATAGAATCTCGTTATCACGAATATTCATCTAGCAGTTCAATAGAATCTCGTTATCACGAATATTCATCTAGCAGTTCAATAGAATCTCGTTATCGTTATCCAATATTGATCTAGCAGTTCAATAGAATCTCGTTATCACGAATATTCATCTAGCAGTTCAATAGAATCTCGTTATCACGAATATTGATCTAGCAGATCAATAGAATCTCGTTATCACGAATATTGATCTAGCAGTTCAATAGAATCTCGTTATCACGAATATTCATCTAGCAGTTCAATAGAATCTCGTATCACGAATATTCATCTAGTTCAATAGAATCTCGTTATCACGAATATTCATCTAGCAGTTCAATAGAATCTCGTTATCACGTTAGAATCTCGTTATCACGAATATTCATCTAGCAGTTCAATAGAATCTCGTTATCACGAATATTCATCTAGCAGTTCAATAGATCTCGTTATCACTTATCACGAATATTCATCTAGCATAGAATCTCATCTAGCAGTTCAATAGAATCTCGTTATCACGAATATTTCTAGCAGTTCATAGAATCTCGTTATCACGAATATTCATCTAGCAGTTCAATAGAATCTCGTTATCACGAATATTCATCTAGCAGTTCAATAGATCTCGTTATCATCTCGTTATCACGAATATTGATCTAGCAGTTCAATAGAATCTCGTTATCACGAATATATCTGCAGTTCAATAGAATCTCGTTATCACGAATATTCATCTAGCAGTTCAATAGAATCTCGTTATATCTAGCAGTTCAATAGAATCTCGAGTTCAATAGAATCTCGTTACTCCAGACATTCATCTAGCAGTTCAATAGAATCTTGTTATCCCAGATATTCATCTCGCAGTTCAATAAAATCTTTTATCACGAATATTCATCTAGCAGTTCAATAGAATCTCGAATATTCATCTAGCAGTTCAATAGAATCTCGTTATCACGAATATTATCTAGCAGTTCATTCAATAGAATCTCGTTATCACGAATATTCATCTAGCAGTTCAATAGAATCTCGTTATCACGAATATTCATCTAGCAGTTCAATAGAATCTCGTTATCACGAATATCATCTAGCAGTTCAATCTCGTTATCACGAATATTCAATAGAATCTCGAGCAGTTCAATATCTCTCGTTATCACGAATATTCATCTAGCAGTTCAATAGAATCTCGTTATCACCGAATATTCATCTAGCAGTTCAATAGAATCTCACGAATATTCATCTAGCAGTTCAATAGAATCTCGTTATCACGCATCTAGCAGTTCAATAGAATTTGATTTCATAAGTAAAATAGTCATAAGACATAAAATCGGGCGAAACAATGTCAGCATTTTTTAAAAATCAGTTCGATCACTTCACTACCAGCAATTATTAACGCTAAACGATGATATGCTGCGTTAATATGGTGTCATTTCTGCTGATACACCCCTTATTTTGGAAACTATGCGCGTGTTTATATCCATATGTGACCATCTATTGTAATCCATCTTATGTTCTATCCTATAACCTGGGACCATGGAAAACACTGACTGCACCTCTGTAGCGGGGTAAAATCCCCCTAATGGAGCCACCTGTTGGTCGTGGGTGGCGGCCTGTAATGCTTAAGGACGGAATCCTGGTGGTTGAGTAATCCATGACATGCAACACTCCACTTTGGACCTTACTTGGGCTAGAATGGTCGGTTGGAGAGCTCTCCCCCAAGATTCTTAAGGTTCCTTCAAGCCCTAGCACCTATATAATTGTCTCGAACCTATTGCTTTTATGGCAAACCTCCAACCCTTTTTATGGTATATGTGCTACAAGGCGGTGGCTGAGGGAGTTAGTACCCTGGGTATGACGTTAAACTGCCTTTAGGGGTGAGGTTCTACTCCTGGAGCACTGACGAGTGTTAAGTAACCTTCATTGCCATTACTCCTAGGTCCACCTTGAATACCCAAGAATAGTGAACAAAACAAAAACGTCTTCGGCCTAAAATAACCCAAGGATTGACAAGCCGTAAAATCCAACTAACCAACCAACCTAACAGAAGTATCTGCAACATAAATATATTGTATATTTTGTCAGCAAGTTATTAATAACACACACACACACACACACACAACAAAAATATATATATATATATATATATATATATATACACAAAGTTATATAGGTGTGGTCATATACACATGATATTACACACTGGACTTTTTATCAAAAGATGCCTTGTATTCTCTAACGCACCTGGGTTCGCCCATACGGTAAATTAACCTGTTCCGTGTTGACCATATTTTTCTCAGTCGGTTGAATGCCATCTGCTCCCTGTTAGTTTTTGAGGCTATTGCAATTCGCTTTTCTCTCGCCATACCCTCTGGATATTTACTTCCATATTCCAGCAAGATAAAAAAGACTTTTTTTCTCTCCACCCTCGCATATATATATATATATATATATATATATATATATATATATATATATATATATATATATAAGTCGATCAATAACAAGAAAGTTACCGAAATATCTAACATCGTTCCTTAAAAAATCAGTTACAACTATTATATTAGCTAAGAATATATATATATATATATATATATATATATATATATATATATAAATGTTGTGATGTTAGTCCCAACAGTAAATAGAAGTCAAGTCGAGATGGGGTAAAATAAGACAAGTGTATTTACAATTAATGGTACATGTACGACTAGCTTGTCGTTAACGGGAACAGTCCTCCTTTCCACTCGGTGTCTCACTATTTATAGTGAGAACCGGTGCATGTTCTCCACTGTAGGAACGGCCGGTACAACACCCCCTTTGAAAATATCCCGTCTGGGGATTAATAACGTTTTTGTTTGGGGTTCACCATAATCAACTCAGTCGATTTCCGTTTTCTTTTTGATCTCCTATTCTCAGGAGTAGTCTCTGGTATGGGCACCTGAAAAGTATCAAACACTGTGTCCATGATGTCCTCTTCGGGCGATATGGTCACCTCACTGTTCGAGTATCTTTTCCGGATTTGGTTAGTGTGACGTTTGTGCACGAAATCTGGTCCCTTAATCATATAGACCATGTTGCCTATTTGTTTATCCACAGTGCCGGACTCCCAGAAAGTCCTATTGTTTTTGTGAATCTTAAAAAAAACTTTTTCACCAACTTTATACCGTTTTTTTGTTATCGGTTTTTCTTGGTTTTTCCTATCCTTACTTTTACACTTGTACAATTCAGTTTTCCGTTCAACGTGCTTAATTAGTTGTTCAACTAATACAGTTTTAGTTCCAGTTCTTTTGTTTGAAAATAGAAACTAAATAAAAAGTCTTTTTTTTTTTTTTTTTTTCTGCACGTAAAAACAAAGTCCGACCAATAGCTTTTTTTTTCCTTTTCTGCATGTAAAAAAACAGTCCGACCAATAGATTCTGTTCAACACAAAAGAAAAAAAAAGCACAGCTTTTATTTCTTTATTTCAATTTGTGTTCTTACACACAGCAAAATAAAGTTCGTCGCTATAAGCATAATAAGACTAGTTTTATCGGAATCTTTTTTTTTTTTTTTTTTTTTTTTAACCCCCACTTTTTTTTAAATTCTGACTTGCTTATTTAACGTCTTTTGTTTAGAAACACAAATGACTTACGCGAATATTTTTTTTCTTGTCTGTCTTTTCTTTCCCTTGGCCAATTTGGTAGACCGTTTTAATAAATAGTCAAGCGAATTTTGCTCTAATAAATAGTCAAGCGAATTTTGCTCAAACAATTATCTTAACGAGTCAGTGAACTTAAAAAATTTAAAGTCTTACCGTGAACAGATTTCTCGAATCTGGGAAGGCAGTCAACTTTTTTTTCTTTTGAACACTTAAGGTGTCAGTATATTCAATTAACTTAATAATTGAGAATATTTTTCGCGTTCTTTTTGAATTTTGCAGTAATTACCCCGCTGTTAACTCCGAATCCAAAAATCTGTTTGCAATGACGAAGCTGTTTTCCGTGAAGATCTTGTATATTAATCACTTTAGGTGATTTTTCTTTCAGTGAACTCGTTCCGACTACTCGTCGCCAAACTGTTGTGATGTTAGTCCCAACAGTAAAAAGAAGTCAAGTCGAGATGGGGTAAAATAAGACAAGTGTATTTACAATTAATGGTACATGTACGACTAGCTTGTCGTTAACGGGAACAGTCCTCCTTTCCACTCGGTGTCTCACTATTTATAGTGAGAACCGGTGCATGTTCTCCACTGTAGGAACGGCCGGTACAACAATAAAGTCGATCAATAACAAGAAAGTCACCAAAATATTTAACATCGTTCCTTAATGTTATAGGTGATATAACCTATGTACATAAATGGAATGCGCCGACTACTACTATAAGTAGCAGGGACAATTGTGGCTTGGGACACAAGCAACGCGAGTTGCGACTAAGCTTACTCGCGTAGGCTTGCTGGTCCAGTGTGCTTCGGGCACTGGACCGGTTGCGTTTGGTTAATAGCGTCGATCCCAGGCGCCCCCTTCAGGGGGAATGCCAACGGGATCGACGCAATTTTTCTACCTACCACCCATGAGTCTCGGCTTGTGGGTGGTGCCTACATAAAACGGCCTTGTGCCATATCGTATAAAAGTGGGGAACATGTAAATACCACAAGCAACGTGAGTCAGTTCGAAACTGTATGGTCGGACGCAACTCCACTTTCTTTTCTGCAATTTCTACTCATTTTTGTTCAATACACTTGTATCCATTTTCACCAGTCTTTGTCTTATTTTTTTACCCTTAAAACCCCACAACGCTTAAAAATTGAGTTACTCTATTATATTAACTAATAATATATCAATCTTCTCTCAGAGTCCCCACACCCAGTGTGATTTTATTGCAAGCCTTGGCTGCACCCTCGAACACACAAGTTTGGTGCAAATTCAAATTTCTTGAACTCTCACCACATTGAGAACTGTATCTCAGTAAAGAAAAGTTGGCAGGCTACAACACGTTTCTGAGTCATTCTTCGTTTAATGGTTTTTGTCGTTGGAAATGGATTCGGCGACCCATGTTCAAATCCTGGATGATGCTGTTTGCGTTTGCTGTTAATCTAGCACAAAAATCATTTACCCTAATCTTTACCGAGGAATGAAGTCATTTATACTCCAAACCATAACACCGGAGAGAACGAACTGGGAGTCCGCCGAGAAACGTGAAATCATCCATATTTCGCAACTAACGGATCCCTATTGCGAGAGAAGTCGTCTAAACTTCAATTCATCAAGCCAGGGAGAGTAATTGAACTCTATCGCGATTTTGAGAGCCATGAAACCAATAATTAGGGCACCCCAAATCATGAATGGTTAGTCTAGCCCATATTTAACGTGGTGGGAAGAATTATTGAATTCTTCGATGACCGTTGGTATTCCAACCCAGCAAAATAGAATAATCGCAAGACACAAACGTCCTCACCAACCAAGTAATAAAAGCTAAGTAACATTTTGGTAATTTCCTTCGCTCAATTTTATAATTTTTTAGTATGAAACAAATTGCTATAATACATTTCAAAAATACGCACTCACAACGACATTTCATTTTCCGCATTATCTGTCGATTAAAACTCTAGTTAAATTTCTCTAATATGTTTCTGTTCTTCTTTCATTTGTCTGTTATCGTGTTTCTCTTTGAATAGTGTGTGTTTCCTCATGGTTCTTTGCAAAATGTTTATTCGACCATTTCGAAAGGAAAAACAAGCCAAAACCCGGACTTTTTATTTATTCATTCTTCTTTTGTATACGCCCGGGAAATGGAATATAAGGGATTCTTATTTCCTGAATTCCCCATTAAAAGTTTTTTTCGTACACCGGTTATAACAATATATATATATGATGATGAGGCATAATATGCTGAAATGTACATACAGAGATCGACTTTTTCTCGATTTGTTTATGTCTTACATTTGAACAGATATATTCGCCTAATTCATTAATTATCAATTTTCAATTAATTTTCAAATTAGGTATGACTTCAATTAAGCACATATTCTCCCAAAGATTTTCGGCTATCGCCATCTCAAACAAACTGTTTGTGTACTCTTATATATATATACACACACACACACACACACATATATATATATATATATATATATATATATATATATATATATATATATATAGAGAGAGAGAGAGAGAGAGAGAGGCGTTGTAATCTACCTTGTGTAATATCCTGCTCATGCGGAGGGGTTCGTATATATATATATATATATATATATAATATATATATATATATATATATTGTCATTCACTTAGTCCTGTTTTGCCGTTGATAGCCGAGTGACTGGACAAGGCAGGCTGTTTTAGGTTAGGTTTGGAACCCAACCGAATTGTCAACAGTTAGACATCTTACAAACCGCGCTATCTATTAATCCACTTTTTAGAAAATTGGAATTTTACTGTTATAAACATACTAAGCCACTAGGTAGTGCTCTGTCCGTATTAAGGAGAGATTCAGAGTGCTCTAACACCAGATTTGACCACCTCTCAAAGCCATTATTAATTTCCATCAATATGTTTTACTTCTTGAATAAAACCATTTCAGTATTTTTT
Organism: Doryteuthis pealeii; assembly: GCA_023376005.1. Lineage (NCBI taxonomy): Eukaryota > Metazoa > Mollusca > Cephalopoda > Myopsida > Loliginidae > Doryteuthis > Doryteuthis pealeii. The sequence goes on along the minus strand of CM042139.1, from coordinate 90,775,860 downwards.
TTTTCAATTTATCTCATACGGATTCTGGAAAATCCAATTGCATTTTCATGTAATTACCGGGAAATTATTTTTGCTAGCGTCTATGCAGGTCGCTTTGTCATTGGTTTTGACGCAATGAATTGTTGCTTTCTCTCGGATGACATCCATTATTCCGTCTATTCAGCTCAACTTGATACTTTTTTTTCCGCCATGTCTGATGGAGTCGTAGAATAGTACCTCTGCAGAGGGACAAAATCCCCCAAAGGGTGTCACCTCTTGGCCGTGTGTCGCTACCCGTAATGAGGAAACCTAGTGGCTGCACATTACGGTAGGTTGATTTTTCACTTTTTTAAAATATGAAATTCTCACAAAACAATGAAAGTTGGATGTTAATATAATAAATACTGATACCAAAAACTAAATCTCTTACTTGCATCATTGTTTAAGGAAATAGCATCAAAGATCGTCAGTTAAAATGCACTAAAAGGTCCTCGTTTTCGCAACATTTGGCCCAGAAATTGGTTAGAAAATATAGCAATTTCAATATTTAAAACAGACATTTATTTTACTAAGATAAAACTAATAAGAAATTATAACTAGAATTAAAATTAAAAATTCCCCCATCATCACCGACGCCTCTGATATGCAGCTTTTTACCTCATCAATTAAGTTGTAACAGGGATAACATCTTAAAAGATTGAAATCTATTTCCTCAAATGAAGGCAAAGTTTTGAAGAAGTTTATTTTGTGGGGTAATTCTTCATGTTAATTTGCAACTTTCACCACATGGTAGATTTTTCAGTTTCAAAATCGATCTACCCTACTGCATAGTCCATGGTATGCAACAATACACTTTGGGCCTTACTTAGGCTACACAGGCGATCGGTCAGGAACCCATCGATCAATCGGTTGACCACATCAAGCCCTAGTACCTATATGATTGTCCCGAGCTTATTGCTCTTATGGCGAACCCAACCCTTCTTATCATATTTGTGCTAGAAGGCTGTGACTGAGGGTCTTACTGGATACGTTAAACTATCTAGAGGAAGGGTTCCAATTCGGGACCTCTGTGTGGAGAGTGAAGTACCCCTTCATCGGCATTACTCCAAGGTCCACTCTGACCTGGAGTAATACCTGTTATAAGAAAATGAGTTTAAAATATGTTTAAAAGAAAATAGATACCCAACAAGACTGAATAAAATAAAATAAACTTCTTCGTCATAAAATAACCCAAGGGATCAAATCCTTACTATAAAATCCAACCAACCAGCGTAGATTTTCTCATGATCTTTCCATGGTTACAAGAAAGTCTACTCATTAAATAATTATTTATTTCATCATCATCATGTCGTGCAGGCAGCACGGATATACATGACAATCTCTCGCCAACCTTCCCTATCATTCATCGCCCCTGGGAGTTCTTCCGCGCAGCAGCCAGCATCTTTACATAGCTGGTCAATGTAGGTCCTTGCTGGGCGGTTCACACTAGCATGTCCATGTGTTGGCTTCCACAGGAGAACGTCGCTTATGAGCTCATCATTGCTTCTCCAGCAGTATCCTGCATGTCTAGTCAGTCTCACTCGGATGGTTTGTGAGATAGGGGGCAGATGGCCACCCACCTGTCAATTGCCTTAAAAACTAATTTGTTTATATCTGTCCTTCCTTTGCACCCCCCCCCCCAATACACAGACCTTAAAACATTTATTTTGCATAGATAATCTTTTTTCATTTTTTATTCCTTTTTTAAGATAAAAAAAGTAAATAACACTTATTTTACATAAATAAATAAAAGTGAAAGAAAAGCAATAGTATAGATTGTGCTGACAAGCGCCTATTTCGACTTTATGATATTTATCCAAATGAAATTATCTAAAACAAATAGAATAAAAACAATAGTACAAGGTGTTATATAAACCCTTCGTCTTCTTTCACTTTTACCTCAAATTCTCAGATTTACTTTCATTTTTTTATACTCACATAGATAAATAAGCAAATAAAAAAATTGATTTCTTTTCTTCTATTTAGATAAAAATGTAATTAACAAAATGCATTGATTGCTGCTCAATCTGCGAGTTTGGTTTGTAAAGTGGAATTGAACTTATATCCTTAAAAAAAGAATTTCATTATTTACATTATATCAGCCAAGAAAATATCCGAAAGCTGAGTACCATCTGCACATATAGATAGAACGAAATTAAAAGAGATAGTACGAAATTAAAAGAAATGAAACATCGGTAGCATATTAATCAAACCTGCCATTCCTCTCATCCTTGTTAAATCAAAGACTTATCTATCCACTTCAAATGATGACACATTTATTTCAATGACAATTGCACATGAAAACGAGTCGTGTAAATCCAGAAGAAATTTAGAAAAAGGCTAAGAGAACAAGATATGTCAGTGATAGATGGGCAGTCAAATTTATCAAATGATTAACAGAATAAAGGGACATTAATTCAGGCAGTAAGGCCAATGTAGTAATGATGACGCCCACAGTAAAGATGTATGAGGATTTGAATGAGATGGGACAGAATGTGTGTTCGTGGAAAGCATTCAAGAAAGAGAAAATAAATGGATTAAGATATGTAGAAAATCGGTCATGACAAAAGGGCTTGAATTAGAGTAGGCCTGGTTGCGCAGAATTGAGTTAAAGTGTACTGAGAGTAATCTCTCTCTCTCTCTCTCTCTCTCTCTCTCTCTCTCTCTATCTATCTATCTATCTATATATATATATATATATATATATAGAGAGAGAGAGAGAGAGAGAGAGATAAAAGGGTATGAAAACACACAATGTTGTTAAAATGAATATATTTTTTATATCATTTATATATATATTCATTTTAACAACATAGTGTGTTTTCATACCCTTTTATCTATACATATACCGTCAGATTCATTTCCTTGCTCTTAATATATATATATATATATATATATATATATATATATATATGTGTGTGGTGTGTTGTGTGTGTGTGTGTGTGTGTATTGTATATATATATATATATATATATATATATATAAGTTGTGTCAAAAAAATATGGAGTTTTTTTGTACTTTTTACGCACCTCATTGTATTCTGAAAAAAAAATTCAGAATACAAGATGTGTCAAAAATGTACCAAGTTTAAAGCTGTATTTACCGAGATAGAAGTGAAGAATGAATGGAACTTTTTGTTCAGAATACAAGCTGTCAAAAAGTTAAAAGAAATCTCGATACTTTTAGACGCACCTTGTGTGTATATATATATATATATATATATGTGTGTGTGTGTGTGTGTGTGTGTGTGTGTGTGTGTGTGTGTGAAAACCTTAATTTCTCATAGATAAATTTATTTTGGCTACTTGTCCTTCTTTAGGTCTGCTTTTATTAATAATAATAAAGTTCGATTTAATTAAACTTGATATTGCGGATTCGAGGTATCCTAATATATCGACAAAAAGAAAGAAAAACAAAAAATAAACTGAAAAAAATTGTAAAATAAACATCAGAAAATTAACCAATTAAAGAAAAGATAAAAACCGTGTTATAAACCCCTTTGCTGGGTAGATGTTATGACGGGAGGTGATCTCATATTTAATAGTCTATTCTACTTATATGTTGGGAGTAGCTGGCTGGTACTTCTTATTATCTTCTATTTCCTGTGTTCTGTTTCTTCTAACTGTATTTTGTAGTTTGCAGCCCCTTTTATTTCTTCTATTATTGAATGGTCTGGTTCTGCTATGTCAGGTTCTTTAAGATGCTGGTCTGGTTATGCCAAGGCAGCCATTAGTTCATAGACACAACCAAGGCATATATTTCTTTATGATCACATTTTTATTAAGTCAGAACTAGAACTCTCAACCGCGCACGGAGCGAAGCCGGTCCGTGCTTACATTACGACGTCTCAGGCTTAACTGACTCTACGCTAACTGCTTCTATTCCTGTAGTGAAAATCGGGGATCAACTTGATGTCACTGAATATCAATCATCTAACCGATTTTGATTTCAGCCTGGATTCAAAATCTAACTCTATACTAACCATCTAAAAAACGACGGTACTTATCAAAATACAACAACCGGATAAATTGAAAATACATCCACGCACACGATTATATATTAGTAATTAAACTATTTTTAATTAAGAAGATTAAATATACGTGTAACAGTGTTAATATGTGTATGCATGTGTGTATGTATGTGTTTATATTCATATACGTATATGTTTATGAATATAAGTAGACGTTGGGATGTACACATTCGCAAGTAAAGAAACCAAATTTGAAAATTCTAGCGTTAAGAACATGAAGGCACATGAATTATCAAAAATACTTTTTAAAATTGCGAGTGTGCGCGTGTCTATGTGCTGGCGAGGGGGTGTAATGTGTTATTTGTTAAATCAAGATTATATTTTTTACATATTGAAATTATTTTCAATAGCTTTTAAAGTTTATATATCAAACACTGAAATGGTTAAAATAACATACTAAGGTATAATCCAGGTCCTGCTAGTTTCAATAACATTTTTTTAAATTGATCAAAGAATTATCTAACGTTTTTATAACTTTCTGTTGAACTTCATTGTTTGGTTGGTGGGTTGGTTGGAATTTACGGCATGTCAACTCCTTGGTTATTTTATACCGAAGACTTTTTTTTTAAATTCTTGTTGGGTATTTAATTTTTTACAAACATTTTAAAACTCATTTGTTATCTAACTCATAGATGGGATCCTAACAGGTACCACCACTCCGAGTAAAAGTCGACCTGGGAGTAATGTTGATGAAGAGGTACTCCACACTCCCCAGAATTGCCGAATTGGAACATCACCACTAGAGGCAGTTTAGCATCATACCCACGACACTAAGATCATGAACCACAGTCTTCTAGCACATACATGATGAAAAGAATTGGGGATTTTCTATGAAAGCAATACGGTCGGGGTATTCATATAGGTGCCAGGGCTTTACGATTGAGCGGAGGGAGCCTATCCGAATCCCGGTCTAGCCCAAATAAAAACCAAAGTGGAGTATTCCTTGTCATGAACTGCTCAGCCACAAGGATTCCGTTCTTAAGCATCAGGTGGTTATATTGGGGGGCGTCTTACCCTTCTGTATAGGTGCAGTCGGCGTATTCTATATCCCCAGCTGACTCTTGTTGAACTTGTGCTTTCTCTTTTATTATTTCAGCTTCTTTTATTGGGGTTCACTGAAGACTCGACCAATTCGATTTTTGGGATAATGGAGTAAAACATTTTTGAACAAATTGTCAAATCAATACAAAACAGTTTTTAAAAAGTGTAAAATTGAATTGGACTTTTCAGAAATAGTGGTAAGAAAATTAATTAACGTTTTATTCACTGATCACTTGTTTTTTGTTTTGTTTTTTTTGGTGAAAAGACAGCTTCAGTATCGATACATATTGAAGAGATCCGCTAAAAGTAAATAAGTCAACGGAGTGGCCTATTGTCGGTATCAGCCAAACAGCGAAGAAGTCTATCCCCTTTTCACTAGCGCTAGATCTGGGAGATTGTTGTTGCGTGTGAAGTGGAGCACCAGACCTACCATCAGCTTCCCACTTTACCGCACATTTCTCTGTGCTACTCATACGCTGAGTTGACGAGGGCCAGTATTGAACCCGGAACCTTGTCGTTCCGAGCCGGATGCTTTAGCGACTGAGTTAAAATCCTAATTATCCCAGTATCAATTTTAAAACATGAAAAGGAGTTTTCTGTTATTGTTTGTGGTTGGTTGCTTTGTTCTTCCAGATTTTTAATTAGACATTTCTCGGAGTTGAGGAAATATACAAATCGACGCGTAACCTAAGTGTCTCTAACACTCTTTGCTCGTGATTAAACCAGCGACTCTTCTCTTGTGACCTCCACAGCTCTGTTTTCCTCCTTTCCCAGTTCCTCCATTCCTCCGTTTTCTGTTCCACCTCTCCTTCGTTCCTCGTTTGATTTACATCGTTGCTCGCTCTAGTCTATCGACTGAATGACCATTTTTCTCCCCTCCCTCTCAGAGAAGCAGACGTTTTATCTCCAACCTCTACCCAGGCGCTTCTATAAAGAGGCCTTTCCTTCTCCTCTCTAACTTTTCGATGTTGCATGCCTGCCTACACCCACTCCTCGTTCACCCGTTCAGTTCCGATTTCTCAGGCAAGGTGGACTTGTACGCAAAGCAAGTCCTTGCCCTTTTTGCACGAGGTACGTCTCTTCTCTCACTTCACTAAGTTCAAATGAAAAGCCAAGAAAAGCAGACACGTCTTCTTTCCAATTTAACTAATTTCACTGACCACTCAATATATATATATATATATATATATATATATATATAGGAATTGTTGAATTTATTACATAAAATTGAAAACAACTAACCTCGTTGTCCGCAACAATTCCTCTCCCCAGACAAGTCGGCTTAATGAGATCAATGTAGTATACAGATTTAAATGTCCCTTAGAAGATTGCAGTCTCCCAGGAAATGAAAATACCTACATCGGTTTTACCTCAACGACATTGTCACGTCGTCTAACTCTCCATATGACAGATAATAGCTCCATTTCACAACACCTAGAATTACATTCATGCCCCCACTCTAATTACCGAAATATTCTAACGGAAAATACACACATTCTGCACAAAGAAAAAAATAAACAAAAACTCCAAATACTAGAAGCTTTATACATAAAACAATACAAACCATCCTTAAACAAAATTAATTTCCAATGCAGTACACACATTTTAAAATGCCTATATCACCTTTCCCATCAATTCTCCTCCTTCCGGCCTCCACATCCATTAATATAATTTGAAAAACTGGAACACATCACCCCTGATGATGGCACTTCGAAGTGCCGAAAGTACTCGGGACATGAACTTTGGTGGACTAATCCACGAATTCCACCTAAATATTAAAAAGTTGGCCAGAAAACTTGAAAAAATCACAAATAAAATTGTTAAACAGGAGATGTGTCTTTTGTTTAATTCAACATGCATAAATGAAAGAATGCTGCCCAAATACACACACACACACACACACACACACACACATATATATATATATATATAATATATGTGTGTGTGTGTGTGTGTGTGTGTAAAGGAGACGCGTCTGTTTTGGTATGTATGTGTCGACTTATAACTCAGAAAAGATGTGTCATTGAGCATTAAACTTGCGCGTACACTTTGTTATGTTTATAATAATCATACTTATAAAAGTACAAAATCTAGATTTTGATTTTTACTGATTAAATGATATAATTCAATAATTAAAAATCACTAGATTTGTCGAACTTTTCACGATTCTTCGTTTATGTGAATTTAGAGTTTTCCTTCTCCTTGACAGGTTACCATACAAAAAGCCAGTCTGCCATACTATCTATCAATAAATAGAGGCAGAATAGTTGGATTCGTACCCTTCCCAATGGGTATCAGCGCTACGTGAAATGCAACGAGGCTCCACTAGGATTTGAACACGTCTGACTGTGACCATTTCCAACTAAGATAACCATTACACCACGCGCCTCCAACAATTGATTTAGAAAATATTCTTTAAATCATTTCAGGCTGTATATTCTGTGTCTTACTTGATGCAAATAATAAGACAACGTTTCCCGACTGCAGACAACTGTGCGTGGCGGAAAAGAATTGAAAGAATATGTGGGTAGAATCAGTGCTTCAACTTTCACAATCCCAAATCAAATCAAGAAAATCGAATTTCCTAATTCATTACAGTATTGAATTTATTCCTGTTTTTTTTTTATCGATTCTGTTGTCCCTAGAAATCAAATCAGAAAAGTTGTGTGAAACATTTGTTTGATTGAAGTTAACGGCATGTCAACCCGTACATGGTTATTTGTTTTGTTTTGAACAATCAATCAACTAGTGTAATCATCAATACACCAGTGTAAATTGAAACATATTCCGGGAATTGTTATTTTTTCTGTCAGTAAATTCATTTTGTTTCTTTGTTTTTTTGGGTTTTTTTACGGTATATCATTTAATGCCAACAAAGTTTTGAAATAAATTCATATTTAATGGATACTCAATTCTTTTATAAACACATTTTTCTATTTAACCCATTGATGGGACCCTAACAGGTACTACCACTCTGGATCAGAGTGGATCTGGGAGCAATGGTGATGAAGGGATGCTCCACATTCCCCAGACTTCCAGAACTGGAACCTCACCATCAGATAGAGTTTAACGTCATTCCCAGGACATGAAAACCATCAGCCACCGCCTTCTAGCACACATATGATAAAAATATGGGAAATGGACTCGTCGCCCCGAGTTCGAATCCTGGACGTGGTAATTGCATTTTCACTTAGCGCTAATACCCTTGGTAAAGGTATGAATCCTACTCTCCCTACAGCTATGGATAAATAGTATGGCAGACTGGGCTCTTTAACCTTGTTTAGGCAACCGGTCTAGGAGAAGGAAAACTCTGAATTCAAACCTGTTGAACTCCGCTTAAGAAATTGACCTTGTGCTACATCCTGCTCGTGCGGAGTGGTTGGTAAATATATATATATGATAAAAAAAGTTGGTGTTTGCCATAAGGGCAATAGGGTTGGGATAATCATTAGGTGCTAGGGCTTGACGTGACCAGCCGATTGCTGGGAGGGAGCATTCATGGTTATTTTATGCCTAGGGGTTAGGAACTTGTGTTGAAAGCGCTAGTTCCCGCTAGGTCACCGAAATTAAGCTTAGATTGGTCACTATTTAAGCAACAGCAAATACTATAAGGATCTAAATATCAAAATGATTGGTTCGACATTAAATCACCCGAAAGGGGTTGATATGCAGTAAAACAAAACAACCAACCAACCAATCAAGTATTCCTGGTCCAAATAATTACATGGCTTCAAATAATTATTTTTATCTAATAATAATTATTTTTGCACACAATTGAAATCTTTTCAAGTAACTAATATTCTTCCTTAGTAAATATTTATAGTTTTACGTAACCATTAATATGAATTATTTACAGCTATATAGCATCAAGTATTCATATCGTATATGAGTAAACAGATATATTTGACTTAGATATGGTACTAACCGATAATACCACTCCAGGTCAGAAAGGACCTAGGAGTAATGGTAATAAAACGGTACCCCACATTCCCCAGGGTTTCAGAAGGGGACTATCAGCGTATTCTAAGTGTGTTGAACCGTTTGAATCAAGTATCAGAGAAAAGAATTTTTATTGAATTGAAATAAAATGCATTCACTGCCCCAATCCTATTGCCCTTATGGCAAGCCCCAACTCTTTTTATCACACATGTGCTAGAAGGCGGTGGTTGAGGGTCTTCATGTCCTGGGAATGACATTAAACTCTATCTGATAGTGGGTTTCCAGTTCTGGAGGTCTTGGGAATGTGGAGCACCTTCATCACCATCGCTTCCAGGTCCACTATGACCTGGAGTGGTAGTACCTGTTAGAGTCCCATCTATTGAAGTAAGTCAGTTAGACAGTCAACAATTGGTTTGAGAAATGTGACTGGGCAAGCCTAACCATGAAGTTACTAGTTCTCCAATGAACCCACTATAACAGCTTAAATAATTACTGCCACTACTGCCAGGAAGAGTCCATTAAGCTGAGGAGGTGTTTGACTGTTCCACTGTCCAATAGTTAACAATCTGTAACAGTCATTTCCAGACTGCAGGTTCAATCCTGGCTAAGGGTGAAAGTGACACAGAATAACAATTAACAGTATTCTACATCTCCCCTTCCTCCCCCTCTCCCATTGCGCATGCGTATCGGCCTTTGAGGAGAAATTAGTTCCTTTCGGCCAGGCTGATTACAGGGGAGCAATCTTGACAATGCCCGGGGTATTTTCGTGGGCCTTGGTTTTGAGGGCGGAGTGACATTGGGTGAGGCCAGGTCCCTAGTGTTGAGGTGTGGGGTGTTAGAGTTGGAGCCAATGGGATCAAGCATAGCACTAGATAATGACGTGGGTTTAGGTTTTGTGATCAGCTTTTTCAGGAAGCGTCGGTTTCTGAGTGTGATCCTACCTGATCCGTCCACTCGGAGCCGGTATTGCCGATGTGGGAGAACTTCAATGACGGTGCCTGTAGTAGTCCACCGGCGGTTTGATGGGTCTTGGATGGCTACTTTGTCACCATTCTGTAGCGGGTCAAGACTGTGTGTGTACCTATTGTATCTTTCCGACAGCAGGACATTCCGTTGACGAAAACTCTCCTCACGACGTTGTGCTGCGGCTATCCATTCAGAATGTGGTTTGTAGAGGATAGGTCTCAATGGGATCGAATCCCGGAGTCGGCGGTGGAGCAGCAACTGCGCTGGGGATAGACCGATGCCTTGAATGGGAGTATTGCGGTATTGGAGGATTGCTTGGGCAACACTATCGTTGTCTAGTGAACCCTGAGGGCCTGTGTTGCCATGGATTATCCTTTTGGCAGTTTTGACAGCGAGTTCCGCTCGGCCATTGGATTGAGGGTATGCTACTGATGATTTTCTATGTTTTACACATTATGACTTGAGAAACTGCTGAAATTGCTCAGAATTAAAAGGAGGGCCACCATCACTACTCAGCTCTTCAGGAGTACCATAAGTGTGGAAGAGTTTCCTACAAATAGATATTAATCTTTTAGTGGGGGCATGACCAGGTTTTAGGTGATATAAGATGATCCAGCCCGTGAGTCGGTCTGCGCAAACAAGGTATGCAATATGCCCAACGTAAAATATATCCATTACTATTTGTTGGAAGGGCCAATCTGGAGTTGCTGTTAAAGTGATTGGCTCGAGGGTCTCCCCAACCATCTTTCTAGCCTAAGTAAAGGTGAAAATGAAGTGTTGAATGACTATGTCCTTAAGCATCAGAGGTCGCTACCCACGGCTAACAGGTGGCTCTTTCGGGAGATCTGACTCCTCACCAGATCTGCAGTTGGCGTATTCTATAGCCACAGCTGACAGGACGGACAGAATTAAAGGAAAACGATAATAATTGATATAACAGCTAATAACCCGCTTTAACAAGTTCTTTTTCTCATAAAACTGACCAAATGAACAAAGACTCTTTTTTAATGTCCTTGTGATGTTTTGCTCTGAAAGATTGGGCGTTTTTATATTTTTATGATAAAGTACTTGGAGAAATCCATTGGATAACACTGAAAGGGAACATGAAAGTTTTACGTGGCGTGTGCTTTTCTATTTGGTTCCTCTGTTTCTTTTTTTGGCGTTTTATATTCAAAACGGTGCAGTGGCCATGTCTTCAGGATCAACATTAATCGGGATGAAAGGGGATCGAATCAGATGAAAGGGGGTTGAATCGGTTGATAACTAACAATGAGAAATAAAAGAATTTTCTCATGGGACACCATCCAATGACATCTCGATAATACAATTAGTTATAGCTTTCGACATGGAAGGGTTAACAATTGCAAGAATGACCGCAACAAATAAAAAAGAATTTGCGTTTTACGAAATATGACTTCAGGGCGCCTTGCCTATGTATCTATCCAACACTACTGCACGAACAGGGTGTGATACAAGGTCATTTTAAGCGGAGTTTAACAGGGTTTAATTCAAAGTTTTCCTTCTAGAATAGAAGATTAAAGAGCCAAGACTGACCTGCTATTTACCCATAGCTTGAGGGAGAATAGTTGGTTTCCTACGGATACTAGCGCTATGTGAAATGCAAACAGCCTCACTCATGACTTGAACTCGCCATGTCAATTTTCTACGACAATAATCATTACACAACTATATTTATACATATACACGACAAAAGGAATCGAATGAATTAAACAGGGGACTAAGCAAGTGAAAATCATATAATAAAATGATATATCAAAATAATTCAAATGATATATTAAAATGACTAGCAAAATAAAAAAACACCCTCCGGGCGGTGTAAAAATTAATTTTTAAAAGATATTGTCTCAGGTGGGTGGGAGTTAAAAATTCGATGCCAGAGAGTTTGTACCATAATTAAGTAAAATTATAAAATTTATTAAAAGAGTAAAAGAATAAAATAATTTGAAATGGAAACTTAGTTCTGTCCTCCTCAAATAAAATGTTGCTATTAATTCTTATTTTGAATATTTTACACATAAATTTTACACAAAATCGTAAGTATTTATTTATTTGTAAAATTTTAGTTAACTTCTTGTTACTGAAAAAGGGGCGAGAGTAAAAATAATTTTTAAAAATTAATTACAAACCTCGCAAATAATTTTTTTTCATTTAAAGTAATACAATTTTTAAGACAATTTAATAGTTTATATTCTCTCTTTATTTAAATGATATATAGTTTATCTATTAAAATGGAAAGGATTCAAACGTTGAATTATAAGGAATAGTTTTTATTTATTTTATTAGTAATAATTGTTCTTTATTCTGTGTATTGACGACATTGGTAATTGTGACGTAGGCAGTGACGTAGTTTTTGTTACAGACAAATGGAGATAGAATCTCCATTATTAATAGATATGTTAAATTTTCATATTTCTCGTAAAATGAATTCTTTTTCTTTTCAATTTTGGATTTCATAACATTCACTTTAACTTTAAATATATATTAAAAGGGTTTTAAATAAAATAAGATTTTCGGGATATTTATAGTCCGTCACTGCATTCCACCACATTTAACTGCATCAATTCTTAAGAGAAATTAAATTTCATGAAATTTTTTAAAAAATATAAGCATTCATTACATACAATTCGAATACATTCTATGGTTGAAAATAGTATGATATTGCTCTGCAACTGTGTGCATAGAGTGTTGTATTTTATTGACTAAAATGCTTTTAGCTTTGAATAGTAGACTGCAGAATTCAGAGCTTCTTAGGTTCTAAAAGATATTTACAAGGTGCGTCAAACAATTATCGAGATATTTGTACTTTTTGTCACACCTTGTATTCTGAAAAAGAAAATAACCTTCCATTCATTCTTCATTTCCATCTTGGTAAATACAGCTTTAAACTTGGTACTTTTTTGACACACCTTGTATTCTGACAAAAATTAATGAATGGAACGTTATTTTTTTTTCAGAATACAAAGTGTGTCAAAAAGTATAAAAAAATCTCGATACTTTTTTGACACACCTTGTAGATTACTTGGTCCTTTTTTAAAGGAAAATGAGTGGAGATCAGTAAAGCCCAGCGTTCAATAAAATCCACACGTTTTTTTTTGTTGTTTTTTTGTTAGAGATTTATAAAAAAACCTTTTACCCCTCATTTTCCATAAGAAGACCTAACTAAAAATATATGGGTTTAAATCAATGATATATTAAAAATATTCTAAAACAATAAAAAATAAAGCACATTAATAAAGGAAAAAACACAATAAAAAGCAAATAAAAGACAAATAAAAGAAAAAAATACAAACAAGGGATGATAATAAAGAATAAACAACTTTAAAATAAGAAAACATATAAAGAATAAAAGATAATAAAACAAATATAGAGAAAATAAAAACATTTTTATCAATCTATATATAAATATAGATAAGATTAATTTTCAACTTTGTAAATCCCGGGTAGATCTAATAGTCAGTGATAATTTTACATTGAAAATAAGTTTTTTGGCCGAATTAATACTTTTGCCGATATATTTTTTTGGATTTACAATTTAGTTTTTAAAAGTTTCGAAATATACCAGGTGCCTCTAGCCAAAATGTCGTTACCTATCAGCAATAGAGAATTGTGTATGAATATTGAGACAAATATAAGAGAATTATGTGTTATTAAATTGAGATTGAACAATTAAACAGTTTTTACTGTTGAGATTTGAAGTAGCGGTTTTTAAATGGCACATATTTGAAATGACGTAAATGGGATGAAGATGCTGAAAAGGTTGAAGGGAATGCGAGGTTAATTGGTTCAAGTGAGAACAGGATAATTAAAAGAGACAACGTATTGAAAAACAATGTACCTATAGTCGTCGGTTGAGGCGAATCATGAATATAAAGCCTTTAGAAAATCATCATCATCATCAATCAGGTCGCACCGTGAGCAGGAATTCCTATGACTCACCATCGCCGAGCTTCCCTGTCAGTCATTGGTCCTGGTAGGTCCTCTGCGCGGCATCCATAATCCGCACAGAGCCTATTAATGTAAGCTTTTGCTGGTCGAACTACACTGGTGTGTTCATGTGTATGTGTCCACTGTTGGACGTCGCTTATCAGTTCGTCCTTACTTTCAGACGGGGCAATCATATGTGCTAGGCGTGACCAGCCAATTGATCGGACGGGGCATCTTCGACCTCTCGTCTATCCCAAGTAAAGGAAAAAGTGGAGTGTTGTATGTCATGGACAGCTCAGCCACCAGGATTCCGTCCTTAAGCATCACGGGCCGCCAATCACAGTGGATAAGTAGAACCATGGGAGTGCTCTTACCCCTCTGCAGTGGTGCTGTCGGACAGTATTTTTTATTTGAACTAGCAAATATATGCACCCTCCGGGTGCAAGTATTTAAATTTTAATGTTATAAAATATTATATTAAATAAGAAAGACTAATTAAACTAAATAAGTGTGCAGATAAAAAGATCTGAAACAGAGGAGTGTGTAATCGAAAAATAGAACAACTGATACTTACTCTTCCATCACTCCCGTCTTTCATTGCTAAATTTTCCTAATTAGATAAGATTACAGTTATTTCTCCTTGTTAATGGATTTCTTTTAAGATTTATCTCTGAGATTTTTGCTTATATGTATTATTCACACTGTAAGCTGCTATTTTTTTGTGTATATAAATATAATTGCATGTTATTAGTATGTAGATAAGGCCAACAGTAATAATAATGTAAAACAATTTTATTAATAATTGAGGTTTAAATAAAAATAAAATCATGGAGAATGTGACGTTAATAACAAAGGGAATTGTGACTTGAGTAGTAATGCAGTTTCGGTTACAGACCGAAAAACACACTATCTCCATTATAATAAAATATTCGAATCTATATGCAATCAGGTAGTAACATTTTGAACGATAAAACATTGTCGAACTCATTATTGCACATTAGAAGTGATGGTTGAATTAAAATTAAACACTGGATTTTAAAAATTCTGTTCAAATTACGACTATAAATCTTTCTAGTATTTTTATTTTATCTAAATTGATTTGATTTTTAAGAAAAAAGTTTTTTTTTTTTCGTGAAGATAATTCCAAAAATTGTTTAATAGACATGGAGATTCTAGATGATTAAACAATACGCAAGAAAGAAACTCCTTAGAAATTAATGATGTGAAATATAATTAATATCAAGAGAGAAAACGCCTGTTTAGTCAAGAATGTATATATATATATATATATATATATATATATATATATATATATATATATATATATATAAGTGCTTAATTGGAGTCGTAACTAATTTTGAAAATTAATCAAATAATAATTAATTATGCGGGAATTAATTGATTAATTTTCAAAATTAGGTACGACTCCAATTAAGCACATATTCTCCCAAAAATTGTCGGCAATTATATATATATCAACATTGCCACAAAAAACATTCAATTTAGTTTTAACAGCTGTATTTACCAACAAATTGATGGCATAGCAATGGGTAGTCCCCTTGGAGCGGCCCTGGCAAATATATTCGTCGGCTTTCAAGAAGAGTCATTATTCCACTCTAATAACCATCTCCCACTGTTCTATAAAAGATATGTGGATGATACTTTTGCCATTTTCTCTACTAGGTCTGAATGCAGACTATTTTTTCACCGTCTTAATAACCTACACCCCTCCCTTTCTTTTACGTGTGAATTTGAGTCTAATAATTGTTTACCTTTTCTCGACGTTCTAGTGGAACGAACAGATAGTACAATTCTTACCTCTATTTACCGTAAACCTACTTTTACTGGGTCCTATACACGTTGGGGTTCCTTTTGTCCCCCTCAACGTAAAATTAACTTAATAAAAACCTTAATTCATCGAGCCTTTATGATTTGTTCCAAATCCAAACTCCAGCAAGAATTTTCCTTTATTAAAACTACGTTAATTAAGAACGGTTACCCTGAGAACTTGGTTAATGCCACTATAAGATACATATGTGCGCAGCTTTCATCCCTTCCGAAACTTGGTCCCGAAAAATGCCCAGTCTACCTAAGACTTCCTTGGCTGGGCAAATTTTCCATTCCTTTGCTAGACAAGATCAAAAAGTCTATCCATCGTTGCTTCAATGCCAGCAATCCTCGGATTGTCCTTAAATCGAATGTGCTGTTTCCTCCTAGTCTCAAGGATAGTATAGCCCCCCATCACAAAAGCCACCTTATCTATAAGTTTACATGCAAATGTGAGATTTGCTACATCGGCCGTACTACCTTGAGACTGGAATCTCGAATCAAGCAGCACATACCCTACAACATCCGTTCTGGCAACGTGGACTGTCCCACAGCTGCAGGCTTAAATACTCCGTCCACCATAGGACAACATCTATTAAGAAATTCTGCTTGTGCTCGTTCGTACCATCCAGCTATGTTTTCAGTCCTTTGTAGTTCCAACAGCGAACTACAACTGCAAATTCTCGAGTCTCTTTTCATTTCTCGCACTCAACCCTTCCTGTGCGTTCAGAAGCAGTCCCAACAACTACTCCTTTTTGGCACTTCAAGCCTCAACTTATCAAACGGGGGCACTCGTAATTTCCGACCCCCCCCCCCCACGTGAGTTGTAAGTTTCGTAAATTTACGAATTCTCTTATTGAGAAAAAAAAACAACATTTTTCCTTGTTCTCACTGCTTTCTGTCTTATCCGTTGTCTTCAACTACACTATTTCACCATCTTTCAATGAAATTTTTCTCTGAGGAGCATTGATCGAAAAGAAGAAATTCATTTCTGATTTTAAATCAAAATTAGGGTACCCTTTCCTTTCTTTTTAAGAAAAAAAAAACAATTTATTTTACATAATGCATATGCTTTTACGCGTCCTTATGTATATATATATAATATATATATATATATATATATATATATATATTATTTCAAATTCGAGTGTGCGCTTCTCTATGAGCTGGTTTTAGAAACAAACGCTGAAAGGAATTTGAAATACAAAATCGTTCAAAAGAGAAAATTATATTAGATAAATCTGATATGTAAATGTCAGATTAGTTGGGGTTTTTTTTCTTAGACTGGTTGGCTAACTAAGACTAAGGAACCCTGTCTGTCCTATTATTTATCCATAGCTGGAGAAGAGAATACATGGATTCATGCCTTTCCTGAAAGCATAAGCATGAAGCGAAATGCAAACAGCCTCATCCAGGATTTAAACTGGAGTCGCCAATTCCATTTCCTACGACGATAACCATTATGCTAATTGAAGTTTTAGTAAAGTAAAGTCGGAGGAATGACCTATTGTCAATATCATCCGGACAGCGAGGGAGTCTATCTCCTTTTCACCTGCGCAACACAAGGGAGATCGTTTTTATGCATCTGAGGTGGAGCGTCACACATACCATCAGCTTCCCACTTTTCCACACATATTCAAGGTGTGCTACCCATGCGCTGAGTTTGTGGTATCGAACCCCAAACCTTGTGCTTCCTACGTGCATGCTCTACCGACTGAGCTAAATCGGCCCTTGTAGATCATCTAATAAAGATCGAACTCATCATCATGTATTTTTAGTCAATACCTTACTAAAATCGCCATACGATATTCGCCCCCATCTTGTTTTTTTGCGCATGCTTATTAGCAGCAATTAAGAGGACGATTCAAAATGAATATGGGAAGTTGTTTATCTCCGTGTAATATGCTTTACTTATTAAATAATAAAAGAAAACAAAAGATGTTATTGTGTTCATTGTTTAAAAGTCATTTTCCAATATGAAGCATCTATAAATGGAATCGGTAAGATGAATGCATTGGACTGGAATAACTGAATCCCTTTGTCTACTTAATCTTAAATATACTCGGCATTTAGTTAAGCAGCAGACCAGAAAATATGATAGAGTATTATTTGCAGCGTTGCTTATCTCAATGCATTTAAGCCAAATATTTCTTTCTTTTCTTTTCTTCTCTTCTCTCTCTCTCTCTCTCTCTCTCTCTCTCTCTCTCTCTCTCTCTCTCTCTCTATATATATATATATATATATATATATATATGTATATATATATGTATGTGTGTGTGAGTGTGTGTGTGTGCGTTCGTGTAAGTGTGTGTGTGTGTGTGTGTGTGTGTGTGTGTGTGTGTGTGTGTGTGTGTGTGTGTGTGCATAAATTAGAGGGGCAAATACATAAACTATCAGTTTCTCACTTATGGGATTTTCTTAGTTTTCCTTACTTTGAAAATCGCATCGGCAAGAAACTGACAGTTACCTAGAGCGCTGTTGACTACCCTATATATATATATATATATATATATATATATATATATATATATATATATATATCTGGGGGGGGATATGTGCTTAATTGAAGTCATACCTAATTTTTGAAAATTAATTAGTTGATAATTAATGAATTTAGGCGGGCATATATGTTCAAATGTAAGACTAAACAGATCGAGAAAATGTTTAGCCTTACATTTGAACATATATGCCCGCCTAAATTCATTAATTATTAACTAATTAATTTTCAAAAATTAGGTATGACTTCAATTAAGCTCATATCCTCCAAAAATTGTCGGCTAAAAGCCATATCAAATAAACACAATGTTTATTTACGTACTTTCATATATATATATATATATATATATATATGCGTTGTGTTTATCTTATTTTATTGTTGTTATTATTAATATTGTTATTATTATCATTGTTTCCACTATTATATATTATATAATACATATTATTTTTGATATTATTATATAATATTATATATAATATTATTATATAATATATATATATATATATATATATATATATATATATATATATATATATATATATATGCTCTATCCATGATATTGAGCATTCTTTACTTATAGATATAGCAAACTAAATTTTCAATATTATCGGTCCGCTCATATCCTTTCACATGTGTCATGATGCCGAAAGTGATACAAACTGTAGTTGGTGCCTTTGAGACGGCCCCCAAGGGTTTGGACAAAAGACTGGAGGAATTGGAAATCAAAGGGAGAATGAACATTATCCAGACCACAGCATTATTAAGATCGGATAGAATACTCAGAAGAGACCTGAGTAGAACTGCTGTCACTCACACTCCAGTAAATATCACCAGCTAACTCGGGTGTGAAAAATCGTAAGGAGTGAAATCTATTAATAATGGAGATTCGCTTCCGGTTTTTGTCTGTAACAAAAGCTACGTCACTGCTTACGTCACTATAACGTCATAACAGAATAAATACACTCAAAATTTGAGCAAGCAACATTAGACAGTCCTCATTGTTTTTTAAAACAAGTTTTGATAGATACATCCCCAGTATCATATATTTATATATAGTTTGTTTTATTTTAATAGATATTCAAAGTTAATAGAACTTAGTTTCGATTTCAAATTGTTTTATTTTTTTTACTCCTTTAATAAATTTGATGATTTCATGATTTATGGTTCAAACTCTCCGACATTTAATTTTTAACTTCCACCTCCTCAAGCAATATCTTTCAGAAATGTATTTTACATCGCCCGGAGGTCGTTTTTTATTTGGCTTATAATAATAATAATAATAATAATAATAATAATAATGAACTATCGTAGCACGGACACCCACTCACATGCAAGCGACAAACGGGATGGTTGTTTCTATTCGGCGGCCTGAGAGTGTGGATGGCGAGAATAAAGCAAAAATAGATAAGACACAACAGAATAGCAAATGTAGAATGTGTAGGGAAAGAGATGAAACTATCAATCACATTACAAGCGAATGCAGTAAACTCGCAGAAAGAAAGTACAAGAATAGACACGACTGGGTGGGAAAGGTGATTCACTGGGAACTGTGCAAAAAATTCAATTTTCACCATTCAACTAAATGGTATATGCACAAGCCTGAATCTGTCCTGGAGAATGAGACACACAAAATTCTCTGTGACTTTGAGGTACAGACGGATCACTTAATCCCGGCCAGGAGACCAGATCTAGTTTTGATTGACAAGAAGAGGAAGACTTATCATCTCGTGGACTTTGCCGTCCCGGCCGCTCACAGAGTAAAAATGTAAGAAAGGGAAAGATCGACAAATACTTAGACGTTGCCAGAGAACTCAGAAAACTGTGGAACATAAGGGTGGAGGTCGTACCAATTGTAATTGAGGCCCTTGGAACAATCCCCAAGGGTCTGGAAAAGAGTCTGGATGAATTGAAAATCAGAGGAAGCATCGAGACCATCCAGACTACAGCATTATTGAGATCGGGTGGAATACTCAGAAGAGTCCTGGAGACCTGAGGAGACTTGCTGTCACTCAGCCTCCAGTGAAATACCATCAGTTAACGCTGATGTGAAAAACTCAAAAGGAGTGAAAATAATAAATTGGAACGATCCCCAAAATCTTAGAAAAAAGACTAGAGGAACTGGAAATCGGCTTCTGCAATTGTTAAAAACTCAAATGGAGTGAAATAATAATAATAATAATAATAATAATAATAATAATAATAATAATACCCTATCCCAGCCAGGAGACCAGACCCAATGTTGACTAACAAAAAAAAAATAGAACGTATTAACTGATGGATTTTCCGGTCCCAGCAGATCACAGAGTAAAGCTGAAGGAAAATGAAATGATGGATAAATACCTGGACCTTGCCAGAGAGTTGAAAAAGCTGTGGAACATGAGAGTGAAAGTGATACCAATTGTAGTTGGTGCACTTGGAACGCTCCCAATAAACCTGGAAAAAAGACTGGAGGATCTGGAAATCAGAGAAAGAATTGAGACCATCCAGACGGCTGCAATCGGCTAGAATACTCAGAAGAGTTCTGGAGACCTGAGGAGACTTGTTGTCACTCAGACTCCAGTGAAATACCATCAGCTAACGCTGATATGAAAAACTCAAAAGAAGTGAAAATAATAAATTGGAACGGTCCCCAAAAGCTTAGAAAAAAGACTAGAGGAACTGGAAATCTGAGAAATCTGTTGGAAACAGCTGGAATACTTAGGTGAGTTCAGGAGACTTGTTGTCACTCAACCTCCAATGAAAGACCATAAGCTAACGCTGGTGTGAAAAACCTATAATAATAATATGTTAGTGAATGTACCGAAGTTATGATTGTGTCTATTTATAAATATCAATAGATTTAAATGTAAATGTTAAATAGAACCGATTGGAGCAGAAGCATCACGCAAAGCAATATAAATTGAATAGAAATTTCCCTTGATTATATTATTAATGCATTTTATACTGAAGGAAAAGAAAGACTCGTATCTTTGAGAACAATCTATAACACGAACATTCACTTGTCTTCTGGCCTATTTTAGGTAGAAATTAAATCACTATGTCATATGTACTTTTGATTAGGTGTGGCTTCAGAGCTGCTATGAGCGAAGAGTTAAACCATTCTTGAAAATTCTTACTCGTATTCATATTGAAATTTTTGCTTTTTAAACAATAGAAATACATGTCTTTCGAGGACTAATTAAATAATCCACTATTTTTTTTAAATCTTGGAAACCGATTTGGTCGTGTGGCATTAATTCTGTAGCGTGTCTTGGCCAGAGATAGCCTGGCGGAGCGTTCTCTCTCCAGGTCTACTTCAGTTTTCTTTCCCCAAGACCTGCTGCCATACCTATGTTAAAGAACCCAGTCTACCCTACTATTTAGTCGTAGCTGGAGGTTGAATAGTTGGATGCATGCCTTACCCAAGGGTAGTAGCGCTGTAAGGAGACTAAATGGGGTAGTCTTCATTGTCACAGGGTTTTAGGAACTCTCCCGCGTCAGGAGTCCGTTTTTGGACACGTGACGCGGGAACCCAAAGTCTCACCCTCTTTTAGAAACCTGTCTTCTTCTCCTCAGCGTTGCACATGATGCGTGCCTTTGCTGCCTTAGTTCAGGAAACAGTAAGTGGTTTCCCCCTCTTTGTTTTACATTTCTGTTATTTTCCTACCGAATGTTCTGTGTTGTGTTACTCTCTTTTAAGTAACCCAATGCTTTATGATAACGGGAGCTGATACTTCCTCGAATTCTTATAGCGCTATGGTAAATGCAAACAGTCTCATTTAGAATTTGAACTCGGGTAGCCGGGTTCATTTCCTACTACGATAACCGTTACACAACGTGCCAACTAAACGAAGCGCCTCCACTAATTAATAAATTACGACCGACCAAATAAGTGCCAATGAAAATACAAGAGAAGATCAGTAAGTCGACCTCTAAGCAGAAGAAATAATATCACAAGAAATTATTCCTTATTTTACAAACACTGACAAAATTCCAAGAATCTGGTCTTGTTCGGGATTTGACGACGATAATCGTTACATCAGGAGCGCCTATAATATTCTATTTAGCCGACTAAATAAATCTAAGCACATTCTTGAAAAAATATCATGAAAATCGTGGAAGTGTATTTTAACGTAGCCCAGCTCTTTAATACTTGTGTGCGTATTCTCCCCACATAAACCGTTTGTTGAAAATGATATGTTCTTATTTTGATATGAAATATGATTGGATAAAAGAAAGCGTACGTTAAACATTGTCCACTCGTCTCCTTCAATCTGATAAACAGTGAAGCGGAAGTTCACTGATCTTCGTAACAATGCTTTAGTAGTTGCCAATCGCATGTGTCATATCTTTTTGAGACACTTTACTAAACATTTAAGTTAATAAAACAAAACAAAAATTGAAACTGATGTAATAGAGAAAATTTAGATGTAAGGCACCTGAAAAAAAAGAAGAAAAAAGAAAAAAGACAACAGTTAAAATGCATTATAGCAACAAGAAATACAGATTTAAAAATCATATCCGTTATACTTCACATACTAAAACACTGGAAACAATATGATTCTTCAAGTTATTGTAATTTTCATTGAATATATATATATATATATATATATATATATATATATATAACGTATCGGACAGGCGTAAAGTCAGTCGGGGTTCGCTTCTGGTCGGAGTTAGTTGTTGCGTCTAGCCACACTGATGAGGCGTGAAACGCCGAAACACGTGTCTGTGGTTGATATATATATATATATATATATATATATATATATATATATTCTTTTCTTTTGGAAGTCCGTCACTCCATATCTTCATTTGTGGACTCTATGGTGGATCATTAGTCCAATTCTGGACTTGCAGATGCGGTCACACACATTGCAGGGGAAATTTCCATCTACCTTTGGTTGTTCATGACGACGAAGACGTCACCGGTCTGCAGTCCTGTTTATCTCATTATTGAGCTGCTTAGCTCCTGTGCATCAGGCGTCTCGCCAACCCTGTCTGCTGGAGGCCAGATATTCCACGTTTGAAAGTGTGATGTTACATTACTCCCCACTTAGAAATGAGAATCAGAACATGCATTGCCCCAATTGAGACCATCCTATCGAAACGCCAACTGCGATGAATGTTGTCACACCATCCGCATGCCTGCAGACAGATTCCCCGTAAACTACTTTGCAGTGAACTCACAGATGGCACGCGGAGGACAGGAGCCTTCCAAAAGCGGTTCAAAGAATTAAGATATATATATATATATATATATATATATATATATATTATATATATATATATATATATGTGGGTGTGCGTGTGTGTGTGTGTGTGTATGTTTGTATGTGTTAATCACCATTAGGGCAATACTAAGGAGCGATGCTTTAATAACAAAATAAAGTTTTCACATTTTTTTGTTTTATTTTCATTTAAAATTAATATTTCATGGCGAAACTTCATGACACTGCTTAATATTACACAGACGATGATTTAATATATATATATATATATATATATATATATATATATATATATATATATATATAATGTTCGCTCGAAGCTATTTGTTTTTAATACATTTATACTTGCATACTGTTGGAATTATTTCCATTTTTCTTTTAAATATATGTATATATCTATAAAGTTGAAACAGATGTACGGTGTTCCACGTTGCGCTCGTTATTTGCCGAGTTTACTTGTCATGATTATTTTCAATAATTATCGAATTTTATACAATATACGCATTGTAATTGCCTTAAAAAAATATAAACAATAATATACTTTACTTAACAATGCTCCAAAAAGCAAATTTCCAAATTATATATATATATATATATATATATATATATATATATATATATATACTCTTAACAGTTTTATTATTTCTAGACGAATATTATCCAATCAAAATAGATATTGTTATGTATTATTTAATAACAAACTCTACAGTGTTAAGAATGAACCTTTTTATTAAATGATAGACGTGTACTTATTTATTGATATATACATATACATATATATATATATATATATATATATATATATATGGGATATATATATATATATATATATTATATGTGGGATATATATATTACATATTGGGATATATATATATATATATATATATATATATTACATATTGGGATATATATATATATATATATATATATATATATATATATATTATCATTATTATGTATATTTTTGCTTGAAGGCAATTACAATGCGTATATGGTATAAAATTCGATAATTATAGAAAATAACCATGACAAGTGAATTTGGCAAACGATTATGCGATTCTAGAACATCGTACAGTCTGTTTCAACTTTATCAAGTCTCATCAGCGATGTATACTAACGATTTCCCTCCGACAGAAATCGAAACCGGTAGTCCAGCAGGCAAAGTCTGTGACTTTACCGCTCGGCCAACGGTCCGCATCGTACAGTCCCTGCGAAATTAACCTGTCAATGATAATAGCACGCCTCTACCATACTACCGGTTTCGATTTCTGTCGGAGGGAAATTGTTAGTATACATCACTGATGAGACTTGATAAAGTTGAAACACACTGTACGAAGTTCTAGCATCGCATAATCATTTGCCAAATTCACTTGTCATGGTTATTTTCTATAATTATCGGATTTTATATAATATAAGCATTGTAATTGCCTTCAAGCAAAAATATAAATAATAATATATACTTTATCAACAATGCTTCTAAAAACAAACATCCAAAAATCTTATTTCCTTCACCGGGGCATGGGTCTAGTTTGTTGTTATTCACTCAATGTCCGCGTACCTCATATGGTAGAGGCGTGCTATTATCATTGACAGGTTAATTTAGCAGGGATTGTACAATGCGGATCGTTGGCCGAGCGGTAAAGTCACAGACTTTGTCTGCTGGACTACTGGTTTCGATTTCTGTCGGAGGGAAATCGTTAGTATACATCGCTGATGAGACTTGATAATGTTGAAAAAGACTGTACGATGTTCTAGCATCGCATAATCGTTTGCCAAATTCATTTGTCATGGTTATTTTCTATAATTATCGAATTTTATATAATGTAAGCATTGTAATTGCCTTCAAGCAAAAATATAAATAATAATATATACTTTATTCAACAATACTTCTAAAAACAAACATCCAAAAGTCTTATATATATATATATATATATATATATATATATATTACATTTTGAATTTGTTGCACTACGCTGTGTTCTTTTTCCTGAATTACTGTTATATACAAACCTACATTTATTTTGTATATAGATATGTCTATTCATCTACTTATTGTATTCTCATCCTATCTATCTATCTAGCTAGCTATTTGTCCGTATGTCCATCGATAAGCAGGTAATACGCTGCTTTGAAACCAATAGTAACAGACGCCTATTATTTGTGTTGTACACTATAACATATATATATATATATATATATATATATATATATACTTACGCACACACACAGACACGAGCACAAACACACAACGCACACACACACACACACACACACACACACATATATATATATATATATATATATATATATATACGTATCTATTTGATCTATTCTTTTCCTTCCTATTTATCTGTCAGTCTGCGTGTTTAGGTCACTGTTACATATAAACGTACCTATACTGTTTATATATATATATATATAATATATATATATATATATATATATATATATCACTTCTTCTGTTTGTCGAAAACTATTCAATCGAAATAAATAAAAACAATTCTTCTAAAAATTCATAATTCTGTTATGGTACAATAGTAATTGATTTTAATTCCAAAATGGGAGAAAAATCACTAAGAAAAGGAGAAAAAAAGATACTCCTAAATAAATTTTTAAAAAAAGATGAAGACATAAAAAATAAATAAATGACATCTCTCTCTCTCTCTCTCTCTCTCTCTCTCTCTCTCTCTCTCTCTCTCTCTCTCTCTCTTCGCTTATTCTTCTAGTTCATTGACTAATAAATTCTCGCCGACAGAATCTTCCCAAGTATCTTTAAAACGTGACTCTCCTAAAATACAAACTAAACCAGTGTAAAGAGACAGTGCTGAATTATAAACAAGATCTTATACTAAAACAATAACTTCTGCGTAAGGTTAGATTATAAGACTGGTGTTCTGATTTTCTCTTTTTTTTTTTTTTTTTTTTTTTTTTTTTTTTGTGAAATCACTTTCAGTCGGAGGTGGGAATGAGGAGAGAGGCGATCATTGTTTTTCTCGATCAATCACAGAAACTTTCTAATTTCGTTTTACACGTAAAATGATTCTCCAGCAAAAAATCAATTATACGATTTTTATGTCGAATGTTTATCGATTTTATTGTGAGCTAAATCGTGACGGTAATCGTTGTTAGTAACATAATTAGAATTATACATTTATATTGCGATCCATGGTGATATTGCTGCTTCCATTTAGAAAGAAGGGTAAAATTTTAATCAGCATTTAATGATTATGTCTCTTCCATCGAGAATGTGGATTATTAATGTTGTATAGGATTACCTACCTCCCCTATAGACCGTAAAAGAATGCTTGAGTCTATCTTATCAATTTCCTATCAGAAAGACAAGCGGGAGAGTTAGTATGTATAGGAATTCCTGACCAAATAAATATACTATTACCAAGTATAATGCACCGACTGCACCTCTGCAATGGGGCCACCTGTTGGCTGTGGGTGGCGACCCGTGATGCTTAAGGATAGAACCCAGGTGGCTGAGCAGTCCATTTCTTGCAATATTCCACTTTAGGCTTTTCTTGGGCTAGACGGGCGGTCGGAGAGGCCCCTCCGATCAATCGGCTGGCCACGTCAAGCCCTAGCACCTATATGATTGCCCCAACCCTATTGCCTTTATGGCAACCCCTAATCCTTCTTATTATATGGGTGCTAGAAGGCGGTGGCTGAGGGTCTACATGTCCTGGGAATGACATTAAACTCTATCTGATGGTGAGGTTGCAGTTCTGGAGGTTTGGGGAATGTGGAGCACCCCGTTCATCAACATTGCTCCCTGGTCCACTCTGACCCGGAGTGGTAGTACCTGTTAGGGTCCTATCTATGGGTTGAATAGAAAAACATGAGTTTATAAACAAAATTGTATTATGCATTAAGAATGAATTTATTTCACAACTTTGTCGGCATTAAATGGCCCACTGAGGTTGATACGCCGTAAAACAAACCAAACCAAACTTACATATATTCTTCTCTCGATTTCTTTTTTATTTGCTCCCTCCTCCTCTTATTCCTCCTCCTTCTTCTTCTTCTTCTTCTTCTTCTTCTTCTTCTTCTTCTTTTATTCATTTCTTTTCCAATTGTCTTCATTTTTCCCTTCCATTCTTCATTCTTTTTCTTCTTTTCTCATTCCTTTTACATCTGCTTTTGTGAGCGACTTTATATCGACTATAATTTCTACCATCCATTCCTATTCGCCATTTTAGTTTTCTCTTTCCACGAACCACTTTTAATTGCCTTTTTTGTTCTTTTTACCCCATTCACCGTAGCCTAACTCTAACCATTTTTCGATGTGCGTGTCCCTCTCTGTGGACCTTATTGTTTCCTTTATTGAAACTGATCGCCTCGCACCTTATTCCCAACATCACAAAAGAAGAGGCGATCGTGCTGCAGCCATTCGCTTTGCGAATATATTTAATTGACTGCAGAACCTGCAATCACCACACAACTGTCCAGCTATTCAGAAAATTATATTGAGCATCTTTGGACAGACATTAAACGGGCGAATATCCATTCGTACAGATGTACTCTTGCATAGTCATACAATTTAATAAAAGACAGAACAAAGTCTTTATGTATCTACCCAACTCTTCTATACGAGCATCATGCGGTACATGGTCGATTTTTAAGTGATTGGTTATCAATTTTGTTTTACAGGTGTATTTTTGTAAAACTCATTTTTTTTTATCTATTTAAGTTAAATATGTAATAGGTACAACCATTTCGGGTCAGAGTGGACTTGGGAGTAATGGCGATGAAGGGGTATTCCACACTCCCCAAATCTCCTGAATTGGAACTTCACTAGATGCAGTTTAACGCCATACCCAGGACACTAAGACCCTCAGCCACCACCCTCTAGCACATACATGCCACATATTTTATGCCAAAGGTCTTGTTTTTTTTTCACTCTTGTGGGCATTCAATTTTTTTTCAATCTCAATTCTTAAACACATTTTTTTAAATTCATTCTTTTAATCTATTTAACCAATAGCTGACAGGTACTACCCCTCTGGGTCATGGTGGACCTGGGGGTAATTTCGATTAAGGAGTGCTTCACATTCCCCAGAGCTCCAGAATTGGAACTTCACCACTACATGCAGTTTACCCTCATACACAGGACACTAAGACCCTTAGTCACCACCCTCTAGCATATACATGATAAACAGGGTTGGGTTTTACCATAAGGACAATAGGGTCTGGGTAATTTTATAGATGCTAGGGCTTTGCGTGACCAGCCGATTGATCGGAGGAGGCCTCTCCGACCGCCCATTTAGCCTAAGTAAGGGTCACAGTAGAATGTTGAATGTCAGCCCCAGGATTCCGTCCTTAAGCATCAGGGAGTGCCACACATGGCCAACAGGTGGCACCACGGGGGTGGGGCGTCTTAACTCTCTGCAGAGGTGGAGTCGGTGTATTTGATAAGAAGTGTAATACTATTCGTTGAGTAATTCATAGAAGGTGAACTCACAGAATTTTTCGAACGCAAATGAACTTGGCAAATGAATTCTGAATTAAAGACCGTAAGAAGATGTATCAGCGTTAAGTCCAGTCGTTGCCAAGCTGAGAACAGATAAAGAAACGCTTTAAAGACTGATAATATTTATAGAAGGGAATTCAGTTAAACCTTTCACTGTTCAATTATTATCCATTTGTTTTCTTTTTATCTTCCTTTCTAAAAAAAAAAAAAAAACTTCCTTTCTTTCTTTTTTCCTTTTTCTTGCTATCATGGTTATTTCTTTTTCGTTTACTGACTACTTTTACTCATCTATTTATTCATTACCTTCATGCCCTGTCTAGTTGGTATCAAACTCACTACACAGGAGGCGAACTGTGTAACGGTTATCGTGTGAAATACAATCATTGACCAAAGTTAAAATTGTTAAGTTTTTAAATGCCATCCTTGGCCAGTTAGAAAGGGCTTAAAGTAAGTAAGTCCTGAGTTATGGAATCCTTTGGTAAGCGAATAAGTCCTATCCTGCGTATTGTTAAAGGTCCAGTGATTTAATCCTATGTTCTTCGTCCACGAAAGGCAAACTAGTTATGGCCAGTACTGTCTGGTTAAGTATTGTAACAGCAGCAGAGTACTGCCAGTGATTGGCCAAGAGTGTGATCACATGGTTCTCGCCGAGTCTATAAGTAGGAGCGGGTATCTAGCACACACCTTATATGTCAAAAATTTCAACAAAAATCTTGGACAAGGCTGTTTGCATTTCACTTTCACTACAGCAATGGATCAATAGTAAGACAGACTGGGAGATTTAACCTTGGTTAGGCATCCAAATCCGCTTCAAATTTGATTTTTTGTCGCGTTCTTGGTCGTGACGGAGGGTTTGGTAAATACAAGCAAAGTAATAATGACGTGACATTGTGATCCCCTACCCGCGCACTCTGGATAAAGGATGTATGAAACATTTGCGGAGGAATAATTTACAGATGACAATTCCAAATCATAACCACCAAAGCAAGAAGTGTGAAAAGTCAAAATTGAGTGGACTCTCGTTCATTAGCTAGAGGTAGTCACGTGGAATTTGAGAGATATCATTCTAGGGAATAGAACTCGGTCTTTCAATCAATAAACTTAAATAGTCGGAAATTAAGTAAAACTATTCTTTTTATCGATCTACCGTTTGGCGTTCGTGCCTCTGGTTCCTAGGAGGCCTCATTTCTGTTCTTCGGGAAAGATCCCACGGCTTTCAAAGCGAGTAAAATATTCATTTTCTTATTCGTGCGGTTAGGATTTTCTATTTCACTGACAGATACAAAATCAGACAGATTCATTCCTGTCGGCATTTGCGAAGCTAATCTGTCGTGAGTAGATGTAAATCAAGAATGCAATTTTCTTAAGAGTCACTCAGAGCAACTCAATGTTGCTACACAAGCTTTTTGTTTTGTTGTTGTTATTATTATTTCACTCCATTCGAGTTTTTCACACCTGCAGAAGCCTGTGGTACACTGGAGGCTGAGTGACAGCAAGTCTCCTCTGGTCTCCAGGACTCTTCTGAGTATTCCAGCCAATCTCAATTATGCTGTTGTCCGGATGGTCTCGATTCTTCCTCCGATTTTTAATTCATCCAGACTCCTTCCCAACCCCTTGGGGATTGTTCCAAGGGCCCCAATCACAATCGGCACGACCTTAACCCTCATGTTCAACAGTTTTCTTAGTTCTCGGACAAGGTCTAAGTATTTGTCGATCTTTTCGTTTTCTTTCATTTTCACTCTGTGATCGGCCGGGACGGCAAAGTCCACGAGATGACAAGTCTTCCTCTTCTTGTCAATCAAAACTAGATCTGGTCTCCTGAACGGGATTAGGTGATCCGTCTGTAACTCAAAGTCACAGAGAATTTTGTGTGTCTCCTTCTCTAGGACAGATTCAGGTTTGTGCATATACCATTTAGTTGAATGGTGAAAATTGAATTTTTTGCACAGTTCCCAGTAAATCACCTTTCCCACCCAGTCGTGTCTAGTCTTGGACTCTCTTTGTGCGAGTTTACTGCATTCGCTTATAATGTGATTGACAGTTTCGTCTCTTTCCCCACACATTCTACATTTTTTGTTTGTTGTGTCTTATCTAATTTTGCTTTTATGTAATTTGTCCTTTTGGCATTATCTTGTGCTGCAATTATCAGGGATTCAGTTTGTCTTTTTGAGGTTTCCCCTTCTTAGCCATGTCCATGTCTTCTGGTGCGCGATCTCTCCCGTGTTTCGCTTGAAGTGTCCATATAGTTGCTTTTCTTCCCATTTTTGCTTCCTTGTTTTTGTTTTATTTGTTCTCGTCCATATACTGCCATTTTTTCGGGCTGCTGCTATTAGTCTCTCTTTGCTCTCTTTTCCTCAAGTGCTTGAATTGTTGAATCTACACAGTCTCCAATGCTGGCGAGACCTCTTCCTCCTTCTTTTCTTGATACATATAGTCTATCTGTGTCGTCTCTCGAGTGTAATGCCTTGTGCATGGTCATAAGCTTCCTTGTTCTTTGGTCCATCTGTCGGAGCTCCTCTCTTGTCCATTTTAAGAATGGTTCAGTGTATCTTACTAGAGGGACAGCCCAGGTGTATTTATTATTATTCCTATTTCTCTGAATGTTTGAGATTAGGCTTGATGATTACTATTATCTGCGTTATTCGGACTATTGCCCTCATCTTCATTGTTATCTATACAACGTTTCGGTCGATATGCCCTCCGGTCTTATTATTATTATTCCCTCCTGCCAGTTTTCGACACCAGTGTATGCTGATGGTTTTCACGAGGGTCTGGGTAACAAGTCTCCTCGGGTCTCTAGGACTCTTCTGAGTATTCTAGCCGATTTCAGCAATACTATTTGGATGGTCTAGATTCTTCCTCTGATTTCCTATTCATCCAGACTCTTTTCCAAACCAATTACAATTGGTGAGACCTTTACCTTCATCTTCCACAGTTTTTTTCAGTTCTCTGACAAGGTCCAAGTATTTGTCTATCTTTTCGTTTTCTTTCATTTTTACTTAGGTATCGGCTGGTCGGCAAAATCCACTATTTGACAAATTCTCTTTTTCTTGCTAATTAACACTGGGTCAGGGATTAGGTGATATTATGATTATTATTATTAATTATTATTATTATTATTATTATTATTATTATTATTATTATTATTTACTCCTTTTGAGTTTTCACATCAGCGTTAACTGATGGCCTTTCACCTCAGGTGTCCAGGGATCTTCTGAGTATTCTGGCAGATTGCAGCAGTGCAGTGTTATGGATGGTATCAATCTTTCATCCGATTTCCAGATTTTCCAAACCCTTTTCCAATCCTTTTGGGACCGTTCCAAGTGCACCAACTACAATTGGATAAAGTGATCCGTTTTTATTTCAAAGTCCCAGAGAATGTTATGCGTTTCGTTCTCAAGAACAGATTCTGATTTATGCATATACCATTTTGTTGTATGGTGAAACTTTAATTTTTTGCATAATTCCCAGTGGATCACCTTTCTAACCCAATCGTGCCTAGTTTTGTACTCCCGTTATGCTAGTTTGCTACATTCGCATAGTACTGGGTTTACAGTCTCATCTCTGTCACCGCATAGTCTACATTTACTATTTTGTTGGGTCTTATCAATTTTTGCTTTGACATAGTTTGTCCATATGGCATTATTTTGTGCAGCATTATTAGTGATTCAGTTTCTCTTTTGAGGTTTTCTTTTCTTAACCATGTCCAGGTTTTTTCATGTGCAACCACTCCGATTTATTATTATTATTATCATTATTCACTCCTTCTGAGTTTTCACACCAGTGTTAGCTGATGGTATTTCACTGGAGTCTGAGTGACAGCAAGTCTCCTCAGGTCTCCAGGACTCTTCTGAGTATTCTGGCAGATTGCAGCAGTGCAGTGTTCTGAATGGTTTCAGTCCTTCTTTTGATATCCAAACTTTCCAAACCCTTTTCTAATCCTTTTGGGACCGTTCCAAGTGCACCAACCGCAATTGGTACCACTTTCACTTTCATGTTCCATAACTTTTCAGTTCTCTGGCGTCCAGATATTTGTCCATTTTTTTCATTTTCCTTTAGCTCACCCTGTGATCTGCTGGCACTGCAAAATCCACCAGTTGACAAGTTCTTTCTTTTTGTTTATCAACACTAGGTCTGGTCTTCTTGCTGGGATAAGGTGATCCGTTTTTTATTTCAAAGTCCCAGAGAATTTTATGCGTTTCGTTTCAAGAACAGATTCTGGTTTATGCATATACCTTTGTTGTGTGGTCAAAATTTAATTTTTTGCATAATTCCCAGTGGATCACCTTCCCAAACCAGTCGTGTCTAGTTTTGTATTCTCGTTGTGCTAGTTTGCTACATTCGCAGTGTATATGGTTTACAGTCTCATCTCTATTACCACAAAGTCTATATTTACTATTTTGTTGGGGTCTTATCAATTTTCGCTTTTATATAGTTTGTCCTTATGGCATTTTTTTGTCCAGCATTATTAATGATTCTGTTTCTTTTGAGGTTCCTTTTCTTAACCATGTCCAAGTCTTTCCATGTGCAACCTCTTCAATTTGTCGTTTGAAGTGTCCATATAATTGTTTTTCTTCCCATTTTTGTTTTCTAGTCTTTGTTGTTGTCTGTTTGTCCATCTGTCACTCCTACTATTGTTGGCCGCCATAAGTAATTTGTCTTTGCTCTTTCTTGTGTAATCCTCAAGTTGTTGAATAGTGGTTTCTACGCAGTCCTCTATGTTGGCAAGATCTCTTCCCCCTTCCTTTCTTGACACATATAATCTATCTCTATCGTCTCTAGGGTGAAGAGCCTTGTGCATGGTCATTAACTTTCTCGTTCTTTGGTCAATCTGTCTGAGTTCTTCTTTTGTCCATTTTAAGAATGGTCCTGAGTATCTTATAATGTGGACGGCCCAGGCATTGATTCCTTTGATCAGATTTCTGCTGTTACGTTTGGTTTATTATTATTATTATTATTATTATTATTATTATTATTATTATTATTATTCACTCCTTTTGAGTTTTTCACATCAGCTAACGCTGATGGTATTTCACTGGAGTCCGAGTAACAACAAGTCTCCTCAGGTCTACAGGACTCTTCTGAGTATTCTGGCAGATTGCAGCAGTGCAGTGTTCTGGATGGTCTCAATTCTTTCTCTGATTTCCATATTTTCCAAGCCTTTTTCCAAGCCTTTTGGGACCGTTCCAAGTGCACCAACTACAACTGGTATCATTTTGACTTTCATATTCCATAACTTTTTCAGTTCTCTGGCAAGGTCCAGGTATTTGTCCATTTTTTCGTTTTCCTTCAGCTTTACCCTGTGATTTGCTGGCACTGCAAAATCTACCAGTTGACAAGTTCTTTATTATTATTATTATTATTATTATTATTATTATTATTATTATTATTCCATTGTTTGTTCGTTTCTTTTACTTTACTCTTTTTCATTCATTTTATCCTTCCTGTCTTACTGGAAATTAGGTAGGGTAAAATACCCTACCTAATTTCCTTCCTTTCTTCTTTCCTCCTGCCCTTCATTCTTCTTTTATTTTTCCCTTTCACCTTCCGCCCACCCCTTTCTTTAATTCTTTTACTCTCTTCTCTTCTTTCTTTTTCTTATTTTTCTTTCTTTTCTATCCCCTTCCCTCCTTTTTTATTTTCCCTTCCTTCCTTTCATTTTCCACTTCCGTTATTTCCTCTACTTTTTTCTTATCCCACTTTCTTCTTTCTTTCTTCTTCCATTATTTTCCTCCTTCTTTTATGTCATCTTTTCTTTGTTCGTTTCTTCCCTCCCCTCTCTCTCTCCCTTCCTTCCCTTTCTTCCTTCCTTCTTTTTTGTCCATAATTTCCTTTCCTCTTTCATTCATTCCTTTCTTCTTCACTCCCTTCCTTCCTCCTTTCCTCTCTTCCTCTTTTGTTCCTCTTTTTCTTTCCTCTTTTCTTCGTTGATTTCTTTCTCCTTCTCCTTCAATCCTTCTTCCTTTTTTTTTCGTCCTCGTTTCTTTCTCTCTTTTCTTTGTTCCCTTCTTGATCAAGCCCCTTCATCCCTTCCTTCCTTCCTTATTCCCTTCTTTTCTTCCTCCTTTCCTGTCCTCTTTCATTCGTTCCATTCTTCTACACTCCCTTCCTCCATTCTTTTTTTCTTTCTTCTATTCTGCTTGTCCCTTTCCTTTCCTCTTTCCTTCATTCCTTTCTTTCTCACTTTCCTCCTTCATTCCTTATTCCTTTTATTCCTCCGTTCCTGTCCGATTTCCTTCGTTCCCTACTTCTCCACACCCTTCCTCCTTTTTTATTTCCTTCTTTCGTTCCTTCAATTTTGTTCCTCCTTTCCTTTCCTTTCCTTTCCTTTCCTTTCCTTTCCTCTTTCCTTCGTTCTTTTCTTCCCCACTCACTCCATTCCTCCCTACCTCTGTCACTCCATTCTTCCTTTTAATTATTTCTCTTTCTCACTAATTCAATATTCAATGTTCAATATTCAACATCCCTTAATGAAACTATCGCCAATTTTGGCTTCAATCCTCACTAACTGACCCATTGGTCAGTGAAACAACCGGTCTATTGAAAACGTCTAACCAAAGTCCGAAACTAACAAAATTGTCTGCTGAGAAGTTGAAGCGGTCAGCAGAGTCAAACCCACGAATATTGGTCTTCAGGATCCAATCGTTCTTATTCCCCAAAACACAACAAAGAACCAATTACCCTTATTAGCCAATGTGATAATTTCAGACAACGATTCGACTTTCGACTGGTCTCTTGAGTTTAGAAGGTTAATAGAAAAATATTTCCGCAATTTCCACAAGTTCTTGATCTCATATGATCAACTCTAAAGTTTATAAAAACGAGAATGAGTTCATTATTGTGAAGGTAAATTTATTGACAACATTCACAACAATGATAATGAAAAACAATAATTATGACGAACTTACTATAATTGGTAATCAAATAAAGGACAGAGACTTCCGCATTTGGTTTGGTTTTACGGCATATCAACATCGGTGGGTCATTTAATGCCAACAAAGTTTTGAAATAAATTCATTCTAATTGGATACTCAATTTTTTTTATAAACACATTTTTCTATTTAACCCATAGATGGAAGCCTAACAGGTACTAGCACTCCGGGTCAGAGTGGACCAGGGAGCAATGGTGATGAAGGGGTGCTCTACATTCTCCACACCTCCAAAACTGAAACTTCATCACCAGATAGAGGTTTAACGTCATTCCCAGGACATAAAGACCCTCAGTTACAGCCTTCTAGCACATATATGATGAATAGGATTGGGGCTTGCCATAGGGGAAATAGGGTTGGGACAATAATATAGGTTCTAGGGCTTAACGTGACCAACCGATTGGTCGGAGAGGCCTCTTCGACCGTCCGTCTAGCCTAAGTGAAGGCTTAATTGGAGTATTGCATGTCTTGGACTGCTCATCAACCAGAATGCCGTCCTTGGGCATCACGGGTCACCACTCACGGTCAACAGGGGGTTCTTACACCTCTACAGAGGTGCAGTCGCCGTATTCTACAGCCCAAGTCGACAAGGCGAGAGACTCCTAAGGCCAAAGAAGATACACAGATAAATAAATAAAAATAAACCGGCAACATAGGTTAAATGAGACCATAAAACTAGATAAACAGAAGAGGGATTAAAACAAATGAATAGAACCTACCCCACCCCCAAAGAATGGCTCACGGCGATGATCTGATCATTACAAAGAGGCGAAATAAAGCACACAAACATACACGAATAATACCAATGCACTCAACACACACAAATACACACAAGCATAGAAACACACACAAGCACACACACAAGCACACACACACACACGAACTAAGAATTTTGAAGAGTACTAATACATTAAACAAACATACAAACAGTTACTACTACCACAAACTAGTAAAAAATACCAACAGAATTCATTGATACAAGCAGCCGTGAACTCCTCTTTATAAGTCTCCGAACTTTTAGAAATCTTCTGACGAAGGGATTTTTCATCTTTAAATTTTAAGAAAACAATAAATCACAAGTAAATGAGCAACATGCTTGTTACCTCACCTCTCATTACACTTGCATTGTGATAGCCTTCAAAACCAACCGTGAAAACAATATACTCACTATGCTTCAAGCAAAGTATAAAACTCTCATTCAAAACAATGGTTCTTCTCTTTCAAAATTAAAAAAAAGTATTTAGCTAAAAATATATATGAATAAAAGACAGTTATTATAATTTAATTAATTAATCTAATACACTTACTGAGGGGTCGGTAGAGCATCCACCTCGCAATCACAGTGTTACGGGTTCGATACAGGCCCCTGCCAACTCAGAACATGAGTAGGGTTATCTAGCTGTGGTAGTCCTGTGCACAGAGTACTATCATATTTGGTACGGCGCGCCCCAATACGGTGTGATATTTGGGTGCCGTGTCAGGATACAAATATCATATTTGTGTAAGGGTACTTATGATATTGGGTGCCGCAACACAGGATCCTGTATTATATTTGGTACCGTGCCAGTATTCCGTGCCAACTAATCACACATACGTATAATTTCTATTTTTTTTAAATCCCTCATGCTTTGAAAATTAAAATTCCACCTTTGTTCCAGCCATCTTCTCTCCGTTTCAAAATCCGTCGCATGCGACATGACGTCATTATAACTGTTTTCTCCATCTTCATGTGATTTCAAAAAAGTTATTTTTTCGAACATTTCGAAAATTCTCCACGTTCCAACGAATTTCATTTAAAAAATAAGGATTTACTCTTAGGAAGGTCGATGTTTCTTTGTGTGCTGAATATTTCTATATTTTTTTTCTATTATTATTATTGTTTTTCTTTTTTAGAAGCATTGTTGAATAAAGTATATATTATATATTTTTTTTTTGCTTGAAGGTAATTACAATGCGTAAATCGTATAAAATTCGATAATTATAGAAAATAATCATGACAAGCGAGCGGTAGAGTCTTTGACTCTGCCTGCTGGATTCCCGGTTTCGATTTCTGTCGGAGGGAAATCTTAGTATACATCACTGATGAGACTTAATAAAGTTGAAACAGGCTGTACGATGTTCTAAAGCGCCGCACATTTGTTTGCCGAGTTCGCTTGTCATGATTATTTTCTATCCACTGGAGCATCCAGTGAAGATCAAACTCACTATTTAGTAGTAATGGATCTTCGAGATTAGCTTGCTAACCATTACACTACGAGGGGACGTCCTAGTTGGATATAAGGTAATAGCGATATGTAAAATGTATGCTACCTCGTTCTAGATTTGAACTTGAGAAGCCGAGTCCACTTGCCACGATAACCGTTACAAGTCGAGCGCTTCTATGAACTGCAGCAACATTACAGACGTAGTGTCGCTCTGGACCTATGCTCCCCAAGCATTATGCAGTTTTATTTTTCGACGGTCGTTCATTTCTTTAAAATAAATTACAAGTCATTATACATTTAGCCTTAAATGTTCTCATTTAGTTGGAGGCGTGTAATGTAATGGTTACCGTCGTAGAAAATGGACTCGTCGACCCAAGTTCAAATCCTGAACGAGGCTGTTTGTATCTAACAAAAAGGTAGGTATCCAATTATTGTGCTGCTAGCTCATGGGTAAATAGTAGAGTTGGCTGGACTGTTTAACTTTGGTTAGTCAACCATTTTAGAAGAAAAATTCTGAATTCAAACTTGTTAAACTCCGCAGAAGAAATTCAACATATACTACTCATGTGGAGGGGCATATATATATATATATATATATATATATTGAAAGAGTAAGTGGTTATCACTAACTCACTTAGTGATAAGTGGTGGACCAAGTTTTTGCGGTATTATTAGAGGAATGCTCAATATATCAGTGATAGAGCTACAATGTAGATAAAGAATATATATATTCAGTGAGTGAGTCTATCCTCTTTTCACTAGTGCTAAACAATGAAGATCGTGTTTGTGTCTCAGGTGGAATGCCACACCTACCATCAGCCCCCCCCCCCCCCACGTTACAGCTCAAATTCAAGCTGTTTTATTATATTGCGCTGAGATGGCGAGGAGCGGTATCGAACCCGGAACCTAGGCGGATGCGCAACCGACTGAGCTAATAATCTCAAAGGAATCCTCATTAAATAAATAAAATAATTTCCCCATTTTGTGAATTGTGAATGTATTTGCTAATGAAATAATACCGAATCCCAGAACTGAGCATTTTCAAATCGATTTTTGTGGTAATCTTAATTCAAACATAGGTTTCTTGAATGAAATAATTGTCGCGTGATTCCGGTATAAATGGCCAGTGAAATTGTTTTTACTGTCCCCTTGTGACATCTGCAATAACTCAGGGACGGCCAAGCAAATTATGTACCTTAAATCTTTACAAGGGACCTGGAATTTGTTCACTCGGTGACACCGGTGGAAATTATTTCCTTTTACGCAGTCGACTTTGTAATTTATAAGTTGGCCCCAGGGTTTTTATCGAGCATAATTGTCAGATCGGAGAATATGCTCAAGTGTAAAATACAATTACCATTAAATCGCTGCCTTGGTGAATCAACGATTTCAGAATTCAGTTGAAGTTCAAAATTCAGTGCTTTCAATTTTCCCCTTTTTTTTTATCTATCTATCTATCTATCTATCTATCTGTTCTTTATCTATCTATCTGT
>CM042139.1:90598785-90731285 GCA_023376005.1 Doryteuthis pealeii | reverse complement strand
TCCAAAGCGAACATCTTTCAGAAGTATATTGTTAATAATCACAAGAGCTCATTACGGGACACTTAAGGGGGGAGGGAATAGTAAAAACAGAATACAGAATAAAATCTCTTTTATCGCTATGCGTATTGACATTAGTCTAAAGAACAATAAATCTTGTTATTTGGACGTTGGATTCTAGTAATCGACTCTGATAATGTTTGTCTCATCTCTATCACTTGGCTTAGCATTGTAAAAAGTCTGAATAAGTGAGGACACACATTGATTACCCATTCTTTCTAAAAAATAAAAAAAAAGATTGAACTTGCATAGACCTACGCCGAGTTACCATAATTTGTAAAAAAAAAAAAGGTTTAAATTGCACGGATACGCGTCAGGTTGATGCCATTTGTAAAAAGGATGAATTTGCATGGACACACGTTTTGTTGGCACCATTTTTACAAAGGTTGAACTAGTGAGGACATACAACAAGTAGCCATCATTTGTAAAAAGGTTGAATTTGCGTGGATACATGTGGCATTGAAACCGTATGTGAGAAAAGTTGAATTTTCGTGGACACACTTTGGGCTGACATCATTTGCAAAAAGTTGAATTTGCGTGGACACACATTGGATTGATACCATTTGTAAAAAGGTTGAATTTGCGGGGATACATGTGGGATTGAAACCGTATGTGAGAAAAGTTGAATTTTCGTGGACACACTTTGGGCTGACATCATTTGCAAAAAGTTGAATTTGCGTGGACACACATTGGGTTGATACCATTTGTAAAAAGGTTGAATTTGTGTGCATAAATTTCTGGTCGAGACCATATTTAAAAAAAGGTTGAGTTTGCGTAAACACATGTTGAATTAATACCATTTGCAGAAAGATTGAATTTGCGTGCATACACGTTCGGTTGAGACCATATGTAAAAAAGGGTTGAATTTGCTTGTACACACGTTGTGTTGACACCATTTGCAAAAACATAGAGTTGCGTAGACACACATCGAAGAGACATCATTTGTCAAAAGGTTGAATTTGCGTGGATGCATGTCGGGTCGATACCATATGTACAAGAAAGTTTGGACCATATGACCTTTAGGCATCCTTTTTTGATTTCGATTCAGAAGGACATGTTTTTCATTTACACCGTCAATATCCGGTTGTTTGTTAGGGGTTAGGGTTAGGGGTTAGTTTTATAATTAAAAAAAACCCTCTAAAATCGTTTGTTAAAAACAACCGGATATTGACGGTGTAAATGAAAAACATGTCCTTCTGAATCGAGATCAAAAAGGGGTGCCTAAATGTCATATGGTTCGAATGTTTGAATCTGTCACAGCCTGGAAGAATACATGTCAGGTTGAGACCATTTTTTAAAAATGTTGAATTTTCATAGACACCTGTCAGATTGCCACTATTGAGGAACAAATAAAACGAATTTGCAAACATATTAACCTTTTTAAATGTCCGCCCTGTCGGCTGGGGCGTTAGAATGCAGCGACTGCACCTCTGCAGAGGGGTAAGACTCCTCCAATGGGGCCATCTGTTGGCCGTGGGTGGCGACCAGTGATGCTTAAGGACAGACCCCAGGTGGATGAGCAATTCATGACATGCAATACTCCACTTTGTCCCTATCTGGGGGTAGACGAGCTGTCGGAGAGGCCCCCTCCGATCAATCGGCTGGCCACGTCAAGCCCTAGCACCTATATGATTTTCCCAACCCTATTGCCCTTATGGCAAGCCCCAACCCCCTTTTATCATATGGGTGCTAGAAGGCGGTGGCTGCGGGTCTACATGTCCTGGGAATGACGTTAAACTCTATCTGATGGTGAGGTTCCAGTTTTGCAGGTTTGGGGAATGTGGAGCACCCCATTCATCACCATTGCTCCCTGGTCCACTCTGACCCGGAGTGGTAGTACCTGTTAGGGTCCCATCTATGGGTTAAATAGAACAATGTATTTATAAAAAAATTGTATTATCCATTACGAATGAATTTATTTCAAAACTTTATCGGCATTAAATGACCCACTGATGTTGATATGCCGTAAAACAAAACAAACAAACCACATTTTTAAATGTACTGATAGTGGGAAGAGCTTCCACTGTCAGACGAAAACCATTCACTTGACATTCATAGTTTAAACCCTTTTAATTATTTTTTCATACCAGCCAAAATTGAGGCGCAAAATGAAAGGACTTATCACAATTGGTATCCGTGAAAAAAATGCACAACTGTAAACAAAACTTCCTATTCCCAACTCGTGGTACAAAATTCACCTTCTTTATTGAATGAACCTCGTGCATAACAAAATTTATTCAAATTTTCATTTAAATCATAATGCCACAATCTGACACAGCTCTGTGCTTGAGGGCCATTATGCAACTTTAATCTCCTTTCTTAGGCTTCATTAGTCTGCTGTGTAATCAAGTTATCAGAATTTGATATTCAACCGTGTTTCAAACTTTGATCGAACTTTGACTGTGACATTAACAACCTGTCAGATGCAAGGCCAGTATCACGAGCGTAAGTTCTAAAGGATCATTAACGTCTCGATTCAGGTCTTTAATAATGTGTTAGCCTCCTCCTTGATTGCCGCTGCTAAACTCAGGTCCATAAAACATATATACACACTTTTAAAGAGACTCGGTATCAGCCAAATGTGGTGTCAAAACCTTATTTCAAGGCAATAATAACGACAGGGTGTAAAATCAGTGATTAAAGAAACTGGTAATGTTACCATCGCATTAAAAGCAAGCATAATGTATACTGAAATACCTTTGATAAGTAAATTAATAGAACTTGATAATGATGATGATGATGATGATGTTCATCGTCATCATCATCATCATCATCATCAGGTTGCGCTGACAGCATGGATTCCCTTCTCTCTCTCTCTCTCTCTCTCTCTCTCTCTCTCTCTCTTCTCTCTCTCTCTCTCTCTCTCTCTGAGAAATTCCAAGTAACTGAAGGATCATCTGTTAAGACAATTCGGCCCTTCCTCTCCCCTCTCTCTCTCTCTCTCTCTCTCTCTCTCTCTCTCTCTCTCTCTCTCTCTCTCTCTCTCTCTCTCCACCCGTCCCTATCGGTAATCGCACAGAGCTGATTGATGTAGGATTTTGCTGGACAGCCTACACTGGTGTGTCCATGTGTAGAGGTCCATAGAATAAGGTTACTTATGAGGAGTTTGTCCTGGCTTCCTCAGCAGTGTCCAGCATGTCTTGTTTGTCTTACATGGAAAGTTGTCTGATAGAGAGTAAGTGGACGTACTGCTGCTTCCTTGTAGGGTACTGCTTCCGGGATTTGTTCAAGACAACACACACAATTCTTGTTTAGCTCGCATCTATTTTTTCTCTAAGTGTTTTGATAGAGTCCAAATGGAGCAGTCTTACAGTAGCACTTACACGACCATAGTTTGGAAGAATTCTCGCTTTATCCAATCAGTGAGATCGGATTTCCATATGATCGATTATCTCTCTACAGCAGTCCATGCTTTTCTGTGCGTATACTGACATCACTTTCTGAAGATGAGATATTACTACCTAAGTATGTTAACTGGTCTACTAATTTGAGGGCTTTACTATCATGTGTTTTAAACACATAAACTCTGTTTTATCTGAGTTCACATAGAGGCCAATGCCACTTGCCGCTTTCTCTAGGCTATGCAGCCGTGATTCAGTTTACTTTATAATTATGAATAATAAATATAATATAAATCATCATCATCATCATCATCATCATCTTCATCATCATCGAGGCTTGCCGACCGTACGGATTTAATCCCTTCTCTATCTTATTCTCTCACCATCCACCCCTAGTGTCCATTTTAGTAGAGTGCACCCAGTGTCCGCACAGAGATGATGAATGCTGGTCGCCAAACACTGGTGTGTCCATGCGTAGGAGTCCATTGGAGAACGCAGCTTGTGAGTTATTTTCCCTTCTTCAACAGTGCCCAGCATGTTTTATCGGAGTGGTTTGTGAGATGGTTTGTGAGATGGAAGTAAGTTGCACAACAGCTTCTGTTTTGTAGGTTGCTGCTTCCAGGATTTAAAAAAACAGTAAGTAGTATAGTTCTATAACGATACGAAAAATAAAAAATCCCTATCGGTCATCGCCGTTTGTAAGCCCTCTAGATCAGTGATTCTCAATCACACTGGCCTCGGGGTGCTTGCAGTACCTGCTGTTGCTTAAGTTGTCACTCATCTAAGTATTGAACAAGGTCATCGCTGCTTAACTTCGGTGATGTGGCAGGAACCGGTGCTTTAAGTATGATTTTCCCGTAAGCCAAGTCGACAAAAAAGTTAGACGGATAGAATCAACAAGAGAATGTTTACAGGAACAACCAGTTCATGACCAGTTGGTAGAGCATCCGCGTAAGAACCACAAGGTTCCAGGTTCGAGACCGGTCCTCGCCAGCTCACCATACGGGTAGCACGACTTGGATCTGTGTGTGTGGGGAGCTAATGGTAGGTGTGGTGCTCCACTTCAGACGCAAAAACAATTTCTCTGGTCTAGCGCTAGTAACAAAAAAGGGAATAGACTCCCTCGCTGTCCGGCTGATAGCGACAATAGCCCACTCCACCGACTTTACTTTTACTTTTTGAGGGGCTGAAATGTTATTGGCCAAACCAAGATGAAAATTTTCTTTTTTTTAAGAATGTGTCATTTTTATAGTGGGTGGGGGGGTGGGGGTAATCGTTACAGATGGTGCGTGCTGTTTTGAACAAACAGCACCCGAAAAAACAGCGGTTGTATGGTAACTTACTTCCCATCTTACAAACCATCCAATTAATACGAGCAAGACGTGCTGGAGAAGTATGAAATAAGCTCAAAAGCGTCATTCTCTAATGTACTCCAACACAAGAATACACCAGCCTTGTCGGCTGGGGTTATAGAAATCACAGACTGCACCTCTGCAGAGGGATAAGACCCCCTAATGGAACCACCTGTTGATCGTGGGTTGCGACCCATGATGCTTAAGGACGGAATCCTAGTAGATGAGCTGTCCATGACATACAACACTCCCCTAAAGCCCTAGACGGGAGGTCGTAGAGGCCCCCTCCGATCAATCGGCTGTTCACATCAAGCCCTAGCACCTTTATGATTGTCCCAACCCTATTGCCCTTATGGCAAACCCCAACCCTTTTGATCATATATGTGCTAGAAGGCGGTGGCTGAGGGTGTTCATGTCCTGGGAATGACGTTAAACTGATGGTGAGGTTCCAGTTCTGGGGAATGTGAAGCACCCCTTCATCACATTTGCTCCTTGG
Organism: Doryteuthis pealeii; assembly: GCA_023376005.1. NCBI lineage: Eukaryota > Metazoa > Mollusca > Cephalopoda > Myopsida > Loliginidae > Doryteuthis > Doryteuthis pealeii. Next base: position 90,726,039 of record CM042139.1, on the reverse strand, counting down.
TCCACTCTGACTCGGAGTTATGGTACCTGTTAGGGTCCCAGAAATTGGTTAAATAGAAAAAATGTGCTTATAAAAAACATGAGTATCCATTAAGAATGAATTTATTTCAAAACTTTGTCGACATTAAATGACCCACTGATGTTGACATGCCATAAAACAAACGAACAAACAAGGAAACAAACAAACATGAACACACTGGTGTTGGCCGACCAGCAATGGCCTACACCCATCAGATCTACGCGGACACAGGGTGCCATCTAGTACAATGGTCGATAGGGGTGGATGGCGTGTGAAAGAGAGAGAGAGAGAGAGAGAAAATAGAGAGAAAGAGTGAGAGGGGGAAGCGAGAAAGCGAAAGAGAGAGAAAGAGAAAGAGAGAGAGAAAGAGAGAGATAATGAGAAAGCGAAAGAGAGAGATTGAGAGGGGGGAGAGAAAGCGAAAGAGAGAGATTGAGAGAGAGAGATAATGAGAAAGAGAGAGAGAAAGAGAGAGATTGAGAGATAGAAAGAGAGAGAGAGAGAGATAAAGAGAGAGAGGGAGAGAGAGAAAGAGGACGAGGGAGAGAGAGAGAGAGAGAAATAGAAGAGAGAGAGAGAGAACGAGAGTGAGACAGATAGATAGATAGAGAGAGAGAGAGAGAGAGATGAGAGATAGAGATAGAGAGAAGAGAAAAAGGAGAGGAGAGAGAGAAAGAGAAAGAAGAGAGAAGAGAAAGAGAGAGAGAGATTGAGAGATAGAGATAGAGAGAAAGAGAAAGAGAAAAGGAAGAGAGAGAGAGAAGAGAGAAAGAGAGAAAGAGAAAGAGAAGAGAGAGAAAGAGAGAGAGAGAGAGAGAAGAGAGAGAGAGAGAGAGAGAGAGATAGAGATAGAGAGAGAGAAGAGAGAGAGAGAGAGAGAGAGAGAGAGGGGGGGAATGTAATGGTTAGCAAGCTAGTCTAATAAATCCTGTTATTACTGAAAAGCGAGTTTGATCCTTGCTGGATGCCTAATACTTGTGACTTTTTGCCAAATCCTACCTGCAGGATATTAACATTAATAACGTAATATTACTGATAATGAAAAAGCCTTGGGGAACTATGAACCAAGTGTTCTGAACTCTGAGTAGAACAGGATATGCATTTCTTGCCTCTTCCTCATGCCTTTCTCGCTTGGACAGACGATTTTTCCCAAACCTTCTTCTTAATTATCGTTTTAGTCAGTGCTTCCTTTAATTAAACAACTAATTAGTCAAATTGCAATTATCACAGCTTCCTCAACAACAAAATGGCTCATTTTCAGTGTCGGTTCATCTTCACTCTGCTGTCCATTTTCTTTTCAAGTAAAAGTTCTTGGTTCATTTGTTTAATGGCATATCAACCTTCGTGGGTTATTTAATGCCAAAGTCATACTTGTAGAAGAATAGTAGTGGTAATATATAACCCCTATTAAAAAATAAAGTAGATGGAGTGACCTATTGTAGGTATCAGCCAGACAGCGAGGGAGTCTATCCTCTTTTTAATACTGGGTTTTGTTTTTTTTCGTCTGAGCAGTAGTGGTACTATAGATAGGGAAATGAGTGGGGCCATACCTTTACCAAGGGTATTAATCTGAAAGTTCAAACTGCCTTACTACCAGCACGTTACCACGGGTACTGCCTGTTATTGTTTCATTTTATTTCGACCGCTACCTTCTCTGGTCTCCTTTAGCTGTACGTCATATTGGTTTGGCTTGGTTTATTTACTTAATGGCATAACAGCCTTCATGGGTTGTTTAATGCTAAAACCATCCTCGTACAGTAGTGGTACCATTTGACTATATCTGAGGGTGAGGAGATTCATACCTTTCCTAAAGGTATTAGTTCAAAATTGAATGTAATGGCGCGCGTGCGCGCGTGCGTGTAAAATCGTAACCCATGAAAAGTGGCACATTATAACGAGATTTGTATGGAGGTGCGTGGAAATGTACTTGTCAACCCGAGTTCAAATCCTGGACGAGGTTGTTTGCATTTTACAAGCGCTAATACCCTTGGGAAAGGTATGCATCATACTACACTCCCTCCGACTATGGGTAAATAGTAGGAAAGACTAGGCTCTTTAACTTTGGTTTGGTAACCAGTCTAGGAGAAGGAAAACTCTGAATTAAAACCTGTTAAACTCCGCTTAAGAAATTGACCTTGTGTCACATCCTGCTCGTGCGGAGGGGTTGGTAAATATATATAATGAGATTTTTATTACAGCAATATACTTAAAATCCATTACCTTAGATAATGAATCGATTTTATGATAATTTGTGAATGCCTTTGTGCTGAACGTTATTTTTTTAATTCTACATATAAAGGTTATAGCTATGAAATTCACTCGTTGCTTAATGGTTATCATCGTACGAAATGGGCATGGCCACCCGAGTTCAAATCCTAGATACAGCTGTTTGCATTTCACATAGAGCTAATATCATTGGGAGTTGTATGCAGACAAATATTCTCCTTTCAGCTATAGGTAAATAGTTGGACACACTGGGCTCTTTTACTTTGATATGGCAACCAGTCTAGGATAAGGAAAACCTGTTAAACCTGTTAAACTCCGCTTTTATAAATGTCATTGTGCCACATTATGCTCGCACGAAGGAGTTGGTAAATATATATAACTATGAAATATTCATTAAAATTTTCCATTTATTCGTTAATATGTACACAGGCATATATATTATATATATATATATGGTGCTGTTTAGGAGTCTCCGTATGCTTCTAGTAAGTATATATATTTGAGATATTTTTTGTATCTGTATCTGTAAGCTTTCACATATTTCCAAAATGCCCTCTTACCACCAACCCCATGACCCCTATCAGATTACTACACACACAGTACAAACTAATTAATCACCACCTAACCAATCAACATCCAGCATCTCCTCATCAAAAAGAGCAACCAGCTGCCAGAAAATCACCACTGTCCTCAGAGTCTTGAAGAAGGGAGATCATTACAATCCCGAAAATTCACCACTACTACTAAATAAAAGAAACTAAAAAAAAAAACAACAACCGAGTTTTCTGATATTTATTCCCAGATGAATATATTATAATAACTACATTATTATAATATAGCACATTAATGCTTCACACGAATGCCCAAACCTGATTTGTGTACTTAAAAAAAACGGATACAGATACATAAATATATCTCAAATATATATATATATATATATATATATATATATATATATATATATATATATATATTGTTAGGCTTTATAGAATGTGTTCTATCTTCTATATTATAGTGAATTTAGCGTCTCTGTTAAAGTCATTACTGTGTGTCTTCTTGAACAAATCTTGGAAGCAACACTCCATAAGAAATCAGCTCTACATACACTTTCCTCCCTATCACACAAACCATCCGAGTAAGACGAATAAGGCACACTGAACACTGTTGGAGAAGCAAGGACGAACACATAAGTGACATTCTCCTGTAGAAACCTGCACATGGGTACGCCAGTGTGGGCCATCCAGCAAGGACCTAAAACGATCAGCTCGGTTCCGATTCTGGATGCTGCACAGAGAACCTCCCGGGGTCAAATACCAATTTGGCGAGAGATTGTCATGTTGATGATGATGATGATGATGATGATGATGATGATGATGAAGTTTTGGTCTGTTAGGCGTAAATGATGTAAACAATTTTTTTATGAGTCAGAGATTTAATTTATATATATATATAATTGATAATTGAATCTCCGCCACCAGAGATTGAACCAGCGGACCACAGCTTGAAGAGCGGGGACTCAACTCACTGGGCCACCAGCCCATGCCACAAACGGAGAATGCCAAATCATCTAGTCTGGTTCAATCTCTAGTGGCGGAGATTGTGGTATGCACTGCTGATGAGACCAAAAGGAGGTCGAAACAGCTGTCTAGTGGTCCGGATGTCGCAAATGGTGTTTGCCGAGTTGTCTGGTCGTGGTAATATGATTCAATTATCAATTATATATAATTCCTCTATCAAATTTATATATATATATATATATATATATATATATATATATATATATATATATATATTGACTTGTCGATTGCATGGTCGAGAAAATGACAGTGACCAAGCTCCGTTGACTGTATTTTCGCTACTAAAACTTAGATCAAATATCAATATGAAAAGCCAATATCATAGTGAAAGTTTATTGTAAATTATTTGTAATCTTATTTCTCCGTGATCAATATATATGTATCTCTCTGCATTTGTTTTTGTATGCATTAAAAGATGCACCACCCAATCAAAAATGTACGCTTCATAGACACAAGTAGAAGCGTATACGTATATATTCAACTACTTGTATAAATATGCGGCAATGTTCGTTTATTTGTTCAATCCTTAATCATTAAATGCTCGAGGGAACTGTATCATTAGCAATGATTCTAATTACTCATTTCGCTCCCCGTCTTCTCTCTCTCTCTCTCTCTCTCTCTCTCTCTCTCTCTCTCTCTCTCGCTCTCTCTCTCTCTCTCTCTCTCTTCTCTCTCTCTCTCTCTCTTCCCCTCTCTCTCTCTCTCTCTCTCTCTCTCTCTCTTCTCTATATATATATATATTATATATATATATATATGTATCATTAGCAATGATTCTAATTACTCATTTCTCTCCCCCGGCTCTCTCTCTCTCTCTCTCACTTTCTCTTCCCCCCCCCTCTCTCTCTCTCTCTCTCTCTCTCTCTCTATATATATATATATATATATATATATATATAATATTCAATACACCAGATTAATTGATGTTGGGAAGGTTTCTGTTTAGGACCTTCTTTATCCTATATATAAATACAAATATATATATATATATATATATATATATATATATATATAATATATATATATATATATATATATATATAGTGGGTTAAATAAGTATTTCACACCCTGCCGATTTTCTGAGTTAGTCATCTTACAAAACTAGGAACAGTCTATTTCCAGGGTAAGTCCGTCTTGAAAAACGTTTCATCGGAGGAGTCCAACTTTTTGTAGGAAAATTATTCCCTCGCGCAACACTAATGAATCAAATGTGGGTTGTCTTTTTTTCTGATTCCTGTATAGAAGCAAGCCTTAATGAATCAAAATATTTCGAAATATAATTGCAAAACCTTGAGAATAAATCTAATTCTTTGCTAAAGAAACGTCACAAGCATCACTTGCAGCCTCCAGGTTTTAAAAACATGGGAGGAATTTTAAGAATAGATTTGATGACAGGAAATGAGATAAAATAAACAAACAAACAAACAAATGAAGAAACAAACAAATGATCCTGTAATTCATTTGTAAAACTTTTAATCAATGATTATTAATATATTTGTATTTGGCGAAACGGATAATGATTTCCTATAATATTCATAATAAACAGGAATGTTTTGAAATATATGATAACTTTGATCGTCTTATTCGAAGATTTACTTCAAAAGATACAAGACAAATTCAACTAGGTGAATTAGAGTGGATTGTTAGACAGTTGTGTTATCATTTAATAAAAGGCTTTATATTCATTTATTACGGAGATATTTGGTATCGTGGTTAGAATATCATTATTTGTGTTGTTCGGCTTTTGATGTGATGTGATGATTTCGAAGAAAAAATGATTTGGTTTCGGTTTGGTTCCGTTGTTTAATAACATATCAACCTTCGTTGGTTATTTAATACCAAATCTATCCTTGAAGAAGAACAGTAGTGGTAGTCTTTAACCCATAATTAGGGGTTTGAGGGTTTATTCTTTTCCCAAAGATATTACTCTGAAAGTGAACGTTATTGCGCGACTGTAGTTAGAACTCACTAAATTTCTAGAAAATGGTGTGACTGGTTTATTTGTTTAATGGCATATCAAGTCTTGGTACTATTCAACCCATAGTTGGGGTTTGAGGGGGTTAATACTTTTCCCAAAGCTATTCATCGGAATGTGAACGTAATCGCGCGACTGCAATGGGAACTCGCTTTGTTATATAGCCGTTCATCTTGGGCATATAAATGGCGTGAGAGAGACAGGATGAGGGGATGAAATGGGGTCTTTACCTTTCTCTGCTTGTCTACTTAGTCGGCCGTCATCTTCTTCAGGGCTGATTCTGACTCTGGTGAGTTCTGCTGTTAGGCTTTCTTCTGGAGTTCCTCTTTCTGAGTTGGGCAGTCAGTGTATTTCTTGTTTTAATTAATACGTAAGATTTGTTTTTTTATTAGTCTTTATTAAAAACAACCCCAGCCTAAAGGATTTCTCGAAACCGTGCGGATGAGAAGCGGCATTTTGAGTGGGGGAAACTAACGTCCACTCCCATTGACTGTCTGGCCGAAACTAACTAAAAACCAATTTCTGTTCACATGCTTCTATTGGCACGTTTCGGGGTGTCAAGTTGAGGTTACCTCATGCAAGTCATAACGGTCTGCAGTAACCTTCCACCCTACTCTCCGATTTGAATTTTCAACGATCAATTCCAATTATATCTACCCTACTTACACAATTCATAGGCTACCCATAAATTATGTAACAACTCACATCAATGTCGCAGTCCAGAACGTTAACCGTTACATCACGGGGACTCCGAACTTATTTGTCATTTCACTTAATTTCTAGAATGCAATGTGACCGGTTTGGTTTGGTTTGGTTTGGTTTGGTTTGGTTTGGTTTGGTTTCTTTGGTTACTGACATATCAACATTTGTGGGTTATTTAGTGTCAAAGCCATCTTCGTAGAAGAACAGCGGAGGTACTATTTAACCCATAGCTGGTGGAGTAAAAGGGTTCATACCTATTCCAATGGTATTAGTCAGAAAGTGAATGTAATAACGTGACTGGAGTTGGAACTCACTTACTATGATGTCACAGTCCAGAACGTTAACTATTACGCCACTGGGACTCTCCCAAGATAAAATAAAAATGAAGAATCAGAAGGTTATATAAATGACTTATATATAATATATATATATATATATATATATATATATATATATATTATATATAGTGTGTGTGTGTGTGTGTGTGTGTTTGTGTGTGTGTGTGTTGATTGCTTGGTTATTTTGTTTAATGGCATATCAACTCTTATAGGCTATTTAATGCTAAATCTAAGTTAAAAATATTACTACTAGTTTATAAAACCAAACTAAATTATTTATATGATTTTTAAGCGAATAGTTTGTAGGTAAATATTACTTTTGTTTTATAAACTAGTTGTAATATTTTTAACTTCATGTCCATAGATAAATTGGTAGAATTAATAAACTAGTGGTTGACCTTCATCCATCATCTTCTAGCACCCATATGATAAATAGGGTTGGGTGTTTGCTATTAGATCACTTTGAAGAATACGATCGGGACAATAATATATTTGCTAGGGCTTCATATGACCAGCCAAATGTCTGTATCCAGCCTCTGCCACCACCCGTCTAGCCTAAGGACTGAAATGGAAGGTTGCATGTCACTGGACCACTTACTAACCGAGTAACAGATTGGGTCAGTGACCACGATCCTGTCCTCAAGCATTACGTTTCGGCACCTACAGCCAACGGGTTGCACCATCTTACCCGTCTGCAGATTCTGTATTCTACATCCTCAGCTGATAGGACGGGTGTGTGTGCGTGTGTGTGCGTGTGTGCTCATAATTATAAATGTTATATCTTGATATAAAAAATAAGAATAATGCAATACATTTGTATGCAAAATCTTCTACGCCAAATAGAAAACTCTATAAAAAAAGACGCCTTTCATTTTATAATGATCTATATATTAATACGCTAGTATCTACCTACGTCCACCCTGTCGGCTGGGGCGTTAGAATTCACCGACTGCACCTCTGCAGATGGGTAAGACTTTGGTCTCTCGCTTGTATTATCTAGATAATACAGAATAAGATTTAACCGCCCTGTCGGCTGGGGCGTTTGAATGCACCGACTGCACCTCTGCAGAGGAGTAATACTCTCCCAAATAGGGCCGCCTGTTGGCCGTGGGTGGCGACCCGTGATGCTTAAGGACGGAGTTTTGGCGGATGAGCAGTCCATGACCTGCAGCACTCCACTTAGATTCTTAGGCTAGACGGGCGTTCGGAGAGGCCCCCTCCGATTAATCGGCTGGCCACTACAAGCCCTAGCACCTATATGATTGCCCAACCCTATTGCCCTTATGGCAACCCCCAACCGTTTTTATCATATGGGTGCTAGAAGGTGGTGGCTGAGGGTCTATATTTCCTCGTAATGACGTTAAACTATATCTGATGGTGGTTCCAGTTTTGGAGGTTTGGGGAATGTGGAGCACCCTTTCATCACCATTGCTCCCTGGTCCACTCTGGCCCGGAGTGGTAGTACCTGTTAGGGTCCCATTCATGGATTAAATAGAAAAATGTATTTATAAAAAAGATTGTGTATCCATTAAGAATGAATTTATTTCAAAACTTTATCGGCATTAAATGACCCACTGAGGTTGATATGCCGTAAAACGAAACAAACAAACCAAACCTACCTACGTGTGTCACACTTTAACACTCCCACCCCGATCCGGAGAAGCTTGGTAGTTGGGGAGTTGGTAGGGGATTAGGTAGGGGCGTGCGGGTAGATCAAGAAGGGAAAGTGGTGGGGATGTGGCTATTCGGGGAAATTCGAATGGAGCAGCTAGAGGAGGAGACAGAAAGAGAAAGAGGGGGAGAGAGAGAGTTAAATCAAGAACAGAAGCTTGAGAGGGGGGAAGAGAAGAGTGAAAATAAGGAAAGAGGTGAAAGAGTAGTGACGAGTGAAAGAAAGAAATCAATTGCATTTCACTTAGCGCTAATACCCTTGGGAAAGGTATGAATCCTACTCTCCCACCAGCTATGTGTAAATAGTAGGGCAGACTAGGCTCTTTAACCTTGGTTAGGCAACCGGTCTAGGAGAAGGAAAACTCTGAATTCAAACCTGTTAAACTCCGCTTAAAAAAATGGACCTTGTGTCACATCCTGCTCGTGCGGAGGGGTTGGTAGATATATATAACATGACTACATCGCTAATGCTTACATGTAGAGAGTTGGAAATGTTAAAATACAAATAGAAATCTACAAAAATTTACCTCAGATGTTATTTCAGTGAAATAAATGAATGAAGAGATACAGGTAAAGTTAGAATGAAGAGAAGAGGCATATGATAATTTTTATTATCAACTACCGTGGAATTTCTATGGGTCCAGCTAGTGCATACATTAATCCACATAAACGTCATACAATATCAACTATTTGAACAGCTCAGATAATGACTGTAAGAGATTCTTTTCCCCATTACATGAAACTGATAAACAGTGTTGCTTTTTATGCTGAATGAACGAAAATGAAAAAAAAAATTTTTTTTAAGATGGTCCCTTTAGTTGCAATATGGGTCATGAGTTGAATAAGTTCGAAACAGAAAAAAAAATGACTTGTTCTTTTTTTCTCCACTGTTTATTTACTTCCATTCATTATGAGAAAATATCCCATAACAGAAATCGATAATATTGATAAAACGCTGGAGAGCCGATTCATTTGAGGTCGATATTCAAGTGCTTTCCTCTTTCAGTCGTTATAACTTCTAAACATTGTTTACATTTATAAAAGATTGCTTACTCTAGAACATTTCGGGATGAATCCACTTTACCGTATTTATAGAAAATAAAAGCATAACAACTCAAAAACTATATATATATATATATATATATATATATATATATATATGTATGTGTGTGTGTGTGTGTGTGTGTGTGTGTGTGTGTGTGTGTGTGTAATAAATTGATTATAAGAAATGGGTTAAAAAGTGCTCGATGCTTTCAGAGCAAAGCTGGTTTAAATCCTTTAGTTTTTAATAAATATGGAAGGAAAAGCACTTAATATGTTAATGGTGACACGTGAAATTCTGAGTAACGGGAGGATCACCTGCTAAGACAATTAGCCTCTCTCTCTCTCTCTCTCTCTCTCTCTCTCTCTCTCTCTCTCTCTCTCTCTCTCTCTCTCTCTCTCTCTCTGTGTGTGTGTGTGTAAAGTCGGGACTGTTGCTAACAATAAAACGATATTCACTGTAATTTTCTTCCAATGTGTAATTTCTAGACAAAATCGGCCATTTCATCTGATCTTGTGTCCATCCACAAGTGATGGTCTAAGTAGCTGTATCTACAAGTCAACCAGATGCTGATCTAAGTCACAGCCTGTAAGAATAAAAATCCACATTACTTTTTTAACCGGTTTCGCATAAAAGTATATTAAAAGTTTTTTCGTTTTTCATTCACAGCGTGGGGTGGGGGATTTCAAGATTGTTTTAATTTTGGTTTTTGTTAATCCTTCAAGGGGAAGACTGTTTTGTAATGAGATCAGATAATAACAAAACTCGATTCGATTCGAAATCGTCTAAAGCGAAATATCGACGTACAAAAAATGCAACCATAGCGTTATCTTCTGTTCAGTAAGGGAAAACATATAGATTATTCAGCGTGAGGCGTGCAGGTAATTATGAAGATATATAACTATTATAGTAATTAATGTTGGACGTCGTAATTGTATTCACAAGTGATCTAGAGGTTAGGATTCCTCGCTATCACCACAGCGTCCGGCGTACAATTTCCGGCTTGAGAAAGTAGGGTTATTTTCTTTCCTTCTTCTTCTCTATGAATATGAGATGGTACACAAATGTTCTGTGAATATTTACAAACTGAGGAAATTGTCCTATTCCATTTATACGTTTGCATATCAATTTCATGGTTTCTGAAAGCTGTGAGAAACTTTACATATAATTACTATCTATCATTCTAGCTTTTCCAAAAGTTTAAAATGTTTGGTTTAGTTTGGTTTTGTAATAAACAGGGTTAGTATGAAGTATATGGTGGCAAGGAAAAACAAACACAGATTTTAATTTTAACAATGTATTAGCAAACATAAAAAGGTTATACGGTTGAAAATGTTTTTTAAAAGGGAAAGTCTGGTATTTTAGAGATAGTCAGTTGCGACGTGAAATGTCCGGTGGCCGATTCAGCTGTAGTGTAGGTTGTAATGTGGGCAGATGAACCAGTGATATTTTAGTAGTCGTGGAATCGGGTGGGCAGGGTCCGATGCTGGTTTGGTAAAAGTTGTAAGGTTGATAGCTGGCGAATTGAGTTGATAGGCGTCAATTTGGTAAATTGATGATATAGAAATTGAGTAGATGTTTGCCCCTTTAAGATTCGCCGGTTGGTCGGTCAGTGGGGGTGAGGAGAGAGGTTTACGTGACTGTTTGGTAGCGCGAGTAGGCGAGAGATGTACGTTTCGTTTTGCGAGGTCGGCCCTTGTTGATGTGGGGTTGAAGACAAGCTCTGACGCGGGGTGTGGTGTGCTCGGTATGGCGGTTCATTTATCTCGGCTTGGGACGAGCCAACCTTCTTCTGCGACGGCCTGTGATGTACTGTCTATCGACGTCAAGTCAGCTTTATTTAAAGCAAGAGATAGGCTCGAAATGGCCTTTGAAGGGTTTTGGGGGGAAAGTATTTTTATTGGTCGAAAAACATTAAATAGGAGATGTTTTTAATTGTTTATAATTTTTGTTTTTAGACCGGATGTTTTGCTGGAGCCTATGCGTAGAACCATGTTATTTTGGTCACTTCGTTTTAGGCTGCCGTTGAGTTAACTTCCGTTTGGGGTCAACAACTTATGTCTTGTTTTGTTGGGGGGTGTATGTATCTTTTTATTGCGGTGTGTGTGCGAATTGAAATATTGAACCTTGCGAATCGGGAGATATCTATATTTGTGTATATAACAGTTTAATGGCATATCAACCTTATGGGTTAATCAATGCCAAATCTTGTTTTGGACCATGACACCATTAGGCACCCAGCCCAAAAAGGAACTGAATTTTGCTTTTCTCCGGTTGTTAGTAAACAAAACAGCCGGCCGATGAAAAACAGTAACATTTTTATACTAAGATAGTTTTTTATTTTAATTTAAAAAAATAGTTATTTCATGTTGTTGTCGTTAGCATATGTGAAAAAATTAATGTTACACTAAAGATAAACTAATATGGTTATTTTTTTTTAATACAACTTAAAACGAAAAACATGTTTATTTATTTTCCATGTGCCTCTACGAATGGTTAATATTAAAAAGTATTTATTTTTAAAAAGAGATTTTGCCAGGGTTATGGTTAGGGGTTAGGGTTAGCAGTTATTATTATAACCTTATAATATACTTATTATAGATTTAATCATTCCTGTGTTAAACGTGTCTCACGTTAAAAGTTTTATAATTAAAAAAGAATTGCTATTGAATTAACAACAACATGAAATAAGTAAATAAAAAAGTGTCTCTAATATAAAAACGTGTCTTTCGTTTATAGTTTTATAATTTAAAAAAAATGCGTCTAAAAATCGTCTGTTAACAAACAACCGTATTTTGACGATGAAAAGCAAAACATGTCCTTTTGAATCTAGGTCGCAAATAGGGTGCTTAATGGTGTCTTGGTCCCGTTTTTTGTATATATGTCTTGTATGGGTATATTTTTTAGGTAAATAGTTTAAGTGGGAGACAACAGTTGGTAATCAATTTTGCTTGATCTATTTAATCCATAGATGGGACCCTAACAGGTACTACCAACCCATGGCGATGAAGGGATACACAACACTCCCCCAGAGCTCCAGAATTTGAACTGTTGGTATTTTATATAGCGCTAATACCATTGGGAAAGGTATGAATCCAACTATTCTCCCTCCAGCTATGGGTAAATAGTAACCTTGGTTAGGCACTCAGTCTAGATGTAAAAATTCTTAATTCAAGCCTGTTAAACTCCGCTTAAGAAATTGACCTTGTGTCATATCCTGCTCGTTAGAAGAGGTTGGTATATAATATATAATATATATATATATATATATATATATATATATATATATATATATGAATTAAGGTAGCGTGGATATGGAGTCAACGGTGCCTAGTTACTGACACCTTCTCGCCTATTCAATATTCAGACCAAGTCCATTTGGTCAGAAGATCGCATATACGAGAAACTGTCAATAACCAGGCGCCGTTGACTCCATGTCCACGCTACCTTAACTTAGATATAGATGTTCTATCCATGATATTGACTACTGTTTTATTCATAGCTAATATTGAACAATATTTCGATTGATAAAAATCATCTTCAGAGCTTGTTTTTACTCCGGACTCATCGAGAGAGAAGCTGAAAATAATTTGAATTCAAAACGAAAACATTGATGTTCCAAAACGCGTACAAAATCGAAATATTGTTCAATATTGGCTATGAATATGGTATAAAATATTTTCCTTTTAACAGCATTGTGTGTTTTTCATATCCTTTTCCTTACTCTTAACACACACATATATATATATATATATATATATATATATATATATCATCATGTCGTGCTGTTAGCACGGATATCCATGACAATCTCTCTCCATCCGTCCCTATCACTCATCATTCTTGGGAGATCCTCTATGCAGCATCCTGTATCCGCACAGAGCTGGTCAATGTAAGTCTTTGTTGGTCGGACCACACTGGCGTGCCCATGTGCATACTTCCACAGGAGGACGTCACTTATGAGTTCGTCCTTGCTTCTCCAGCTGTGTCCTGCGTGTCTTGTCCGTCTTACTCGGATGGTTTGGGTGATATGTGGCAGGTGGCCGTATAGCTGTTTTCTCGTGGGGTGTTATTTCCACGTCTTGTTCAGGATCACACGCACCATTCTTGTGCAGCTCCCATCTAGCTTATTCCCTAGTCGCTTCGTTAGGTTCCAGGTGGTGCAGCCATACAGCAGTACTGACATGACGACGGCCTGGAAGAATTGTCTCTTTAACTTGTCTGTGAGTTTGGATTGCCATACGACTGATAATTTATTTATAGCGGACCATGTCTTTCCTATGCGTGCATTAACATCGGTTTATGTGGAGGAGATATTACTGCCTAAGTATCTAAATTGTTCTACCGAGTTTAGGAGTTTGCCATCGATAGTTGAGATGTCTCTTTTGTTTTTAAAAGACATGAAACACTGAATTTAACAAATGACAAAATGGTAACAACATAAACAATATTGAATTAATGCGAACTTTGTTTTTTGCTTTAACTAAGAGAAATATATGATTTTTGTGTATAAAATGCCAATCTAAATTGCGCCGCCGCATATTTCTTGGCAAAAAATCAAGTTCCTCGACGAAATAATTATGCCCTTTGGTACAATAACGTAGGTAAATAATAAAGAAATGTTCTATTGCTTCCAATAATTTCAAGATTTATTGGGAAAAAGAAATAAAAAATCTCCGAACAAATGAACGTAGGCGAAATGACCAAGTGTACAATTTAATGCAAAATGCCAGCTGGCATGTTCTGTAAAGGTTCTATACGCTTGATTTGAAGTTCTTTTAAAATTGTGTACTTTATATTAAACTAAATTGGCAATTTTAAGGGTGTGGGATTATCTGCTCTTGGTTGGCTGGAAGAGTTGTCTTCCCTCGTGTTTCTGTTTTTTCCTCACCAGGCGTCTTGCCTATTTAAGCAGACAAGAACTAGATTTGAACTCTCTTTCTTTTTTCTCCGGGACTTGACAACTAATGGGTTAGGACAGTTTGTCTACACCCTACTTGTGTGGGGGTTTTCACCCCCACACAGGCAATGTAGTAAGTGACTTTAGCTTATGGACTCTCCATAACTTTTGTATCTTATCCTTTTCTATGTACGTATATTATCTACTATGTATCTTGTCTCATGTATATGTATTTCATGTCTTAAATGCTTCTTCACGTGCTGTCCTTGTATTAAAGTCCATTGTTATATTTAACACTCTTGGTTGGAGTTGTTTGTTCAACAATAATTAACATTATTATAACTTTGAACCCAACAAGGGGGAGGGGGGAAAGACCTCTCAAAGTACTTTTGATTAACGAAAAAAGAGACCCTTTTGTTTGAATTCGGAGTTCTCCCTCTCCTAGACCGGTTGCCATACCAAGGTTAAAGAGCCCTGCCTGACCTACTATTTACCCAGAGCTGTAGGGAGAATTATTGGATCCATACGCTTCCCAAGGGTATTAGCGCTACGTGAAATGTAAACAGCCACATCCTGGATTTGAACTCGTCTCGTCGTGTCCATTTCCTACGACGGTAAGCATTACATAACGCGTCCTCAACTAAGAGATGTGTTGGTATCGAACTCGCTATTCAGAAGCAACAGATCTACTAGACTCGCTTGTAAACCAATGGATCTACTAGACGCACTGAGTTGGAATTGAACCCGGAACCTTGTGTTTCCTAGGCAGATGCTATGTTGACTGAGCTAAAGCGGCCCTAGTAAATTTTCAAGGCTAAAAGAAGTTAAAATATTATATATATATATATGTGAAAATAAAATGGAAATTAATCCGACAGTATGAATAAGATATCTTATTCATATATATATATATATATATATATATATATATATATCAAACCCCTCCGCACAAGCATGATATGATACATGGTCAATTTCTTTAGCGGAGTTTAACAGGCTTCAATTCAGAGTTTTCCTTCTCCTAAACAGGTTACCTAGCCAAGGTTGAAAAGCCCAGTCTGCTCTAAGATATTTTAAATATAAGTTGTCAAATATACATTTAAATCCTTATTTTGAACATCCTCCTTATATGAAGCCTCTTCCATTGTAGATTCTAGCGGAGGTGTTTTTGACTGATATTTCTGTGAGATCCCATTAATTACAGTTTATAAGTCTCTCTTCAATGCAGTGATTAGATGTAGATTGATCCCGAGATACAACGCGAAATATTTGCAACTTCTAATTGAGATAAAAATAAAATAACGAAGGAGGACAGATGTTCACCATTTGATGGAAATCAGGATGAGGATGGGAAGTCCGTTTTCCAGGGTGCCTGCCTTCGGGTAAGCGAACAGTTCAAAGAAAATCAAGTTTCCCATGAAAGATGTTTCTTATAACATAAAAATGAAGGGGGAAAACGGCAAGCAAAATCCTAATCTTCATCGTTTTTAATTCCATTTGGATCTCGGACCAAAATCAACAATTTGGTAATCAGTAAAGCCAAATTAGATTACTTGAAATCAAAATTTATTTGGTTGTTTTTTGTTGTTGTTTTTGTGGGGGGTTGTATTTTCTTTTTTTCAGTTTTATTCTTATTTCTATTTTCTAAATTCCTTTAATTACCCTCAACCTCAAAAAAATTAGGGTGTGGGTACTTTAAAGAACTTCCAAAACTTCTAAAAAGGGCCTTTTGTGGACAACCAATCTAGGAGAATAATAACCAAAAAGTTAGGTTCTGACGTTGTTTTTATTTTATTTTATTTCTATCTTTTAATTTTGTTTGTGGGGATATTGAAATAGATTTTGGAGATTTTTCTACCATTCCCTTGTGAAAAACAGTTTGATGAATCCGACAATAAATTTATAACCGTTAATATGATTGGTATTTAAGCCTTTTGTTATATATATATATATATATATATATATATATATATATATATATATATATATATATATGTGAAAATAAAATGGAAATTAATCCGACATTATGAATAAGATATAATGAAAAAACAAACGATGTTTACAACTGAAATAGGCTCATCAGAAGAGAAAGTGTGCAAACCGTTTCGGGGCCTAATTCTCTTGACGGTTTAAAAAGCAACACTCGGCCCATCCTCAACTAATATGAGGACCCTATTGCATTATAATGTATCAACCGCACGTGGGTCGGTCATCAACAAAATATAAGACGGGAAAAGGACCGTTAGTAAAAACAGAACGCTGCTAGTCAAACGTTGGAACTAATCGAAAAAAAAAATTGTGCTGTCTGCATTAAAAATAATATCGATTTTATAATAATTTAGAATAATTTTGATATTCCACATACACTTTTTTATACATATTTACACTTTTCTATGACTTTACATCAGACTTTTTTGAGTCTTATTTCATTACTATAATGCTTCTGATTATTTTCAAAATTGAAAATGAGATTCATTTTATTTTTAAATAAAATTCATTTTATTTTAAAATAAAATCGATATTATTTTTAATGCAGACAGCACAATTTTTTTTTTCGATTAGTTCCAACGTTTGACTAGCAGCGTTCTGTTTTTACTAACGGTCTTTTTCCCGTCTTATATTTTGTTGATGACCGACCCACGTGCGGTTGATACATTATAATGCAATAGGGTCCTCATATTAGTTGAGGATGGGCCGAGTGTTGCTTTTTAAACCGTCAAGAGAATTAGGCCCCGAAACGGTTTGCACACTTTCTCTTCTGATGACCTATTTCAGTTGTAAACATCGTTTGTTTTTTCATTATATCTTATTCATATATATATATATATATATATATATATATATAAAATCGACCATGACAGGCCACTCTTCCAAAGCTGGAAGACTACAAGAGATTGTGGACTCATTGTTAAGTTAAACTTTACTTTTTAATTGTCTCTCCTTGCGTTTTATAATATTATTTTTATTATTTAGTGATTTAAATTGTCATAACGTTTAATTTCATTGACATTTAACAATAATAATCTAATTTACTTGTTCATTTTTCTTTTCAATATTTGAATAGATCTTATTGTTTTGTTTTATTTATTTTTTTATTTTTATAAAATTGTATGTGTGTCACCTATTTAATAGAAAACTGTATATGTGGACTTATACTAAGTTAAAACTTATTAGGAAAAATTTTTCCGGTGTGGTGGACCCGTAAGTCTTGTAAGATCATCCACCTGCGTTCCCCAAAGTCTCTCAGTCATCCTGCCTCGGCTTGTCACTGATACTAGACTTTGTGGAAGGAGAGCATTTAGTGGGTGTCGCACAAGCGCACAACATGTCAACATGTACAGATAATGGAGGAATGGTGGCGTGTGCAGGCCTAGCGGGCTGGAAGCACACAGCTGTGAATCCACACATGGCGAGGTTGTGAGTGACTGAGTAGCCCCTTGGGTAGTATTGCCCACCCAGACAAACTAAACAAATGCCACTTCCCCTATTAAGCTGGCGAGTAAGCTGGTGGCTGTTTACATTATCAGGACCGAAACAAAAAATATTACAACTACAAACCTAGGCTAAATAGCCACCTGGAATGTTTAGACACGTCTCAATCTTGAGGGGTCTTGAAACCCCAAACAACGAACTGGTAACGTGTCAAAGAACTCTCGATATGGACCAGATATCTTGACCCTTGCGGAAGTCCGCTTTAGTGATGAGGACCAATTGACAGAATTTGGGACCGGTACACTTTCTCTTGGAAAGATGGTAGCTGTAAGGATTTGAGGTAAGTCAGCTCGAGCACCCCATCCTGAAGCGGCCTCTTCATAGGCGGATCATGACGGACGGCACGTACACATTTCCTAGAGTAAAGACTGACCATATATGTGACCTGTGTGGTAGGGCCTGCCTGTCAAGGGTTGGGCTACTCAGTCACGTATGGTCGCAGGCGAGAGGAAGCCGAGAAAGGCGTCATTTGTGACAGGGAACATTTTTTTAAAAATCAAATTTGGGCCCTCTGCATGCTCACAACCGAATCACTTGTAGAAATGGCTTTCTTCTGCGAGGAAGTGGCAATCACTTTCAAAAAAATTAAAAATACCGTATACACACCACTGCATCCCACCCTACTCCCGTCGACATGAGTTTAGTTTTGAATTTCCCAGACAGTAGACCCAGGTCTCTTAGTGTATGAAAAATACGAATGTTCATTTCTAAAAAAAACAAAAACTACCGTTGAACAGACCCTCCCACCCCATCTCCCATCGGCACAAATCGAGCTTTGAAGTAGCGTTAAGACAGCCGACTCGGTTCCTAACTGTAATTTAAAAAGACTAAGATAAATAAATAAAAAACCTTCCACCCCACTCGTCGGCACAGGCTTTGAACTTGCTTTAAAACAGACCCTTACTGTATAAAAAAGACGAATTTTTTTTATTTCTAAAATAATTCTATTCTAAGCATATGGTCGTATAAAGGCAAATAATATTTACTAATATGTATTTTTATTTGGTATCAACAATTCAATCACTAATTTTCGCTTTAAAAACAAATTAAGATTAATTAAATCGATTATATAAGGTCAAATTTTTGTTTTAGTCAAAAAGTGGTAGCATAATGAGCCTCAGTAAAAAAGCAAAATGATGTTACATATGTAATTAATGTTTGATACATTTTAAACATTAAATTCTGCCCAAAAATTTACGAAAACGGAGTAAAAATACGTACTAAAACAAACACGTTATTGAGATTTTAAAACAATTTATGCTGAAGTCATGTTTGTTTTATTCATTATTACTGGGTATTCAAATTATTTCTAATTCATTTTTTAAACATATATTTTAAACTCATTTTTTATCTATTTAACCAATAGATGGGACCTGGAGTGGTTGTACTTGGTGGGCCTAACAAATACTACCAATGTGGGCCTAGGAGTAATGGCAATGAAGGTGTACTCCACACTTCCCAGAGCTCTATAATTGGAACCTCACCACTAGATTCAGTTTTACTATAAGAGCAATACGGTAGGGACAATCATATATGTGCTAGGTCTTGACATGACCAGCCGATTGATTGGAGGGATCTCTCCGACCGCCCGTCTAGCTCAAGTAACGGTGCATGCCATGGACTGCTCTGCTCTGTCATCTACTGCCAACAGGTGGCCCAATTGTATTGTACAACCTCAGCCGATAGAGCTAAATAAATAAGAATACATGTTTAATACTTAGCTCCCTTTAATTGTTACTTTTTAGGGGAAAAAAAGAAAATAAATTAGATTAATATTTTTTATCACTTTAATGCAACAAGCAATTAAGAAAGACAAGCAATTAAGAATTGAATTTAAGTTTGTGTCATATGTACAAAACTGTTTTTGAAAAATAGAATTATATTTCAAAACACTCAAAAGTTAAGGATTACATTGTTTTTTAATACTATAAATTATTTTCCTCTTATTCTCTCTCTTACACACTCACTACCTGGTGTTAATTTTTTTAGTCCGGTCATAGGCGGGGTACTTTTGCTAGTAAATATATAATACCGGACATGTATTTATCAAAATTTGTTTTAAAAAAACAATGAGGATCGTCTAAGGTTGCATGCTCAAATTTTGAGTGTATATAACACAAGGTTGTTCTTTATTCTATGTATTGACGATTTTGGGTAATGTGACGTAAGCAGTGGTGCAGTTTCGGTTACAGACAAATACAGGGCGAATCTCTATTATTAATAGAATCTATATAACCATGTGCAAAAGAAGTGTAGATATGTATGTACAATGAACGCGCATTCCTAACCGCTACGCATAAAATAACTCTGGACAGGTTGATTGGTTGGTTCATGTTCACCGATATATCAACCGTTGTGCGTTATTTGAATGAATAAAAACACTCTTCCTTCCTTCTTTATAATATATATATATATATATAATATATATATATATATATATATATATATATAAGTAAAGTAAGTAAGTAAAGTCGTCGGGGCGGCCTAAAGTCGGTATCAGCCAGTCAGCGAGGGAGTCTATCTCCTTTTCAATATATATATATATATATATATATATATATATATATATTAGTTAGGAGGTTGATTTAGAAGGCTATCACAATGCAGGTGTAAAGAAAAAAATAATAATACGGTAACAATGATGTTGTGTGTTGTAGACTGCTTGAGTTCCAGTGATCTTTTGAAAAAGAGATATTATCTCGAAAATTCAAGAATTCAACAGGTTAACACACAACATCATTGTTACCGTATTATTATTATTTTCTTTACACCTGCATTGTGATAGCCTTCAAAATCAACCTCCTAACCAATATATACACAATGCTTCAAGCAAATTATAAAACTCTCATATATATATATATATATATTATATATATATATATAATATGTGTGTGTGTGTGTGTGTGTGTGTGTGTGTTTATATATGTATTTGTGTGTGTGTGTTTATATATATATATATTGTGTGTGTGTGTGTGTGTGTGTGTGTGTGCATTCATGTGCATTAATAAATTGGCACAATAATGTCATTAACTTCACGTGTATCAATAAATTGGTAAAAGATAATTTTCATTAATTTCATGTGTATTGATAAATACTTGTGGTTGAACCTCAACCACCTCCTTGTAGTACTTACAAGATAAAAAGTGTTGGGTATTCGCCATACGAGCAATTTGAAAAATTCGGTTGGGAAAATCCTATAGTTGCAATGGCTTGACTTGACCAGCCGATTGATCGGTTGGTGTCTTTCCGATCACACGTCTAGCCAAAGTATGGACCGAAGTGCGTGTTGCATGTCACGGGACAACAGATCGCTCAGCCACCATAACCCTGTCGTCAAGCATGATAGGTCACAACCCACCACCAACAAGTAGTCCCCATTAGGGGGGATCTTACCTCTCTACAGAGGTGCAATCAGCGTAGTGTAAACAGGTTGAGTTTTGAGTTTGAGTTTTGTTTAACGGCATATCAACCCCTGTGGGTCATTTAATGCCAAAAAGGTTATTTTGGATTTCAGACTTTAAGGTAGTGGTTCTATGGAGATAATTGGTTATGTTCTGTTATATTTTGTTGAAAAGGTTGCTTTTTTTAATAAAATTTAAAATGTTTTCAGGGTTTGTATTCTTGAAGATGTCTTTCAGGTTTCTAGCTTGATAGTAATTTGCGCGGATATGTTTAAGTCTGTTACAATTTAGAAGGATATGCTTGGTTGTAAGTTGTACTTTGCATGTTGGGCACACTGGGGCACCCTCCCCTTTTAACAGGTACGAATGGGTAATGTGGGTGTGCCCAATACGCAATCTGGCGAGTATTACTTCTTCTCTTCTAATACTTCTGTGGGCTATCGGCCACTCTCCAATAACTTCCTGTATTTCATGGAGCTTGTTTTGAGTCAGATTGTCCCATGATTTCTGCCATTTGTCTAATATAAATTTGTTTATGGTTGGTTTCAGATCTGTATATGGGATTTTAGATTTGCTCATATGTGTCTGAAGTGCCTTTCTTGCGGCTTTGTCTGCCTTTTCATTTCCTTGGATAAACAGGTTGATATTAATTAATTAATTAATCAATCTAACATATAAATTAGATTTACATTACAAAATATTCGTAAAGTAGTCTATAGACAACTTCTACTAATCATACACACTTCTACGTGATAGTGCACTGTCTCCTTATAGTGCTAAAAGCCTCCAATAAATTTCAGCCTTTAACACTTCTTCTGATCAGAGAAATCTGGTCACTTCCTTGGTGCATACTGCTAGTGAAGTGGCCATATTTACACTGTAAATACAGCAAGCAAAATGGTGTATGCAGGCTCAAACCTCGATCACGTGACCACAACAGTGCCACCTATAAGCACACTTGCACAAAACACAATGTGACAATAATAAAGATATGTTATGGCGAAAGTGCGGATAATTTTTGACTCTCCTATGTAGTTGCTTTCTTTTTCTCTGATATATCACATATTCTTTTTCTCCCATTTCTTTCCTCACAATCAAAAAGAAATGGCCCATTATTTGTCTAAGGTGATGACAGGAAGTAAAATTTGAACAATGTGTTAATGTCTTAATTTATTAATATTATAAATTATTTCCTCACAATTAAAATGGAATGGTTCATTTAGGAAAAATTCATTATGGTTGGTTATAATCTAAAACGTTCAGATGTTCTTAAATTGGAAAACGAAAAAGAAAGAAAGAACAGAAGAAAGAAGAAAGATTGATTGATTGGTCGATGTTAACGGCATTTCAATCCATCTGGAGATCTTTTATGCCAAGAGATTAAGTATTAGGGGAGATAACTCTCCCTAACAAAGTTGGCACTGATTTGCACAGTCGCAAATCAGAGACAGGAAGTGAAAAACATGACTGACTGGTGAACACATCATATGGCATATAGTTGAACTCTTTATCAAACTCATCCTACTGTATTCCCAGTCGGTGAGAAAAATAAAAACCAATATTGTTATATGTTAAACATATTTAACTGTTTTTGTTATCTTTTGTTATTCCTACATCTGGAGATATAACATTAAGGAATAGCGTTCATTGTACGATTGTATTTATATTTTTCTATAAGCATTTACCCAACCCCTCCGCACGATCAGGATTTGATACATGGTCAATTACTCTACCAAGATTAAAGAGCCTAGCCTACCCTACTATAGACCCATAGCCGAAGGGAGAATAGATGGATTCGTACATTTCCCAATGGTATTAGCGCTATGAGAAACCAAAACAGCTTCGTCCAAGATTAGAACTCGGGTTGCCGTTTCCATTTCCTCCGAGTGCCTCCACCAATTTTCCCTTTTATATCTTTTGTAGAATTGTTCCTTAACGGTGTTTCTATTTTTCACAAGGTTATGTGATAGTGAGGTATTCTTATCTCATACAAATATTCAATGGCTTCAAGTAACTAATAATAGTAATCGTTAGTGAATGATTAAACAGTTTAATTTGACTTATAGATGTGGCTGGTTGGTTGGTCGTTATCTGATCAGCTCGCGATAGCTTGCCTTCGAAATAACAACTCACCGACTGCCAAAAAATTCGGCTTATTTATGACTCCACTCCACTCCCACCAACCCCCTCATTTCCGGTCAATATTCTTATGAAAATTTTTTTAAATTTCGGGCGCCATTTTCTTCCAAGCCCAAGGTAAGAGGAGTTTCATTTTTATCTTAAACTACAGATTGGTTGATTGAATTTTACATTATGTAAATCCTTAGGTCATTTTGTGCTAAGGGCGTTTTGCTTTATGCATTCAATTTTTCTTAAAATCATTTTTAGACGTTTTTTTCTTTTCAGAACATGTTTTTTAATCAATGCAATCTATAGATAGGGCTATAACAGGTACTGACACTCTGTCAGAATGAATCTAGGAGTAATGGTGATGAAGGGGTACTCCACACTCCCCAGAGCTCCGAAATTGGAATTTCACCACTAGACGCAGTTTAATGTCATACCCGGGACACTCATAGATGTGACCCTAACAGGTACAATCACTCCGGGTCAGCGTGGACCTGGTAGTAATGGCAACAGAAATGAAACTCCCCACTCCCCAGATATCCAGAAATAGATTCTGACTCTCAGATACAGTTTAGTGTCATAGCCAGGACACAGAAAAAAGACTAAATGAATGAATAAAAAGCGATGTTCATTTCAAAAAAATTGTAAATTTGCTTGCCAAAATCCTAAATATTCTGGTTATATAATTATATAATATATGGAAGCAATGTCATGATAATTAACGAATATAAGTGCATTCTCTGAAATGAGAGATTCTGAACGTAGCCATAAGAATTCATAATGAGAATTTGATTAATTCTCACATCGGCGGCACTCCAACAACAAAATATTTTCCAAAATAATTACCAATTTTTGATGAAACGAGTTGAAAATTAGAGCTTTGGAATGTCATTTCGGTGATAAGTGAAAGATTTACCGCCGTCAAAATATTCCATACTGTTGGCGAAAGAAAATGGTTTAAATGCCAATTAATAATTTTCTTTCAAATTAAACATTTTAATTGGTCTCAATAATTAAAATAAAAATAGATAAGAATAGATAATAAAAAAATATTCACTTGTAGAGACGAAACGGAGATTAAATATACGGTTTTATTATTAATTGACAACGATAAAAGATCGCTTATTTTTTTCTCTCATATAGAATTATTGATTTCTTATTTTTCAGTGGTACAAAATACACTAATTGTAATTATCAATAAAATGCCATAAAACCAAGAAATTTCTTCATTTCAATGATAAAATAAAATAAAACATAGTTTGCTTATGAATATTTCCCCGGAACTTTCTTTAATTAATATTATTCAAGTTTTCACCGTTCTAAACATATGGCTCAATTTATTGAATGAAATTCGACAGCTGTAAATCTTAATTGTAAAAATAATTAGTAATTTTGTATTTTTATGCAAGAGACATAATTATCTGAGAAAAGAACGTAAAAGCTTATTCAACCTACATCATTTTGTATTTTAAGTAATTTTAAATGACAAAATGTCTGGGTTTTTTTTTTATTTTTTTTTTCTATTTATTTTGTTTCAAATCAAATTTCATTTTTGAAGTTATTAAAATACAGTGTGATCCAGATTCGTATTACCAATATAGCTGATACGATTTTATATTCGAAATCCTTAAGCTAAGTATTTTATGTACAATTCTCATGATGAAACAAAACAAAAACATTTTCCTATAGTTTTGAAATGACTTGAAAATAATATGATTTTTAAATTCATCCTAAATTAGTTTATTTTTACAGAAAATTGGAAGATAGCCTTAAAAATTTTGATTTATGATTATTCATTTATTTTATTTTTTTTATTTTTTTTCTTCAGATAAAGATTTTTGTAAAAGGATGTTCAGTTTTAACCCGTAATACCAGTTTCAAAAGATTTTTAGTTATCCAGTTATTTATTTCCTTGAAAATACCTATCCCCACTTGAAAAATTTTAAGATTTGCAAATTGATTCCAAAGGAAATAATCAGTATTTGACAAGCAGTGAATCCAACATTGCGTTTTCTTAAGGGAATAGGACAGAAGGTGGATATATTTTGATTCAAAATTTAAAATTTTAGGTTTCCATTGAAGAAAACGAATATTTAAAAGACCAAGAAGAGAAAACGGGACCAAAAACCAAAATGCAGTCTCTAACAGGAACCTATTGACAAAGATGCTGTCAAAAGTACAAAATAAGATTCAGCGGAAGCAGAAGGTGTAGACAAGCAGCAGCAACATTCCTCATGCGTTTCTTCCTCGACATCTGATATTTTTTCTGAGACATCTTCCAGTGAAGAAACCACGAATAACAGTTCTGAGCCCTGGATAACATCTAAGGGACCTTACAGTCCCTAGATATTCCATGGAACTTATTAAGTTGATTTATTCTTCAAACCTTTGGGTATTCCTTGCTAATGCATTTCTGTTTGATCTGCAGGATATGGGTTTTCTTGATCCAAGCATTCACTTAAAAGACATTATTTTAGACAAATCTAAGATAGATAGGGAAATGGCAAGAGCAAAATTAACTAGCAATGAGAAGAAGCATGTCCAGCATTATGACCATCTCATTTGCATTGGAGTTGATAGTAGAGTGGATAAAGACATTTTGCAATGCAAGGAGGTTACAAAAGGAAATGGTGGCAAAAAGACTTTTAATAAAGCAATGGTCCAGATTGCCACTAAACATTCACAAGAGGGATGGTTACTTCAAGTAAATATCTCATCCACCGAGTCGCACCCAACATAGGTGCAACTGGTGTTCTTCTAGCAGAGGATGTTACTGCTGTTATAGAAGAGTACAGCAATGTAAATACTTGCAAGGCAGTTCTGGTGGACAATACCTGTACAAACATTGGTTGTGAAGCAGAAATGGTTACAACTCTAGAGAAAAAACTAAAACGGAAGGTACACACCATTGGCTGTTCCCTTCATCAAAATGACCTTCCATATAGAACCATATTTAAAACAATTAATGGGACAACAAGAAGTCCTACTAATTTCATTGGTTCTCTAGGGAAACTTTGTAGAAGTAATCACCATGATTTACCCCAGGTAAGATTTGAACTCATCAGTGGCCCTCTGGATAATCTTTATCTTCCTGTAGAGGCAATGAGTAATCTAAGTGGTGACCAACGATTACTTATTGAATATGCTGTAGGGAATGTTAACACTAGATTTGCTTCTTGGATAATTGTACATTAATCAAGCAAGATGACTAACTTTAGCGATAAGGTTAATGTGATTATGGACCAGAGGTGCGTATCCCTCAGAACTCTAATAAATTACACGACATTTTCCAATTTTTTACTCAAATGTATGCAGTTAGTTGGTTTGAAATAAAAAGGGACAATAATTTCTATAACCAACAATTGTATATCTTTAATATAATCCAGGGAGTAAAGCAACAGTAAACTGAAATCTAGAATGTTGCATTAAAACTATGACGGCACAATGCTTTTACTTTGCTTCCGGAAACATTTTGTTGTCAATGTTCAAGTCTGATAAATTGGAGTTGAGGGAAGGGGCCATAAAAAGATTAACGAATAAAAAGATAAATAAATAAATAAACATTTATCTATACTTAATTAGTCATATCAATTTATAAGAATAATTATATTCTATTCAAATTTCATCGCAAAAATATAATCACGTATGGGTAAATTTTCCAATATTTTTTCAGAAGTAATGAACCAGCAAAGAAAAGATTCAAAATATTTCTTCCAACAATTTTGAAGTCCCACATTGGTCAACTTTGATTGACTTCTCACAAAGTGCGGTTTTTAAACCTGAACTTGAAACAGGTTTTTCAAGGAATGAACTCCTAGAATGTCTACTGAATGGAACAGAAGTGAAATTTCCAAATTTCCCTGCCCACTCACAAAGTGTGGAAAGAGCTGTTAAATTAACAACGGAAGCTTCACAGATTAAATATGGACTGGAAGCAAGACACAAGCACATTATAGCCAAATCATAGTGCCACCAAATGAGACCTGCATTTTCATCGAAAGAAACATACACTGAACAATTTAGTTCTATTGTTACATAATCTTATAGTGTAAGAGGTTTTAGGGCAATGTTCAATGAACAATGCAAATTTAAAACATTGAATATATTTTCCATTCATTGTATCTAAGGGAAAATATCAATTTTATCTGGATTTATTATTGAAATAATCAAATTTTGAAGTCAATTAGTCAGCAAAATCCTGCGGAAATGAGATATTTGGGTATATTTTTTTCTGACGATCTTTAAATGCTCAACTGAGTCTTAAAGTTTGTAATTTTTATGTCAGTTCTTATAACACAAAACCCCAGCTTTCGCCAGAAATGTATATTGAATTTTCCCCCAAAATGACAAATCAACCTGCCCTACTGTACATGTAATCAACTGGATTTAACTAGTATGATTCATTACCCCTCATTCTAGCCTAAAAATGACTATATATTGAAATAATTCGCACGAAAATCCACAATTGTATTAGCTAGATAAGTTTTAAAACATCCGAAGCACGTCAACGCGACGTTAAAATCGAAATAAGTACAAAAAATAAAATTCAAACCACTTGCAAACATTCTCATTATATATATATATATATATATATATATATATATATATATATATATATATATATAATCCTCAGGGGTTTGGTGGCAAGAGTGGGAAGGTGCATTGGTTTATGTGCCAGCAACATGAGCTAGTCCCGCTCCCCAATTCATTTGCTGCTTCTCTCGTGATGGGTTTCAGGATGTTGAGGTTTGCCAAACAAACCTCGTCTCCTTAGTTCAAGTCGCAACGATAAACCGTATAAATACAGGCAGAGATGCGGACTTCCGTCGGCATGCTGGGTTTCCATTTGTTGGGGGGATAACGATAGCGGCGGGGTACCTGTTTGTAATATATGATACTGGTGTAATTTGAGGTATTCATTAGAACTAAAGTAGTAAGATTCAAATTTACTTAAAATAAAAAATAAAATAAAATGAAATAAATAAATAAAATAATAGATTTAAATGGTGTTCTGTCTTTGTTTTTTATTGGTTGGTTTAGCTTATGCTAATTTATTTGAATCACGGCGGAAGATATTGTATAATAATGCGTTTGCTTCAAGTCTCTTTAGTCGGATCTTAGCCCTGAAGAGCACTAAGCGAAACTTTTAGTAGGTATATCTGACTCATTAGGTTTATCCTTTTATATATATATATATATATATATATGTGTGTGTGTGTGTGTGTGTGTGTGTGTTTGGACAGTATTTCTTCATTCAGACGTATTTGGTTAAATGATATTGACGTTTTACAATGCATCCTTCTAACACCAGCACAATAGCACAACAACATCAGAAAAGGAATTCTTGCAATTTACATCAAAATTGCAAAATTCTTCTAGATAACACAAAAATATTAGATCAACAAAATTGCAAACATATATTACAGATTCCCGAAGCCAGGGGAGATAGAAGGGAAAATCCCAACATTAATAGAATTAAACTTTAATCCAACTTTTATTAATAGAACCAGACTGGAAAAAAATGACACATCACAAAATAGAACTGGTATAAATAGAACGCCCATAAACCTGAATTATTTTTAAAGTATACACATTCCCCGATGATGGATCATGATGGAACTGAAAGTACTTGGGAACATATTAGTCATGCAAAATTTAATAGCCAATTTCGGCCTGATATTGTAACATCAATTCGGCGGTCTGAGACGATTGAAACCAAAATATGTAGACAAAAGATATCCATTCTTTAACCAGGGCCGGGTTAGCTCAGTTGGTAGAGGGTTCGGCTAGAAACCACAACTCAGCGTAAGAGTAGCACTGAGATCTGTGCGGTAAAGTAAGGAGTTGGCGGTAGGTGTGGCGCCCCACCTCAGACGCAAAAACCATCTCCTTTGTCTAGCGCTAGTGAAAAGGGGGTAGACGCCCTCGCTGATTGGCTGATAGCGACTTTACTATATATATATATATATATATATATATATATATATATATATGTATGTGCGTGTGTGTGTGTGTGTGTGTGTGTGGTAATAATTTTGCTTTTTTAGGTTCACAATGCCGACGAACCATGAAATTGGTACAAATTAGTATTCTGAGTAACATTTTTTGCATCGTATTTCTAGGAAGTGGGTGAAAGTAAATGACGTAGATATTCTCTTAGATAAGTGAAAAGTATATTTTCTTTTTTTTTTCTTCTTTTTTTTTTGGGGGGGGGGGGCAGCGAAAGGTTATGGTTATGTTTGCCAGAAAAAATACATTGATATAATTCCGCTTTAAGTTAGACTTACCTGATTTACTTGTGTGTGTGTGTGTGTGTGTGTGTGTGTGTGTGTGTGTTGTGTGTGTGTGTGTGTGTGTGTGTGAAAGAATATATTTCTGTTTATTACAAAAAGAGGCAAACGACTAAAAAAAAAAAACAAAAAAAAAACGCACAAACAAACGAAGACAATTCCGTAGCCTCAACGAAGATTCGGCTCTGAAATGCAACTTGCAAAAAGACAACTATCATGGGTTCAGTCTAGTTAGTGAATATTCTCGAGGGTCTATTTTGATACCGTTTTTTTTATCTATCTATTTACTTATTTATCTATATATCTATTTATTGTATTTAAAACTCTTTATAACATAGGCAAAAGATCTGACAGAATAAAAAATCGTAGCATTCATAGATTCAGTAAAAAAACATTTCTGTGGTTGTCTTGTTTTTTATTTCTGTATTCTCTTCTACTTTCAAAAAATCTATTCTATGAGCTTCATCATTTTTCTGTTCACTCTTTTTGATCACTTTTCAAATTGTATTTTTGTCGGTAGAAAAGAAAGTTTAAAACCAGTAACACATCTATTACTAATCCCTATAGTAAAAAAGATGTAAAGGTAATTCGTGAAAAATCACTTGAAGACGTGTTACATAATTCATAGGTAGCTTATGAATGATGTAAGTACTGTTGTTAGATAAATTGTAAATCAGAGTTCGTTTGATTCAAAATAATGGGGGTCGAGTGAAAAATTACCTAACCGTTAGGGGTATGATTGATTTGTGGTGACATTCCGCTTGATCCATCGAAAAATGCGACAGTAGAGGTGTGAGAGAGAAGCTTTAGTTTTTAGGCAGTTGCGACCAGAAATTCAGTGTGAGACGGGTGGTGAGGAAGAGTAATAGAGATCTTTGCTGTGGGCACGACATGATGATGATGATGATGATGATGATGATGATGATGATTTACCAAATTCTACTCACTTGAAACATACAAACATTCTTTCATTATAATACAGATATTGAAAATAACTGTTAACTAGGACTTCACGGGTCACCAGACTTGATGTGTGAGTGGGGGATTGCCAAACGATGCTTCCCACGCAAGACGGAAGTGTGAACCCCATGTTGTTTTTATCCCAACACAGAACTTAGATCCGTTGGGTCGACAGACAACAAGGAACTAACGATAATGGCTCTATGGCGGACGAGAAGCGACGAGAGAGAGAGAGAGAGAGAGAGAGAGAGAGAGAGAGAGAGAGAGAGACAAAATAAAGAGAAAGATTGATGGATAGATAAATAGATAGAAGTATCAATATCATTATGGAGTGCTGTTACAACGGGAAACGAACAGTCGTCCAGTATATTATTAGGTTTGTTTTGTTTTACGGCATATCAACCTCAGTTGGTCATTTAATGCCGACAAAGTTTTGAAATAAATTCATTCGAAATGGATAACAAATTGTGTTTATCAAGTCATGTTTTTCTATTCAACCCATAGATGGGACCCTAGCAGGTACTACCACTCTGGGTCAGAGTGGACCAGGGAGCGATGGTGATGAAGGGGTGCTCCACATTCCCCAAACCTCCAGAACTGAAACCTCACCATCAGATAGAGTTTAACGTCATCCCTAGGACATGTAGACCCTCAGCCACAGCCTTCTAGCACTCATATGATAAAAAGAGGTTGGGTTGCCATAAGGGCAATAGGGTTGGGAAAATCATATAGGTGCTAGGGCTTGACGTGACCAGCCGATTGATCGAAGGGGGCCTCTCCGACCGAGTGGAGTATTGCAAGTCATGAACTGCTCATCCAGCTGGGTTCTATCCTTAAGCATCACGGGTCGCCACCCACGGCCAACAGGTGGCCCCATGTGGGGAGTCTTACCCCTCTGCAGAGGTGCAGTCGGTGAATTCTAACACCCCAACCGACAGGGCGAGATGAATTATTCAAATTTCGGCGATGGACAACCGTATTGAATGAGACTTATCTCACACATTCCTGTCGCCGGTTCTAAAAGGCATGAACCCCTGTCTAATTGTGCTTACATCTCGATAAATGTCCAGAAAGCATATATGTATGTAGAGGCGCGTGGTGCAATGGTTACCATCGTAGGAAATGGGCTCGACGAGACGAGTTCAAATCCTGGATGAGGCTATTTGCATTTCACATCAGGCTAACACCCTTAGGAAAGGTATGCATCCAACTATTCTCCCTTCAGCTATGGGTAAATAGTAGGGAACCTGGGATATTTAACCTTAGGCAACCAGGCTAGAAGAAGTAAAACTCTGAATTTAAACCTGTTAAAATTTAAAGAGATTTCTTTCTTCTAGCCAGGTTGCTTAAGGTTAAATGCCCCAGCTTCCTAACTATTTAACCTTAGCTAGAGGCTGAATATTTGGATTCATGACGTTCCCATGGATATTAGCTCTATGTGAAATGCAAACATCCTCGTCCAAGATTTGAACCCCTTTCGCCGTGTCAATCTCGTATGAAGATAGCCATTACATCTCGAGCATCTTTATGGAAATAAATAGAATTTATTTTTCGTGTTTCTTTAATACATTTATTTTGATGGCACTTAAGACGTGCTTTTTCTGTCTCTCTAAAAAGTAAAAAAAAAATGTCTCAAAATATCCCTTACGTTTATATACAAAGATGGTGTATCCGGTGCACCCATGTCAGGTGCATTTTCTGAGGAAATTTCGATTTTTTCCTTATCAAAATGACTGCTTTATAGTCCAATCTACTGGTAATTTGTGTCCGTAACATTTTTTCTGTTGTATCGAAAGTTCTTTCAATTCGTTCGTTCGTTCGTTCGTTTGTTGTTGTTTTTTCATGTTTTATTATCTACGATATTTGAACTTTATACGACTTTTTTTCTTCTCTGATTTTCTTGGTTAATGGTATCTTCAGCTCTTATGATAGTTGGCTTTTATCACGTTTTATGCAATAAACAGTTTTTTTATCTTGGAAATTATTATTTTACTTTATATTACTAAACTTTTCAATATATATATATATATATATA
The DNA here is from genome assembly GCA_023376005.1 of Doryteuthis pealeii. Lineage (NCBI taxonomy): Eukaryota > Metazoa > Mollusca > Cephalopoda > Myopsida > Loliginidae > Doryteuthis > Doryteuthis pealeii. Next base: position 90,693,285 of record CM042139.1, on the reverse strand, counting down.
TATATATATATATATATATATATATATATATATATATATAATAAAGTAAGCCAAAAGAGTCAGAGAATATCTACCTAGGTTTCTCTTAATGGATCATCAGGGTAATTCTGACTGTGTGTTTGTGTATTTGTAAATGCTGTGTTTATATATATATATATATTTTACCTCATTATTTTACCTCATTCTGTCGGATTTATTCCAATCCCCTTTTCCTTACACACACACACACACACACACACACACATATATATATATATATATATATATATATATATATATATATATATATATATATATATATATATATAAACAGTATGAACTACCTTTGAAAACGCACACAGCAATTTTAGCTGCCTCTAGTGTACAATGCTTTTACGTAATTCAATTCACCAGAAGATGGAGAATTAAGAAATCCTTTTTCATTTAATTAATAATGTATAGAAAATAATCAGATTCGTCACGTCGTAATCTGACTGCATTTTATTTTTTTTAAATACATGAAACAATTTTATTTAACCCTTGTGAGCAACGTTGCATACATAATCTCCGCACTCTTAATTAAAACAACGGATCGTCTTATTACAATCCAGTCACTAATGTTACTTAATTTCGCTGATTGTTTTTAATCTAATTTGATTTTTAATGTGCTTTTCGTGTTTCTTCATTAAATATTATAACCGAATGACTGTTATATAATGAGACCATCAGCTGGCTTAATAAATGTGTGTTTATGTTGGAGATGTAGCGCCAATTTAAAGTGACTGACAGTGTTACATTATAGAAGGACGGTAATAAAGATATTTAAAAAAAACAATCACAGGTAAACTGAAAATCGTAAGTGCAGGTAAAAAAATAAATAAATGAATAACTGGATCCTACAACCAGATGGGGTAAAGGATTAAAAATCCAGACAATGTGGCGGCCATCCTAATGGGAGTTCCCTTTGAAGTTGATGAAGACGGTCGAGTTAAATCAAATCTAAGTATTTTTAGGTCAGAAGTTTGAAATAAGAATAAGAAACTATCCGATTTGGAATGTTCTAGAAACATCCAGAATAAACACTAATGACTTTTTAATTACTTTTGTAGATACATATCGTGGATGACGTCTTTATCCGAGAGAGAAAGAGAGAGAAAGAGAGAGTGATCGAGAGAGTGATCGAGAGACAAAGAGAGAGAAAGAGTTGAGTTGTGTCTAGCAGCCCACTTGAACAAGGCGTGTTTTTCTGTCTCTGCCCCTCCACCGATGCGTGTGGATCGACAATGTATCGGGAGGGGGGATAAAAGTCTACACACATAGAAATATGTCACTGCGTTGTTTCCTGGGAAAAGAGCAAATAGAACTCAGAAAGAGACACCCCTAGCAAACTGAGAGACGATACAACCCGACATGAAGAACCAAAACCGGATATAAGCAGATGTTGATGAAGAATAGAGACGAAGTACGCAACGAGACAACTACGCTACAATAGCAGAAACTGTAAACATGGCTCCGTTCTGTCGGTGGGGCTTAGAATACGTTGAGGTGCCTTGGTGTGACACTAGAAGTGTCCTGGGTATGATACTAAATGTCATGGATATGACAGTAAACTGCATTTAATGAAGAGGATACGGTTCTGTAGATCTTGGGAGTGTGAATACACCTTCGTTGTCATTACTTTCAGGTCAATTCTTGGCTCACTTCTGATTTAGGTCGGAAAATTAAAATGGAAAGTTTTTTGGTGATTCCCCATGACAGTTTAACAACAGTCTATGAATTAACATTTTGCGAATTGGGTTACGGTTTTAGGGGATTAAGGCTGTTTTTAATTACGTATTGCTTAAAAAAATAAACAACAAAAAACCCAAATTACTATACATTTAATTAACCCTTGAAATTAATTATTGAATCTATTATTGAGACAATTGTTTGTGTTAGTATTGCAATGTATAATTTCAATTAAACTTAGTTTAAAAAATATTTTTCAACATTAAATGTATAGTAATTTGTTTTTTGTTGTTTTTTTTTAAGCAATACGTAATTAAAAACAACCTTAATCCCCTAAAACCGTAACCCAATTCACAAAATCTTAATTCATAGACTGTTGTTAAACTGTCATTGGGTACCACAAAAAAAAATTTCCATTTTAATTTTCCGACCTAAATCAGAAGTGAGCCCAATTCTTACCCGTGATTTCCTAAGTATCCATCACAAGTTTTGACTCCTGTTTATAACCCATTTGTTTTTCATTTATCGTGTAATTTTTAAAAGAATCTTCCATGGATATTTCTTTGAGTTTTCTCTCCTGATGCTTTGCTGATTTTCGTGGTCTACGATTATTAGATAATGAGGGCATCAGCCAACTTAATAAACGTATGTTTACGTTAGCGAAATCGCGCCAATTTAAAGTGGCTGACAGTGTTACATTATGGAAGGAGGGTAATAAAGAAATTTTTAAAAAACAATCACCGGCCAACCGAAAATCGCAAAGGCGGGTCAACAAATAAATTAATAAATTTCACATAGAGATAGGGTATGAGATTAAAATCCGGACAGTGTGGCGCCCATCCTCAAAGGAGTTTCCTTTGAAGTTGATTAATACGGTTGGGTTAAATCAAATCTAAGAATTTTATGTCAAAAGTTTAAAATAAGAAACTATCAGATTTGTAATGTTCAGGAAACAACCACAATTAAGACTAATGACGATTTAATTACTTGTGAAGATATACGAAGGTGAGTCAAAAAGTAATGCCATTTTGTTTAGTAAATGTATAATTACCAACACAGGAACATGCCTCTCAAACTCTTTCATGGAGCCGAAGAGATGCAAACATTATTTCAGTCACGGGGAAGTAAAACCTGTAGTGCAGAAGTGGCTCAAAGAACAGTCAACAGAATTTTACGGAGCAGGGATACATGCTCTCATTCGAAGGTGGAACTTTGCTATTGAGAGAACCGGTGATTATGCGGAGAATAAGTGATGTGATTCACAGAGGACCAGCTTTATTTTTATGTATGATACATGTTCCTGTGTTGGTAATTATACCTGTCCTAAACAAAATGGCATTACTTTTTGATTCACCTTCGTGTATATATATATATATATATATATATATATATATATATATATATATATATATAGTGGATAGCCTCTGTTTATCTTCGTTTTTAGCCACACTATTTATTTCATATTTGAACCAAATTTTAGACAAAGATGACTGGGGAACAACCAACGTCTTTTGCCACACTCCTCTGTGGGTTATCTTCTTGAATGAGTTTTACGGTCCTTTCCAACGTTTCAAATGACAGGTTTAATTAGAAATGCCCAACCGCTACCTGAGGTCTGAAGGAATTATATCTTAACTGTAGACTGATTTGCATATCTCGGCTTCTGTTGGCATTTGTTTTAAAATGCAAATTACAAGATCATTACACAATCTTTTCCTCGGTAGAGGGTTTTTCCATAATACAGAGTGACCCACCCCTCAAAAACAGGCCCCTCACACACTTTTTGAGGTGTATGCTTAACCTATTTACTAATCACCCTTATTTTGCAGAACGTGACAGAAACAACGCCTGTGGCCACAACTCGACCTCAATGGGAGCTCCAGAAAGAAATATGCTACAAGACAGGCTCATCCAAGAAAGTGCAGGACTGGGGAAACCACTTCAAGAACTAAGGTACAGTGGAGAACTTCAATGCGGCCAAGGAAAACCATTCCAGCCATTCAGGATGCCCTAGGAAGCGTATAGCTTAGTTGGCTTAGAGATTGTGAGAGCCAGTTCAGCAGAGTCCGATACGATCTGTGCGCAAACATTCAAGAGTGAGTTGAAGACCCTGTACCCATCACTTTTGGGGAAGTTCTGATTGCAGCAAAATAGATCAAGCTCTCACACCTTTCCCGAGATTGGCTGAAAAAGAACTTTGGTGGTCGTGTGATCAGTCTCAAGACTGATTTTGTGCGGGCACCACATAGCGCAGACCTTAGCCCACCAGATTTCTTTCTCTGGGGCTACCTTAAAGACAGTGTATGCAGAGAGACCCAGGACCATCAAGGAACTCGTGGAAATCATCAGGGAGGAGATCAGAGCCATTCCTCGGTCGGTTTGTAAGGACATCATGGACAATTTTGTGCTGCTCAAGAAATGCACAGAACTAAATATAGGCCATCTTGAACATATGCTATAGAATAAAGAAGAAAAGTCATAAGATTCTCATGTTAGGGTCTCAATGTTTCTGTTAGTTTTATAAAAAAAACTTCACATGAAATAAAGAAAATGGGATTACTTTTTTATTCATCCTCGTACTAAAATTTAAGGCGACTTTTAGTATATATTTCTATAGGCTTTTCTGTACCCAATAGTGTGTAGAATTATATTCCTTACTTTCACGGTCACTTCCCATGTTTCTCCTTTTAGTCGCTAGGCGGTGATTCCAACCAATAAATGCGAAAACAAAATCTTTCTCTTTGAACAGTTTTCTCGAACAGATAAGACGTTCACTAAAGTTCGCCTGTTTACGTGACAGGGGGACTTCTGGCCCTCACAATTTCTTATAACACCTTATACAAAAATTTTAACATGTAAGAAAAGACGCATTCTTCTCTAACTACAGCAGCATTGAAAACAAAAGACTTTCTTCTTTAAACAACTATTACATGTTAGGAACTTTTCCACTCATACAACAATGTATAAACTTTATTACACTACTTATTTTATTCTTCTTGCTCAGTAATAGATATTTTTTGCTTGTTGAATCGTCGTGAATAGTTTTGCTTATATATTCCACCCAGGATATATTATATTTACAAACAGACTTTAACAAATGTGTCCAGGTTATGTTCAATTGCAACTTAATTGTATCCACGAGAAACGGTTTACCACCGTCAACCAACGGAGACAACCTTCAACAATTTCAAAACTATCACACCCATCATACGCTGTAATTGAAGGGATTCATGGTGTGTTGGCCTCATATTTTTAAAAATCTACTGGACTATCATGCAGATAAGCTTGCCAAGTCCATCTTATTCGACGAGAGCCATTTCGCTGTGAGTCTAAATTTTACTTGTGTAATGATTTTATACGAGGGAGAGTCGAAAATTGCCTTCACTTTCGTCTTTATTATTGGAACAATGCCTTCCGCGCATGCGTGATTATAGTTGGCACTGCTGTGGTCACATGATCATGGTTTGAGGCTGATCGCACCATTTTGCTTGCTTTCCTTACAGTGTAAACATGCCCACTCCACTAGTAGTATGCACCAAGGAAGTGGCCTAATTTCTCTCGTCGGAAGGATGTGTTAGGGGCTGAAATTCATCGGAGGCTTTTAGCACAATTCGGAGGCAGTACACTACCGCGTAGAATTGTGTATGAGTCTATGTATAGAGAAGTTTTAAAGTGGCTGAACAACCATGACACACGAAGAAGGAGAAGGACGCCCGTCAACCTCCACCACTGATGCAAATATTCTGAAAGCTCGAGACATTGTATTGGCAAACCAATGGGGTAGCTTATTTTCTGCAAATTAGTTATAGTTCTGCCTATAAAATCATCCACGATGAGCTCGGCTGCTATAAGACAAGAGTTCAGATAATTTTTTAATCTCCGTTGTATTTTAGGTCTTTGGTTCTTAATAAACATTTTCAAATACAATTAGTGTGAACAGCAATTATACTTACAAAGAAATTCTATGTTCTTGTAACATCGCACGAAGCTATAAATATAAATATATGGTAAATAGGTAGATACATGTTATTTTGGCACAGACATTTCTTTGTCTGAAACCACGAAACTTAATGTAAATGAGTGTTCAAATCTAAAAGCAAAATAAATCATTATTCAACTTAATTTAGGTGTAAAGTTGAAGATTTCACTTACGTAGTGGGCATAAAAGTAATTTATTGCGTGGTCAATAAATTTTCACACAAAGAAAAATGGTCACACAAATTACAAGGTTGGTAGGGAAGAGTTATCGTCCTTGAATCATAAAATCATAGCCCAGATTGATTTACAAAAAATACAAAATTAAATTCAGAAACATATACAAAAACAGGTATGTATGTATGTGTTTATGTTTGTGTGTGTGTTTGTGTTTATGTCTTTCTATCTGTTGTGTGCTTGTATGTGTTGCGTTTGTATATATATGTGTGTGTATGTGCGTGTGTTCGAATGTATTTGTGTGTGTGTTTGTGTGTGTGCTTTTGTGTATAAGTGTGCTTGTTTGTATGTGTACTTGTATGTACATGTGTATACACTTATTTGGGTATTATGTGTGTTTTCTTGTGTGTATGTGTGTGTGTGTGTGTGTGTGCGTGTACATGTTTGTAAGTGTATGTTTGTGTTTGTGCTTGTGTGTGTTTGTGTTTGTCTTATTGTATGTCTTTGTATCTGTTGCCTGTTTGTGTATGTGTTACGTTTGTGTGTATGCATGTGCGCGTGTTCGAATGTGTTCGTGTGTGTGTTTGTTTGTATGTTCTTGTGTGTAAGTGTAAGTGTGTATGTTTGTATGATTTTGTATATGTGTGTAAGCTTGTGTGTGTGTTTGAGCGCGCGCGTGTGTGCGTGTGTGTGTGTGTGTGTGTGTACGTGAGTTTGTATGTGTTTGTATTTTAGTATATCTGTGTAAGCTTGTCTGGGTATGTGTGTGTTCCTTTGTGTGCGTGCGTGTGTGTGCGTGCTTGTTGGTGTATGTATATATGCGAGTGTTTGTATGTGTTTATGTATTTGTATATGTATGTATGTAAGCTTGTGTGTGTGTGTGTGTGTGTGTGTGTGTGTGTGTGTGTGTGTGCGTTTCCGTTCATTATCTTTTATCCCAAATGTGAAAAATATTGACTCATAGAAGAAAGAAAATTGGAAGAATTTAAATTTTCAGATTTAACATCTCAGAAGACATTGACACTTTTATGACACTAGTTTTTTCGCCTTTTTCCAGCAACGTCCAATTCCATCATTTTGACGTCGAATCATCAAGGCATTCACTGCTGGACTCTTCTTCATCTTCTTGGGCATTCAATGATGTAACACCAAGAATTTCTTTGATACTATTCATCGCCTCCTAAAATAAATTAAAAAAACAAAACAGAAGAAAACAAAATAACTAAAAGGAACATAACAATTTGTAGAAAGCAAAAAAATATCTTAAGCGGAATCCGTGGAAGGTAGATTAGACTGAAATCGGGAGGAACAGATTATTCCATTATATATTAGTGGTAGGGGAGATGGACTTTTTTATTGGCTCACACTGACTGTGGTTTCTCCATTTAAGAGGTCGATTTTTTCTTGTGTAATTTATTCGTAGCAAAAAATGTCAATGCTAGCAGTTGGGGTTGCTATCGAAGCGGATATGATGCACAAGAACCCGCAATCGGCAATGAAGATAGTGCATCACTGACGACCACCCTGTACGCATCCATAAGATGTATTGTACAACTATCCAAATTTAAATTGTGGAGGCGCAAGTTGTAATGGTTATCATCGTAGGAAATGGACTTGGCGAACCGAATTCAAATCCTTGACGACGCCGTTTTCATTCTACATAGCGCTCAGAGTGGACCTGGGAGTAATGGTGATGAAGGGGTAATCCACATTCCCCAGAGCTCCAGAACCTGTACATCACCATCACATCGAGTTTAACCTCATATCCAGGATATTAAAACTCTCAGCCTCCGCTTTCTAGCACATATATGTTAAAAGGTGTTGTGGCTTGCTATAAGGACAATAGGGTTGGGACAATTATTTAAGTGCTAGGGCTTGACGTGACCAGCCGATTGATCAGAGGGAGTCTCTCCGACTGACCGTCTAGGCTTAGTAAGGATCAAAGTGGAATGTTGCATTAACAATTTGGGTTTTTTCAAGGACCATATGACCTTTAGGCACTCCTTTTGCGATCTAGATTCGTGGGGACATTTTTTCCATTTACACCGTCAAAATCCGGTTAATTGTTAACAGAGGATTTTTAGAGGTTTTTTCTAAATCATAAGACTAACCCCTAACCCTAACCCTAACCCCTAACCCTAACCCCTAACCCTAACCCCTAACAAACAACCGGATTTTGACGGTGTAAATGAGAAAAGTGTCCCCACGAATCGAGATCGCGGAAGGGGTGCCTAAAGGTCATATGATCCTTTTCAATCCTCTGCAGAGGATGCAGTCGGTGTATTGTAAGTCCCACAGACAGTGCAAGTCAATATATTTATACAGCCGACATGACCTCGGAGTGATAACAACGAAGAAGTGATCCTCCACACTCAAGAGTTCTATAACTGGAGCCTCACAAATCGATATAGATAAGTGCCAAAGACAGGACTCTCCTTTTTTGGTAGGTGGTCTTAGCCCTCTATAGATGTGGTCGACGTATTTTAAGTCATACCTACAAGGAGAAATTTCAGAAGCATCTCAAGACATAATTTTGACACGAAAGTGTTATATGATACCTTTCGTTAACGTCTTTCTTTATCTCTAGTATTTTCTTATTTTTTTGTATTTTTCTTTTTGTTATACAAGAAGGTGACTACACAAAGTTTATGATATTTACAAGTAACAGCGTTTAGAAGTGTAATTTTATAACTTATCAACACGATTGTGCTATGTTTGAACTAATATTTGATTTAATCGTTTTGAGGACATAGTTTTTATTTTATTTTTAGTGTTGAAAACCAGGGAAAAATCAAATTTAAAAGTTAAGGATTTAGACAAATATTATGACATATATTCTCTCTCTCTCTCTCTCTCTCTCTCTCTCTCTCTCTCTCTCTCTCTCTCTCTCTCTCTCTCTCTCTCTCTCTCTCTCTCTCTCTCTCTCTCTCTCTCTCTCTCTCTCTCTCTCTCTCTCTCTCTCTCTCTCTCTCTCTCTCTCTCTCTCTCTCTCTCTCTCTCTCTCTCTCTCTGCGTGTGTTTCTCACAATTATTTATGCGCATATGAGTAAGAAATAAAGAGAGTGAGAGAGAAAGAGAAAGATAGAGAGGGAGTGAGTGAGTGGGGTGCAGATAGATATTCATATTCTTGGCAAAATATATGGTCTCTCCACTCTTAGAAAACGCTTTTTCTGTTGTTTTTAATCCATGCAAAATAAACTAAGCATAAATCTTAGAGAAACCCTGTTTTATTTGAAATTATTGGGTTTCATAGAACATACTTTAAATCTAATAAAATAATTAATTTTAATTGAAAACCGAGAATAAGTTACAGACACAAATTATGGGTGTTGTATATGCCTTTATAATGTTTTTGAGAGCAATTAAAATTCTATGAAGAAGTTCATTGCGTTCGTGTTGGAGAAATAGTAAACTAAAGAGTAACATTTTTGCAGTCGTTTTGCATTATTTTTTTTATGTTATTCCAGATTCGAAAATGATAGAAATTTTGAAAATGTTCCAATTTCGTTTAAATAGGAAATTAATTAAATTTGTTTAAATAGGAAATTAATTATTATTTTGCCATTTGTTTTTGTGCCTAGTCTCTATGTATTTTATGAATACTAGCAAATAGATGCACCCTCAGTTTAAATGTAATACAATATTATATTAAATTCGAAAGGTTAATGAAACTAAATAAGAATGCAGATAAAAAGATTTGAGATAGAGGAGGGGTATAATAGAAAAAAATAGAACAAGCGAAACTTACTATTCCATCACTCACGTCTTTCATTGCTAAACCTTCCTAATTTAAATATCTAGTTAAAATAGAAAGTAACGAATATAATTACAATTATTTCTTCTTGTTAATGGATTTCTTTTAAGATTTTCCCTGAGATGTTTGCTCATATTCATTAAGATAAAACCAAATAATTAGAAATAATACCAAGCACATATTTATTAAAATCAAATTTCTAATATCAATATGCAAATTAACCTTCTCGTTCACGCTGTAAAAAGCTATTTTGTTGTATATATAAATACAATTACATGTTATTAATATGTAGATATGACCAACAGCGTTAATAATTAGTATTATTTATATTATTCTAACTATTGTCCTCATCTTCATTGTTATCTGTACAATGTTTCGGCCGATGTACCCTCCGGCCTTCTTCAGGTATTTCTGGTCGGACTCGGGAATCTTCTCGAACTCGGGAACCTTCTTTTCGAAATCGGGAACCTTCTTGTAATCAGGAGCCACCACGGAACTTTGAATCCAACCCTTTATTCAGTCCACGGGGCTATCCTGTTCTCATTCCGATAACCATAGTTGGGGTACAGGTGTTAAGCTGTGTTAATTAATTATTCTATGTTACTGTTGCCCTGACCATGATTGAACCTGCAGTCTAGAGATAACTGTCACTTAGAACTGTATGCAGTTCTATGTTACTGCTGCCCTGACCAGGCTTGAACCTGCAGTCTAGAGATAACTGTCACTTAGAACTGTATGCAATTCTATGTTACTGCTGCCCTAACCAGGATTGAACCTGCAGTCTAGAGATAACAGTCACTTAGAACTGTATGCAGTTCTATGTTACTGCTGCCCTAACCAGGATTGAACCTGCAGTCTAGAGATAACTGTCACTTAGAACTGTATGCAATTCTATGTTACTGCTGCTCTAACCAGGATTGAACCTGCAGTCTAGAGATAACAGTCACTTAGAACTGTATGCAGTTCTATGTTACTGCTGCCCTGACCAGGATTGAACCTGCAGTTTGGAGATAACTGTCACTTAGAACTGTATGCAGTTCTATGTTACGCTGCCCTAACCAGGATTGAACCTGCAGTCTAGAGATAACTGTCACTTAGAATTGTATGCAGAAAAAAGTATCAATCACATATATATATACCACACCGATATTTTAAGCCCCTAAAAGAAAGGGTTCAAAGTTAAGTGACTTCTTGCTGTCTGATTTGTCTTTTGGGGATTCGGATAGCAAGAAATCACTTAACTTTGATACAATCTCTTTTTTAATGTGGGAAGCTACACGCAAACCGAAGCTCATGCGATGGCTTGTCGAAAAAAAGTGTGGATCCCGTCGGCATTCTCCTTTTGTGGTACCTCATTCACCGAGCAATAAAGCAAACCTTACCCCATTTAAACAAAATCGGCAGGTGCTGGCGGGGTGGGACGGCCCCATGGGCTCACGAGATTAATTAAACTGAGTCTCTAAACCGAAAGCCAGAGGAGGCCTTCGTAAGTTTCAGTATTTACCTTAACGCCCCATTAGATCAGGATGCGACACAAGAAAAAAATGCGTGGATTTCGTCGACATTCCCCTTTTGGGTCGCTTCAGGTACCAGACAATAAAACCATAACTGCCCTTTTAGATGAGGGGACAAGTGCTGTCTGGGGGACGGCCCCCTGGCATCATGCGATTAATTAAACTGAGGTTTTGAGAACGTCTCCATATGTTTCTCTCACTGCTCTAAACAGCAGTAAATAAGTAGTCATAGGCCAATTTATCAACTTCCAGAAAAGGTACCATAGGCTAGTCCACAACAACAACAAAAGATTTTTTCATCTGTTTTTGGTTAAAACTATACTACTTAGAAACCACTACAGCCTCATCTCGTATGTCAGAATTCATGGCTCACAATTATTATTTGCCTTGTCACCGTACCTTGAAATTTGTGTCGCCTTGCATATTAGGAGAGGAAACTTCTTGGTGAAGAATATTCAGATTTCTGCCAAATGCTGCCAAACAGTTTGGAAGTTGGTCACTTATGACTCTGAAAAAAAAAAAAAAAAAAAAAACAGAAACTTTGAGATTGAATTTCCAACAACACGGGTGTCGTAATATGTGAGCAACAGCATCTCTACCATTGAAAATCCCGCAATTAATTTAAAAAGTATTAAATTAAAATCATTAAAATTTCCAATCAAAGACGGTAGCGAAATATGTTATCAACCGCATCTATACATGTGAAGATCCTACAGTTAATTTAAAATCATTAAATTAAAATCATTAAATATAAAATTTGAAAAAAATAATAATTTAGAATTATTTTTAACACGAGGTTAGGCGAAACCGAGTGATATGACCTGTGCTGTGCGACAGAGCATTATGTAACACTGTGCGTTTCCAATCAAACAAGATGCTTTTTTTTAGTTCGCTCATGATTCTGCTGACGAAGAAGGTAATAATTGCTTACATCATTCCTAAATGATCCCGGTAGGTGTAGTCGATCAACATAAAAACTGCACCTTGTTTCTCCTGAAATGAAAATAAGATGTCATCATTATCATTTTACACCGAGTGGCTAGAAACACATACACAAAAACACACTCACACACATATTCTTTTTACAAAACTATATGATATATCGTTGGGGGGGGGCTAATGTCGGTATGAGCCAGACAACGAGGGAGTCTATCCCCTTTTCACTAGCGCTAGACGAAGGAGATTATTTTAGCGTCTGAGGTGGAGCGCCACACCTACCATCAGCTCCTTAATTTACCGCACAGATCTCTGTGCTACTCATACACTGAGTTGGCGAGGGCCGGTATCGAACTAGGAACCCTGTGGTTTCTAGCCGAACGCTCTACCGACTGAGCTAGCCCTAAAGCTACGGAGAATACGTTCAGGTACCATAACTTGAATCGTAACTTAAAAGGAAAAGGGTTTATTTTGTAACGTACAACAATGAATGAAATAGCTGGTCTCGCTAGGAAAGACCCCCTCACCCCCACCCGAGGATAAATCGTCAATCATCTTTATTGAGAATAGAGCAGCCCATTCTATTCTAGAAGGCTATCAATTCTTCTCTACAACAACAGTGCTGTCCTTTTCAAATATTTCAGGAATATTGAAAATAAATATGGTTGGCTGGTTGGTTTTGTAGCATATCAGCCCGTGGGTTATTTTATATCGAAGACGTTTTTGTTTTATTCATTCATGTTGGGTATTCAATTTTATTTAGAAGACAAATTGTTTAACTTATTTTTTATCTATTTAATCCATAGATGGGCCTCTAACAGATACTACCACTCCGGGTCAGAGTGGACCTGGGAATAATGGCGATGAATGGGTACTTGAGAGCTCCAGAATTTAAACCTCACCACCAGATGCAGAAATCGGCCACGATGGGATAGAAACTATAAACGGTGAGCAAATTGAGCAAGCCAAGACGACAAATGAAACGAAATACTGACATACATGAAAATAAGTTTCTACTACCCTTCTTATGACACCGCCAAAATTAAATTGTTATTTATAATATTACATTTTTTTCGTATAATATTACATTTTTATTAATAATTTGATATAGAAAATTTAACATTAAAATGCTTAATAAATCATAAACAAAATTACAAGTTTTCGAATATTTCTCTGGAGAAGCAAGGATGAACTCGTGAGTGACGTTCTCCTCTGGAAGGACCTACATTGACCAGCTTTATGAGGATGCTGGCTGCTACGCAGAGGAGCTCCCAGGTGCAATAAATGATAGGGAAGTTTGGCGAAAGATTGTCATGGATACCCGTGCTGTATGCGCGACATGATGATGATGATGATGATGATTACAATATATGTATCTACCTAACCCTAACAAGATTGATGTTTCAAAGGAGTAAAGCTGGTTTGATTTCGGAGTTTTTCTTTTCCTGTACTAGTTGTTCAACGGAGGTTAAATAACCCAGTCTGCCCTATTATTTACTTATAGAATCGGTTCATGTTTTTTACTTTTATGATCGGTTCATGTTTTTGGTAAGGGCATTAGTGCAAAGTGAAAGGCCAACAACCTCGTCCTGGATTTGAACTCGGATGGTCGATTCCATTTCTTATGATGATAATCACTGAACAAAGCGCGCCTGCGTAAATCAAAGCTATTGTTCCATAACCTTATTTTCGGATATTTTATAATGTGCCACCGGTCCCTTTCTGTAGCCTTTAGAAACCTCAAGGCCTGTGGGCTCCTCACCCTGAGCTACTGGTTCCCAATATATATACATACCAACCCCTCGGCACGAGTAGGATGTGACACAAGGTGATTTTTTTAAACGAAGTTTAACAGGTTTGAATTCAGAGTTTTTCTTCTCTCAGACCGGTTGCCATACCAAGGTTAAAGAGCCCAGTCTGCTCTTCAATTTACTCATAGCTGGAGATAGAATAGTTGGATACATACCTTTCCCAAGTTTCCGATATAGGTCTGAATATGAAATCAATTGGTTCAGCTCAGTCGGTAGAGCATCCGTCTAAGTACCACAAGGTTCTGTGTTCGATACTGGCCCTCGCCAACGCTTCACATGTGTAGCACGGCTTGGATATATGTGGTAAAGTGGAGAGCTGATGGTAGTTGCGGTGCTTCACCTCAGACGCAAAAACAATCTCCCTGGTATTGCGGTCCATCTATTACCGACAATAGGACACTCTGCCGACTTTATCTAAACACTGATTTGATAATTATAAAAGCCTGCCTGCCCTGTCATTTATCCTTAGCTAGAGAGAGAATGGATATATACCCTTCCCAAGGGTATTGTTTCCGATATATGTATTTAACAACCCCTCCGCACGAGCAAGTGTTGTATACTCTTTACTTCTATTATTCTTCTGCTCATCTTTGGTATCTTACGTTCTTCTTCTAGCGTCTGGACTTCGTCTTGGGGACTTCATATCTGGTCTTCCATTGGGGATTTCTCTTTATAAGAAGCCCTGTGTCATTAGTAGTTTTTAGATAATAACCCAAGACTTCGATTTGCTTTAGATCATATTTTATTCCGAAATCCCCACCAGACTACCTGCGCCGATTGAGTCGGCCGTGCGCTTAACACGACTTACCACCTTCGTGGTTTGGCCGATACTGAAACTATCTTTCTAATCTAAACCGGAAGTGGGTCTTCTCCACCGATTCTCACGGTATCTCCCAGAAGGAGGATCAGACTGAGGTCAAGCTGAGTCACTCAATCCTTCAAGGCCGCCGGCTAAAAATTTTAATAGCCATTTTGGTTTCTACACTAATGGTACACAAGCGTTAGGAATCTAACAATTATGTAACACAAGAGTCAATTCTTAAAAGTGGAATTTAACAGTTTTCTGAGATTTATTTCTACTCTACAATTTACCCATACTTCTATTAGACCGGTTGTCATATTAAGGTTAAAGAGCCCAGTCCGCCCTGCTATTTACGCATAGCTGAAGGGAGAATAGTTGGATTCATACCTTTCCGAAGGTTATTAGCGCTATGTGAAATGCAAACAGCCGCGTCCTGAAATTGAACTCGTCTCGCCGTAACTATTTCCTACGACGGTAACCATTACATCACGAACACCTCCGGAATATAGGTCTGAATACGATTGTAATGACAAACGATAACAACGATAGATTTAGGAAAGCTTTATTCTACTTAGAATAATTGGTACACTTATTTAGAGTTTATATAGTCTAATGTTCCCTAGGGAGTTCTCCAAAGGGGGGTATCATAAAGTAGGGGAGGTAACTCTCAATTACTTATTACAATGATGTAAATAAACACTGAAGTACTAATTAAAAATGACCGTTAATCAAGGCGCGTCGGAAATAAATATGAATTTTTTAGTTGTTGTTTTACTGTCATCTTTTTTTCCATTTTTCTTTCCATTTTATTTTACTGAGTCCTTCTTTTATTTTCTTTAAATTATCGAAAAATTATGTTGTTTGTTTTTTATTCTGTTTTTTTTTTTTTTGTTGTTTTTTTTTTTTCACTGACTATACTGGAAGTTATTCACCTGGCCATACACTAATGACAGTCTGTTTCACTTGGTGTAAAATCTAGTAATATCTCAAGTCTCTTAACGATCGTTTTTGCCTCAATAGCCTAAAGATGTTTGGCAAGATGACATAGAGTTAGTGCCTCAATTGTTATTAAGATCGTTGAACTATCTTTGAGGCCTAAATAATACCCAATTATCACGGGGGATGAAATCGATTGATAGACTACCCAGCCGACAGTTTATTGGCAATTCATTAATAAATGCGTCACGTTGTGTGCGCATGCGCATGTGAGTATTTATGTGTGTCTGGTAAAATCATACCGTGCAGAAACATCTCGGAAAACAAGTCTGTAGTCGTTGTTTACAACTCTTTTGTTTCAGAGATTAATGACTTTAATATGAATATAAATTGAAATTTGAAGATCAACGGGAAAGAAAGAAATCTGTTAATAGAATAAAATATATCAAAATAATCAAGAGAGTGAATGAAACAATCTAAAAATCGACTCTTATAAAACCGAAAAAAAAAAAAGACACGAAAGTATATCGTTTAAATATTTAACGTTTCAGTCAGATACTGTTGTATTATTTGTCTGAAATTCTTTTAGATGAGGCTTGATAATTTGTATTATTTGGATTTTTCGGACTGTTGTCCTCATCTTCACTATTAGATACAACGTTTCGGTCGTTGTGCCCCCGGCCTTCTTCTAGTGTTTCTTGTCGAGTTCGAGAACCTTCTCGAACTCGGGAAACTTCTCTTCGAACTCGGGGGAGTTCATTGCATAACCGGTAGCCTTCACGAAACTTCGAACCAAACCCTTTATTCAATCCACCGGACTGTTCTCATTCCGTTAACCATGAACGGGTACAAGTGCTAAGCTATGTTGAGTATTCTATACTATTATCGCCTTTGGTCAGGATTGAACCTGCAACCAGATGATTGTCACTTAAAACTGTATTAACTCAACCTCTATATCTGTTGCGCCATGTGTCCAACTGGACAATTCAGAGTGACTTTTTGGATGTCGTAATTGGAAGCGTTCCATGTGTCCAGTTGGATATAAAGGTATCGGCTAATGTGCAATCAGCAAAGGCTATATACTAACGCTATCGTGTAGTCAGTATCTTCTTATTCCTGATTTGTTTGTTAAAAATTCAGACAAATAATATACAACAGTATCTGACTGAAATATTAAATATCTAAACGATGCACTTGCTTATCTTTTGTATTTTTTTGTTTTGTAAGAGTCGATCTAGTTGGGTAATATTCTCCGTTACAACGATACAAAAAAATTTGATGAAAAACTATGATACACAAACTGTTCTATAATGAGTAGACATAGCCTATCATTTTGTAAGTGTATTATATATTCTAAAATGAACAGTAGCTCTGTGGAAAATTACAGTTGAGATTTAAATAGTTTGATTGATAGGTCTCGAATCTAGAGAAGGATACTCATTGGCTAAGAGAGTCACGTGGAAAGTAGAATTAGAATTAGTGAAGTTGAGGCCTGTGGCCCGACTCAGTACATTTATATCTATACTGCTGATTCTCTCCACGTGCATGCTGGATAAGAATATATTCGGGAATATATAAAAGTGTTTACGCAAATATGTCTTTGGGTTTGTCTCTGATAATCATGAAAATAACAAGAAACGAAAATGGAACCCAGAACCAGAGAGACACCCGGCCTGAAAGAGAAGAACTCTCAAACCGAAAGAAAAAATGTTACATAATTAACTGGTTGCACGTTAATTATGTAAGGTAGTATATAATTCCAAAGTTAACTGGTAATTCGATAAAAGAAAAGTTATGGAAAATACCTAGTAATGATAGATGGTTACCTTTTGCTGAATTTAGCTAGTCTATGATTGGTCAATCGAATCGTGAGAGCAGGAAGTAGAGTTACATAGTCAGATTTTAGTAGGTGAAAATGGCATCTTTCCCAAAATGGTTATTTCTCTTCCACATGTGTTGGTTTACTTGGGAACTTGGAAAAAAGACGTCAAAATAAAAATAACGAGTCTTGTGTTCCTTAATAAAAACCAGAACGGGCACAAAGATGGGGAAACGCCCAAGACCAGATCAGCAGGAAGATCAAACAACGGAAAGATCAACCTAGATAGCAATATAGCATAAATGCCCTGTCAGCAAAGAAATATAAGAAGTACTAGTACAAAATAAAAAAACACCCTCCGGGTGATGTAAAAATAGATTTTTGAAACATATTGCCTGAGGGGTGGGAGTAAAAAATTCAATATCACCGAGTTTTTATTCTAAGTAAGTAAAATCATCAAATTCATTAAAGGATTAAAAAATAAAACAATTTGAAATGTAAACTTTAGATATGTATTAAAATAAAACAAACTATAAATAGATATATAATACCAATCATATATATATTAAAACTTGTTTTAAAAAACAATGAGGACTGTCTAATGTTGCATGTTCAAATTTTGAGTGTATTTATTCTATGTTATGACGATTTTGGGTATTGTGACGTAAGCAGTGACGTAATTTTTGTTACAGACAAAAACCAGAAGCGAATCTCCATTATTAATAGATATGGTAGGGAAAATAGTAAAAATGCTCTGCAACAGAAACTCAGATACGACCTGATGAAATATAGAAGACGAAGAGGATAGACACAGACATTAGAAAAAAGGAAGACAAATATATAAGAAACAGCGCCACATACCTATCAATAAATACGAGGATGAGTAAAAAAAAAAAAAATAATAATAATGCCATTTTGTTTAGGATAGGTATAATTACCAATACAGGAACATGTATCATACATCAAAATGAAGCTGGTCCTCTGTGGATTGCATCCCTACTTCTCCACATTCTTCACCGTTTCTCTCAATAGCAATGTTCCACCTTCGAATGAGAGCATGTATCCCTGCCCCGTAAAATTCTGTTGATTGTTCTTTGAGCCACTTCTTCACTACAGATTTCACTTCCTCGTCACAGTGATAGTCTGAAGGCGCCATATCTGGTGAGTATGGAGGATGCGGTCAAGTTGTCCACCCGAATGCGGCGATTTTCTCCCTTATCCTATATGGTCGAGCATTGTCATGCAGAAGGATGACCTAATCGATTGGCAATTTGGGTCTTACTCGTCGGATTCTTGCTCTCGGCCTCGTTAGGGTCTCAATGTAGGCCTTAGTTTTTTATATATATTTTTTATAAATTCACACGCAATAAAGAAAATGGCATTACTGTGTGACACACCCTCGTATCATCAATGACATAAACTCACGAAAAACAACAACATTCACCCAATTTTCCGCCCTGTCGGCTGGGGCGTTAGAATGCATCGACTGCACCTCTGCAGAGGGATAAGATTCCCCCAATAAGGCCGCCTGTTGGCCGTGGGTGGCGACCCGTGATGCTTAAGTATAGAGCCCAGGTGGATGAGCAGTTCATCACTTGCAATACTCCACTTTGGCCCTATCTTGGGCTAGTAGACGGGCGGTCGGAGAGGCCCCTTCCGATCAATCAGCTGGTCACGTCAAGCCCTAGCACCTATATGATTTTCCCAACCCTATTGCCCATATGGCAAGCCCCAACCCTTTTTGTCATATGGGTGCTAGAAGGCGGTGACTGAGTGTCTACATGTCCTGGGAATGACGTTAAACTCTATCTGATGGTGAGGTTGAAGTTTTGGAGGTTTGGGGAATGTGGAGCACCCCGTGATCACCATTGCTCCCTGGTCCACTCTGACCCGGGGTGGTAGTACCTGTTAGGGTCCCATCTATGGGTTAAATAGAAAAATGTATTTATAAAAAGTGTATTATCCATTAAGAATTGATTTATTTCAAAACTTTATCGGCATTAAATGACCCACTGAGGTTGATATGCCGTAAAACAAAACAAAACAAAACAAAACCAAATCACCCAATCTTGGACAGAAAGCCAAACATAACGTTAATCAACAAGAAAAAATAGGATTTTTCAACTAGTTTATTTTGTTGTTCTCGTAATTAAGAGAAAAATCACACGTTAAAACTGGTATGGAAAAACTCGCATAGAGTGAAGATCTTATTATAATGAAGATTGTGTGTTTGTCTGTCTGTAACTAAAACTACATCACTACTAAAGTCACAATTCCATTTCTTATTTACGTCCCATTCTCCATGATTTTATTTTTATCTAAACCTCAATTATTGATAAAATTGTTTTACATTATTAATACTGTTGGTCATATCTATATATTAAGAACATGCAATTGTATTTATATATACAATGTAATAGTGATTTATAGTGTGAATGGGAAGGCTAATTTGCATATTGATATTAAAAATTTAATTTTAATAAATATGTACTTAGTATTATTGATTTTTAATTGTTTGGTTTTATCTTAATGAATAAGAGCAAAAATCTTAGACATAAATCTTAATAGAAATCCATTAACAAGAAGGAAAAACTGTAATTTTATTCTTTACTTCCTATTTTAACTAAATAGTTAAATTAGGAAAATTTAACAATTAAAGACGGAAGTGATGGAAGAGTAAGTTTCAGTTGTTCTATTTTTCAATTATACCCCACTCTGTTTCAAATCTTTTTATCTGCATTCTTATTTAGTTTAATCAGTCTTTCAAATTTAATATGATATTTTATTAAACACTTGCACCCGGAGGGTGCATAAATTAGCTTGTAATAATAATAGAATGTTTCTTCTTTCTTAAAAACACCACCAAAATAGACCAGACTGTAACAATTAACAGTAAATTCAACAACTAGGCTTAAAGGCAATATTGAGACAGACTATATTGAGAAAGTAATATACTTGAAATTGGGAAAACTACTTAGGTTCGACAATGTAAATACGAGTCGGCAGCCTCCAGCCTGCAGGCCACATCCGATTGCGAAGAGATTTTGACCGACCCAGGTGAAAGTATTAGGACATTGCACTTTTTCGGCCAGCGAACAGACTTTACTTGTTTTAGATATTTCACATAACCCTCTCTAATGGATAATGTTACATCGTGACCAGGTTAAATTTTCTGCTACAGTTTATTTTAATTAAAAACGTGTTGCAATGATTTAAATATATTTTTGTTCACTTTGTTGAGATTTCATAGAATTTATTTAAATCTATTTCCACAAAATTTTCTTTAAAATATCCATTTCACATATCAAACCCAATGCGAGTTTTTTTTCTACACCTCCCCAAATCTCATGGTTCCTTTGGGAGCCATATGCCCTCTTGAGAAACTCTTATTTAAAGAATAAATTAGGAGTTTTATATTTTAAGACATAGATTAAAAATTGCTACTTTGCATAGATCAGATTAAAAAATACAATAAATAAATATTTACGTTAACAAAATGGCTTAGATTTATTTAACATTTTAACTAAATAATACGTTTAATATTTTATTTTAAGTTATAATTATTAATGACGAAATACTCCATGTATATATTTTGTGTGTCCTAGATTTGACCCCCCTCCCTCTTGACCCCGTGTGGTGCACCATTTTTTAATTTGTCCTTGTACCCCCAATCTAAAAAATAGCTGCTATTTTGTTGGGTGCTGCTTCCAGGATTTGTCCAAAACAACATTCAACATCTTTGTATAGTTCCCATCTAGTTTCGTTAAAGTCCAAGTGGTGCAACCATACAGTAGTGCTGACACGGTTACAGATTGGAATGATTATTTCCATCGTAACTTATTATTATTATTATTATTATTATTATTACTTTTGTTTTGATTACAGAACCACATATTCTGCTAGTTTTGATCAATAGTCCACAGGTAACAATCAAAATGTCCATTTACTTACCTTGATATCATAACCTATTCCGTGGGCGCGGCACATTTGAAAAAACACACTGTAGTGAATGATTGAAAGATTTGAATGGTACAATTTTGTACTCAGCACTCCAAACCGGTACGGAACCTGCATAAAAGATAAAGATTCTTAAGAATGACAAAGTCTAAAGCACAAAAGTCTGTAATTACTTTTAAAAAATTAACAGAAGTATTTGAGCATGTTGCACATTTTTGACTGGTATCCATATCACATAGAGTGGTACCTTGATTTACGAGTACCCTAATTTATGAGTGTTCCGAGTTACGAACTGTCACTTTTCCGAGCTACAAGCTGTTGCTCGGTCAAATTTTTGCTTTGTCTTGTGAGTTAAAATTTGAGGTCCTAGCGAGTTTCAAATACACTTATGTTCACTTAAGTTTTCTAAAACTTTTAATTTTCTAAATTTATTACACCAACGAAAAATATTGTAAAAAATAAACATTAAACATATTACATCGCATAATTCATTACATTCGATATTTTATACAATAAAGTGCTATTTTTCTTATTAAAAAATACTTTTAAAAATAGGATGGGTTTTTTTTGGGGGGGGGCTGAAACGGATTAATGGCATTTCAGTTTATTTCAATAGGTTAAATTTATTTGATATACGGGGAAACTGAATTAGGAGCGGAGCGAATTAAACTCGTAAGTCAAGATACCACAGTATTTTATTCACCTCCGTTTGTCACAAACATGTGTAATTCATAGTATTATTTGGATTATTCGGACTATTGTCATCATCTTTATTGCTATCTGTACAGCGTTTCAGCCGATGTGCCCTCTAGCCTTCTTTGGGTATTTCTTGTCGGACTCGGGAACATTCTTTTCGAACTCGGGAACCTTCTTTTCGAACTCGGGAATCTTCTTGTCGTGATCTGGAGCCATCACGGAACTTTAAACCCAACCCTTTATTCAATCCACGGGGGTATCCTGTTCTCATTCCGCTAAGCATAGCTGGGATACAGGTGTTAAACTGTGTTAATTATTATTCTATGTTACTGTCGCCATTGACCAGGATTGAACCTGCAGCCTAGAGATAACTGTCATTTAGAACTGTCTTAAACCACCGCCTTTATCCACTATGCTATGTGTTTAATTGGAGAATGCAGTGTGAATTTTGGGAACTTATAAACTCAATCCTTCTCAAAAGAGTAGAAAAGAAAGTTCTTGTGAAAAGTTGAGACCCCAAAAAGATAACGATCACGTTTTTTCTTATTTTATTGCTTGTCTTAACCAATTTTTATTTAGGAAAAAAATAAAAGTTTTAACGACTTTGTTAGAATTTATGCAACAATATTTTTTGTATGCTCGAAGCCAGAAATACTGAATATGAAAAAGATGAATGTGCAAAAAGACACTTATGATAACAAAGAAAATGGTTAATTAAAAGAACTCTACAATCTAAATCAAATAATCCAATAGTTTATCGACTGATACCCAATAAGACAAAGTTTTTTAAATGCCAATAAATCCTTGGGGCTTGCCTAGGAGTTATGAAGTGGTCGATTGCATATAAGAGAAGAAAACTTCTTATTTATCAAGAAGTGTTATATAAAAATTTTAAACTTTTGCGAACAAAATAAATCAAGAATTGATATAAGAATAATGAATACGCAAAATAAAGCAATGGTTTAAATAAAAAATGCTTATAAAACAAATAGTTAGGAAATGATTCTAAGACATTCAGTTAATTTTCATCTTTGTTACTGGACCGAGTAAATTGATTAGCTAAAATTTACATGAGAACAAAAAAAACAAAAAAAACAAGACTATCAACAGCTTCAAGTTTTGAATTTTATACAATTTTTTTACTCTTCTTTTTCTTGATAATAATTTCTGCGGGCATTCAGATCACACCTCCTTTTTAAACTGCTGACAGATAACATATATTAACTTATAGGACAGTTCCTATAAAATAAGCAATATGTGTACAGTCGAAAGCTAAAGAATATTAAAGTGTGAAATTGTTATTAACATTTAAAGTATTGCTTAAAGGAACATGACACTAAAATAATAGAAAACTAAGTATGAACAAAGCTATTAAAAAAAAAATTGATATATCATACAAAAGTTATTTCTTCCTCAAAAATAATATTTTATTCTGAACTTTAATATATTGAACAAACCCTCATCAACAACGAATTTTCTAACTACATTGTCGATGAACTAATTAGACAGACCATTCGTAATATTACCTCTAACTAGAAAGAAAAATGAATAATACATTGAACACACATAACATAATATATTATCGTAATCAGATTCACCGAAATTACAAACTCGATGAAATAGCTTCAAAAAAATTAGTTCGTAACAACGTTTCACCCACGAACCCCAATAATAAAGTAAATTTAATTATATATTACTCTAAATTTAAAACCACTAACCTTGTCACCCGCAAAAACTCACCCCACCCCCGACTAGTTGTCTTAGAGAGACTAATATAGTGTACTAATTTAAATGCCACTTAGGAGATTGCTTCTCCCAAAATAAAAGCACCTATATTGGTCTCACTACTACGACCTTGTCACGCCGCTTAACACTTCATCTACCTGATACCAGCTCCATTTCACAACACTTAAAATCACATGCATGCCTTCCTCTAGTTATCCAAAAGTTCTAACCGAAAACACACACATATTGCACAAAGAAAGAAATAAACAAAAAATCCATATTTTCGAAGCTGAATACATTAAGCAAAATAAACCCACTTTGAATAAGATCATTTTTGTATATAGCAAACATATCCTAAAATGCCTATAACTCATTTCTCGCCTATTCTTCTCCTCTCAAACGCCACACACTTTCATATAATCTATGTAAGTTTCCTCTCCTGCTTACTCCCACTGTTATTCGATCGTTCATCCACATTCCGTGTTTAAATAAAACCGAGAACAAACTCAATTACACCCACCCTTGATGATGGCCCTTCAGAGTGCTGAAAGCACTAGGGATGAAAACGTTGGTGAACTAATCAACATACTCTATCTCGATATTAATAAATTGGCTGGAAAACTTGAAAAGATTGAAAAGAAATGCGTTAAACATGAAATGTCCGTTTTGTTCAACACCGTATGCATAAAAGAAAAAATAGAAAAGATTCAGGATCTATGTTTATTTGTTCACTGATTGAGTGTACGTCCTTTTATAGAAGACATTTAGTGAAAACTAGTAAAGACCAACGTTCAATAGAATCCACACACTGTTTTTATCCAAGAGGGGGTTTAAAATGATTTTTACCCCTCATTTTCCATAAGAAAAGCTACATATAAATATGATAATGCCAGGAATCAGTGATATATAAAAAATTACCTTAAAAATTTCTTAAAAATAAAACAAATTGATAAAGGATAAAACATAAAGACAAAGGAAAAAATACAAACAAAAACAATAACAAAAACAAACAAGTTAAAAACAAGAATATATAAAGAATAAAAGATAATTAAACAAATATACAGAAAAATAATTTTTAATAATCTATATATGAATATTGATAGATTTATTTTTAACTTTTTAAATTCGAAGCAACGCTGTGTTGCTCTGCTATTGAATAATAAGAGTATACAATGCTGCATCTTCAATTAAAAATGATTTTAAAAAGCCGTCATCTTAGGAGCGATGATCTTAATGTCTGCTCCCGTTGACTAACTGCCAGAATCTGCTAACTGTAATGTCCTTTCACACGCCTTTCGATTGGCGGAAGTCGAGGGGGAAAAATAAAGGTTATTACCTGCCAATAATAACTATAACGGCTAACGGTAACTTTCCATTTACTCACCTCCGATTCTGAATCTTCAACGAACTTCAATTCAAAAATATAGCTATATTTACATACATAATTCGTTGGATACCCACGATATTATGTAACGCATTAAAAAAAACACTTTAAATATTTTTATTTCTACTTGAAATATCTCACTTATATTATTATTATATTTCAACAATATTTTGCAAACGTTCACATAAATTCACGAAATTATTCAGAATAATTTAATCTTGAAATGATATTTTTTTTTTAAAGGAAGAAAATACTGAGATATAAAAATATTTCATTGTGGTTATTTACTTAATTAATCCGCACCGGCAAAACAATTAATTTAGTATTCTTTTGCGATGATCAGAATAATCTAAATCAGAGGTTGGCAACTTTGTACTACATAGGGGCCAGGGGCCATGTCTGTGAGAGAATGGCGGGCCACATCTATCACCGTGGTCCTGGTAGCATTAAGTAATGATTTA
This sequence comes from Doryteuthis pealeii, assembly GCA_023376005.1. Taxonomy (NCBI): domain Eukaryota; kingdom Metazoa; phylum Mollusca; class Cephalopoda; order Myopsida; family Loliginidae; genus Doryteuthis; species Doryteuthis pealeii. The sequence continues at coordinate 90,667,631 of CM042139.1, read as the reverse complement.
TCGCGTGGGTTGGGGTTAAGCAGCATGATTGTAACATTGTATAAGTCTTATACACCAGATGTATTCGTGGGCTTATTACCAGATTTCGCTTAACTCATTACCAGATTTTAATAATCAAGATTATATGATCTTGTCATATTTATGAGAGGAATAACAATTCTTACCAGAGAAATAGTACGGGACATGGTGTTTATGACTTCTGTGTACGTTTGTAAATTAAAATAAACACGAGCATCTAAGTCACCGTCTGTTTCCTTTGCGAGTCGGATTAATATAATATTCCTCTTAGGGACTGCGGGCCAGATAATTATAGATTGCGAGCCAGATCTGGCCCGCGGACCATAGGTAGCCAACCTTTGATTTAAATAATGACAGAGAGGTAGCTTACTATCTATCAGCCTAGAGTGTGTTTATTCTGTGTACATTGTAAAATAATCATTGAACGACTATCCTTTTTTTCTGAATGCGATAAATATATCTATTCCAGATAAATAAAATGTTCAAATTATCACAAATCGATATTCAAAAATACAAAAGTATTCAAATAATAAAATTTGTTTTTAAAAATAGAAAGAAAAAAATATTACGAGGGAATAAATAAATTGTTTCCATCTGTGCGACTTAAAAACCAACAAACGTGTTTGTGTATTTGAGCGTTTTGTTCGATCGAGACGAATAGATCTATTTACGCAAACACGGGTTACTTTCATTAATGAATAATATTCGAAGAGAAAGAGAGGACTCGTAAATACAAATCATAATTACTTGCTCGTTTTACTTTTGTTGATATTCTTTTTCATTCATTTTCATTCATTTTTTTAAGAATGAGCGTATATTACTATCAATGGACTTTTCAACTCTCCAGACATGGTATTTAAAATTCATTAAAAATAAACTCAGCCATAAATTATATACACACACACACACACACACACACACACACACATATATATATATATATATATATATATATATATATATATACACACACACACACACACACACATACACACATACACATATATATATACACATTTCATTCAAACATCAACAAGTTTAAGATTATTAATAACATTTCATTCTTTGCAATACAAATTATGCCCATCCACCAAAACTTTCAAATTTTTAACGGCCTCTGCGTTCCCAATGATTCAAAAAAATATTCTTTTTTTCAAACATTTAAAATTCTGTTCTTGTCTCCAACGATTTTATCTCTACTCAAAAAATAAAAAAATCCACTCTGATGAAAGTCGTAAAAAATCTCTCTGAGTACGGAATATTTTATACATTTTTCCTATTATTATTATTATCATCATTTCCACTCCATCTGATTATTTTAATAATAATAATAACGTAAATCCGTATACATATTGATAAACAGACCGAAACACATGTGTAAGTGATATCGATTAAAAGTGATATCGATAAAATTCATTTTTATCCTTCTACATTTCTTTTCTTTACTCATTTTTCCTCATATATATATATATTATATATGTGTGTGTGTGTGTGTATGTGTGTGTGTGTGTGTGTGTCAAGCATGTCAGAATATATCCCAAATGAGTGAGCATACAAAAATGCATAAATGCATGTATGTGTGTATATGTGTTACTACACATTCAAAACGATTATATAACCACGACACATACATTCTCTCCGAGAGCCTTTACATATGTACATATGTATGCATTTATCAGTAAAATTCTCTTCCCCTAGTAGAGTTGTGCTAACTTCCCGATGGTTACAGATTCTGGCTGATAAAAAAAATTGTTAGAGTTTCGATTCTGAGTGGAGGTGGCCTGCTAAGTTTAGCCGCACTGAATAGACGTGATACGTCGAAGCAGGATTGAATGTGTCTGAATAAATTTATTCTCCCCACTCCGGGTAGGTTGAGCTCTCTGGAAGGGAAATTCGCTGATGGCTGCTGATTACGAGCTCTCTCCGACAGCCTTTACATATCTACATATATATGTATTTATCAGTAAATTTCTCTTCCGCAAGTAGGATCGCGCTGATAGCCCGGTGTTTTGAGGCTCTGGCTGATAAAAAATCGGTCGAGTTTCGATTCCTGCTGGAGGCGGCCTGCTAAGTCTAGCCGCACTGAAGAGACGTGATACGTCGAAACAGAACTGTATGGGGATAACTAAATATATATAGAGAGAATAGGAGAAATACGAATACTTTTTTTTGCATTAAATGCGGTCGATACTATTATGGCACAGCAGGAATAAAACCGAAAATGAATCATCATTATGGACACTAGAAGTCCGTTATTTGTGGTTTCAGGCGGTGTACAAACTTACCAGATAGAAATGTGATAAAATTGGCTAATCATTAATAATCAGGGTCCTTAATTATATATCGAGGGGTCAAAGAGCCGGACTGATGAAAAGTCAGTCGGGTTCGCTCCCAGCTAGGAGTAGTTGTTGGGCCTAGTCACACTGAAGAGACGCGAAACGTCGAAAAACAGTGTCTGTGGAGCCGGTAGAGCTCTCTAGGAGCGACTTTAATAGACTTTCACTGCTAGCGTAAAAAAGCAAGGCTCGTCTGTCATTTACGGATTTGAGCTCTCTGTTGATCATAAAATATATACACCGATGTATGCATTCATCAGTTAAAATTCCACTTCTTACTGGCAGCTGCCGAGGGGTTAAGGAACCGGACTGATGAAAAGTCAGTCGGATTTTGCTTCCGGCTAGTAGTTGCTGGGTCTAGTCACACCGAAGAGACGTGAAACGTCGAAACACGGTGTCTGTGGATGACTATATATATATATATATATATATATATATATATATATATATTCAACAACGAAATTATTCGTACACCCAATAATTTTTAATATTTCTAATTTCTCAGAATCTGTTGCCCGTATGATGTCAGTTTTTTTTTTAATGTTAATAGACACCAACAAAGGAATACAAAACTCAATATTCAGAACAATAGGTTAAATACAATAGATATGACAGGTGAAAAATGCAAAATTGAAAAAAGACAAAATTATTCGTACAGTAGAAAATGTCGTTTTTTATTTATTGGTTCGAGTGAGTATAATTAATTTACGTAATTATTTTATCGGTGAAGCCTTCAAGATTATTTTTTCAGTAGAATATTTAGGATAATTCGGGCAAAGAACAACACGTGGTGAATAGAGTGTCACCATTACGTCACAATACGATGTGGAAGACAAAGGACCTTCGCGTTGACTTGAGACAGAGAATTATTAACTTCCACAAGTCTGCAAATAGCTACAGCATTATTGCAAACTAGTTGCCTATCACTAGACCTACGGTACAGTCCGTTATAAAGAAGTTTAAACAGTTTGGTACGACAGAGAATTTGACAGGGCGTGAAAGAAAACCCCAATTGTAACCGAGAACTCAGCCATAAATCACACACACACACACACACGCACACACAGATATGTATATATATATATATATATATATATATATGTGTGTGTGTGTGTGTGTGTGTGTGTGTGTGTGTGTGTGTGTGTATAATTTATGGCTCATCACGGCGAATAATGCCCAACAAGACAGCCTAAAACTTCCCAAAATCATCTGTGACTATAAACCCGGCTACATTTACGGTACAATCAAAATACACAAACCTCAACACCCTCTTCGCCCTATTATTTCACAAGTTACTACACCAATATATGAATTAACTAAGATTATTAATCAACTCATTTCCCCATATATACTCACTAATTACAGTCTGAAATCCAGCCATGATCTACTCCAAATCCTACATACTTTAAAACCAGATAACAAAATCATAGCTTCTCTTGATGTTGAAAATCTTTTCACCAACGTTCCGGTAAAAGAAACTATTGACATCATCATTGAATATATATATATATATATATATATATATATATGAGAGAGAGGGAGGAGAGGGATATATATATATATATATATATTATATATATATATATATATATTAAATATGACAGATAAGGAGTGTTTATTCAGGGTTTTTTTCTACTGGCGAGTAGGGTGCCACAAATGTGGATCAAAGTTGTATAAAAACTAATGAAAGTCTTTTGGTTGTCGTTCGGGCACTTTCGACTATCATTTGTCATTATCATGTTCAAACTATAATGTAAAGACCCCATCACAACCAATGACCTTAGTCCCCGGTTGTGGCGGACGTAAGTGATACGGAGAGGTCGAAAGACCAATCGCCACGTGAAGTGCTTAAGACATCACTCAATAAGTCCCGGGCTTGACATACAGATGTTGCCACTAATAAAAAAATCCATATAATTCTTATTAAGTACTGACCTTCAAATAGCACGTGTCAAAATTTGAGCCCAATCGGATTATTAGTTTACAAATTACAGTTATTTAAGTGAAGTCGGCTTAGCTCAGTCGGTAGAGCATCAGCCTTGGAATCCTAGGTTCCAGGTTCGATCCGGCCCTCGCCAACTCAACGTATGAGTAGCACAGGGATCTGTGCGGTAAATTAAGAAGCTGATCGTAGGTATGGTGCTCCACCTCAGACGCAAAATCGCTAGTAAAAAGGGGATAGACTCCCTCGCTGATTGGCTGATAACATTAGGCCACCCCGACGACTTTACCTTACTGTTGCAAATTTTCAAAACAATGGAAAAATCTGTTATATATATATATATATATATATATATATGTGTGTGTGTGTGTGTGTGTGTGTGTGTGTGCGTGTGTATTTAGGCAGCATTTTTTCTTTTAGACATATATTGTTAAATAATGCAGCCATTTTCGTCTGCAAATTTTGTCCTTTGTTTTTTCGTATTGCCGGATTATTTTTGTAATATCTGGCGAAAATTGGCTGATGTATTTGCCATATGTCAGACCAAGTACTTTCCGCCCTATCGTGGACCATCTTCAGGGTATTTTGAAACCGTACCATAATGGGCTATTCCATTTTCTATTTATATAGGTTGTGTTTATTATTGTTGCTGTTATTATTATTAGAGTTATTATTATTTTTGTCATTATGATTACTTTTACAATTATTATAATTTTATAGTAATTATAGGCATTTTAGAATGTTGGTGCTGTTATCACAGTTTATTTTGTTTAGTTTTGGATTTTTTTGTGTCTAATATGCAGTGCTTCTAAGATTTTTAGTCGTTGTTTACATGATTGTGTTTCTATAATGGTAGTGTTATCGTTAAGTATTTTCCGTAATTTATTATTTGAACAAGAGTGTGATTTTAGATGTTGGTCTATTGAGCTATTGTCTGTAAGGTGCATTGTAAGCCGTCTGGAAAGGGTAGTTGTGGTTACACCAATGTATATATTTTTATTGGAGATACATTCCCTTTCCAAACGGCTTACAATGCACCTTACAGAAAATAGCTCAATAGCCCAACATTATTTAACAATATATATATATATATATATATATATATGTATATATATAAATTATAGAGAGAGAGAGAGAGAGAGAGAGAGAGAGAGAGAGAGAGAGAGAGAGAGATGTTTGAAATACTTTAGAAAATATGGGTGGATGAATATAAATGTTACTTACAAATTCCTTTTTCTTTATTGTTGTAAACCTTTCAGGTTTCGTGTCCGTCTGTGCTGGAGCTTTTACTTCAGTGATGGTCAGCTGATGTGCCTCAGTGTCAAGGGTGCAATTAGTCATAAAAGTAAACAGCTCAAACATTGCCAAATTGTCCGAGTAACTCAAAGAAATGTCTATGCACCATAGCATCTGCTCCAACTGAAATGAAGTTTTTCAAGTTAAAATTTAATTTGTTAGGAAATGATCAATTATGCTTACTAGCAAAATAAAAAAACACCCTCCGGGCGATGTAAAATACATTTTTGAAAGATATTGTTTGGGGATGTGGAAGATAAAAATTAAATTTCGGAGAGTTTGAACCATAAATTATGAAATCATCAAATTTATTAAAGGAGTAAAAAAATAAAACAATTTGAAAACGAAACTAAGTTCTATTAACTTTGAATATCTATTAAAATAAAACAAACTATATATAAATATATGATACTGGGGATGTATCTATTAAAACTTGTTTTAAAAAACAATGAGGACTGTCTAATGTTGCATGCTCAAATTTTGAGTGTATTTATTCTATGTTATGACGATTTCGGGTATAGTGACGTAAGCAGTGATGTAGTTTTTGTTACAGACAAAAACCGGAAGCGAATCTCCATTATTAATAGATTGGTGTATAATTTTGATGTTGCTATTGGTAACACAACATTTTGGCCGCTGTATCCTCTGGTCTTCCTCGGAAGTTCCCTGTCTATGCGAGCATAGCAATTACACAACTTGGGAAATCATTTTGAATTGTTTGACTGTTGATCACTGGGTTGGGTCATAGGTATGTTTGGATAGACAGAGAACACCAAAGGAAGGCCGGAGGAGACAGCGTCCGAAACGTTGGGTTTTACATACAACAATAAAGATGAAGACAACAGTCTGAAAAATCAAAATTTATCACATCAAACATTATCTAAAAAATTAAGACAACTAATATGCTTTTTAGATTAGTACGAAACAATTACATTTTGTGTTATTTTAAAATTATTGATGCTTATTTTGGAATTTATGATAATAATTGAATAAGACAGTATTTATCTGAATTTTTCCGATGAGGCTTAATAATTTGTACTAGCGAGATTCAAACATTTTCTGCACTCATGTTTTATGGAAGCCGAGCTAATCGTGGATGATTTGATTGACAAAGCCATAAATAATTTGCAAAGAACAAGCTACCTCATCGATAACTCGCGGGTCACCATTACCATCTCTCGAACTTGTTGAATCTTCTCATCACTGGTCGCGGTTGACGGAAGTTCTGTCCCTTCGTGTGTCACGCTTGTACGGCCACATTTAAACTCCTCTCTACATTCATACACACTTCTACACGGTAACGGACTATCCCCGTATTGTGCTAAAAGACCCCCATAAATTTTCAGCCCGACCAGAGAAATCGGGCCTCTTCCTACTGCTCTTGGAGAGACCCTGTTTACACTGGAAAGACAGCATGCAAAATGGCGGCATCAAGCTCAAACTTTGATCACGTAACCACAACAGTGCCAGCTATAAGCACGCATATGCCGAACGCAGTGTGACAATAAATAAAAATATGTTATGGCGAAAGTGCGGATGATTTTGGTCTCTCGCTTGTATTATCTAAATAATACAGAATAAGATTTAACCGCCCTGTCGGCTGGGGCGTTTGAATGCACCGACTGCACCTCTGCAGAGGGGTAATACTCTCCCAAATGGGGCCACCTGTTGGCTGTGGGTGGCGACCCGTGATGCTTAAGGACGGAGTCTTAGTGGATGAGCAGTCCATGACCTGTAACACTCCCTTACTTAGGCTAGACGGGCGGTCAGAGAGACCCCCCTCCGATCAATCGGCTGGTCCCGGCACCTATATGATTGCCCCAACCCTATTGCCCTTATGGCAAGCCCCAAACCCTTTCTATCATATGGGTGCTAGAAGGTGGTGGCTGAGGGTCTACATGTCCTGGGAATGACGTTAGACTCTATCTGATGGTTAGGTTCCAGTTCTGGAGGTTTGGGGAATGTGGAGCACCCCTTAATCACCATTGCTCCCTGGTCCACTCTAACTCGGATTGGTAGTACCTGTTAGGGTCCCATCTATGGGTTGAATAGAAAAATGTATTTATAAAAAAACTGTAACCATTAAGAATTTATTTATTTCAAAACTTTATTGGCATTAAATGACCCATTGAGGTTGATATGCCGTAAAACAAAACAAACCAAACCAATAATATTTGAATTAATTCATTTAACTGTAACGTCCTTTCATCACTTCTGATAAATAATGGACCATTCCATAAAATGATAAAAAAAATTCGCTATACGTCAAGTTGGAGAGAATCGAAGAAAGAAGGAGAAATAAAAGAGGAAGAAAAATCGGGAGAGAAGGAAAGGAACTAGAAAGGAAAAAAGAAAGAAAAGGAGGAAAGAAAGAAGAAAATAAATTAAGTACTTAAGAAAAAGAGGAAAGGAATGAGAAATGAAAGAAGAAAAACAGGGTGGAATGAAAGAAAGAAAGCAGGAAGGAAAAGAAAGAAGTAAGAAAGAAAAAAAGAAAGAAAAAAAGAGGGAAAGAAAGAAAGAAAGGGTTAAGCAAAGGAGGAACGAAAGGGAAGATAGAAAGAAAAAATGGAAGAGATAGAGAAATAGATAGTGTGCGTGTGTGTGAGAGAGAGAGAGGGGGGAGAGAGGGGGAGAGAGAAAGAGGGGTGCGAAATAATGAGTAAAATACGGAAATAAAGAAGGCTTATTTTAAAAACTTATTTTGGAAGTTTATTTTCAAAAAAGAAAATGACGTGATATTTCCTAAAATAGTAATAAAATCTTCTGAAAGTCACACACACACACACACACACACACACACACACACACATATATATAATATATATATATATATATATATATATATATACTGGGGTTCACAGAACACCTCATCACCACTATCGCTTCGGGAGTATGAAACTTTAAATCTTGACCTATGCCAGTCCAACCAAGGAATGCTAGATCAAGTGTATCATGTTACCACCAGTGCAGTGGAAGAGAGAATTAACTCTGACGACTCGCGCCCCTATAGCTATTCGCTTATAGTAATTTATAAGTAATAAAAATCCTATTTTTCAACTAAATTCCATCGGTTGGCTGGTTGGTTGAATTTTACGACATGTCAACCCTTGGGCTGTTTTATGCAGAATACGTATTTGTTTTATTCATTCCTGTCGGGTATTCAAGTTTTTTCCAAACTCAACATTTTCTTTACACACACCTTTTAAAAACTCATTATTGAGCTACTTAACCCACAGATAGTAACCTAACACGTTCTACTACTCAGGGTTGGAGTGGACCCGGGAGTAATGGCGATGAAGGGATACTCCACATTCCCAAGTGCCCAAGAATTGGAACCTCACCGCAAGATGTAGTTTAACGTCAAATCCGGGACACTAAGACTCTCAGCAACCGCCTTCTAGCACATATAGGATAAAAAGGATTGGAGTTTGCCACAATGGCAATAGGGTTGGGAAAATCATATAGATGCTAGGGCTTGACAGGACCAGATGATTGATCGGAGGGGACCTCCTCAACCACTCCTCTAAGTAAGAACCAAAGTGGAGTGTTGCATATGAATGAACTGCCCCACTACCGCGATTACGTCATTAAGTATTACAGGTCGCCACCCAAGGACAACTGGTGGTCCAATTGTGGGGATTTTACCTCTCTTCAGAAGTGCAGTCGGCGTATTCTCCAGCCCCAGCCGACAGTAACTCTATTGGCTGTGCACTGTCATAAAAATCTTTAACTTGATGAAACAGTTTTCGTAGATTTATGTATAAAAAAAAAAGAAAAAAAAGAAAAGTGGCATTTCCATGTGTACAGCTAATAAATTATTATTTAACTATGTCCAAATAACATAACATTTTAAATAGCGAATTCCGTACTACCATTTTATGGTAATGGTTTTGTTTTGACTCTTTATTCTTACTTATTTCAAGCTGTCAAATTTAGTACAGTGGACGTCTGTGATTGATGACCACCAAATGAGAGCCATTATGTAAGTGGACTCACGCAACAAATAAAATAACAGTAGAAAAGTATTACCAGAAAATCAGCAAAATGTACCAAGAACCTTGACGTTTACATTAAACAGCGATTAATTTAAAAGGACACGTTCTTTTTCTTGACAACCCCCGGCCACATAACACGCAAACGACTCGCTAGAAAATGCATTGAATTGATCTAAGAAATATTACCTGGTCCAGCTTACGCACAAAACATTTCTTCTATGGTCAAGCATCTCGGCCACTTTGTGTAACAACCAAGCAGAAGCGTGAAATTCCAGAACTTCAGAAAATTTGGCGTTAACCGAATACATCTTATTGTTTAATGCGAGTATCAATTTGCAGACTCTAATATATATATATATATATATATAAGAATAAATATATATTAGTAAAAAGTAAGTAAAGTCGTCGGGGCGGCCTGAAGTCGGTATCAGCCAATCAGCGAGGGAGTCTATCCCCTTTTCACTAGCGCCAGACTAAGAAGATTGCTTTTTGCGTCTAAGGTGGAGCGCCCCACCTACTATCAGCTCCTTACTTTAAGTAAAGAAATAACAAAAGACTTAGAGATTTAGCATTATAGTCTATTTCATGGAGCTTAGACAAAGTGTCTTTATATATTTATATTTATATATTTATATTTATGTCTTTATATATTTTCTCTGTGACTCTAACATTAAGAGCACACATTGAGCTCTCAAACTGCGACAGGCTTTTTAAATAAAACTCTTGTGTCGTAAGGAAGATTTCTTCTCTGGACTTTTGGATTATATATATATATATATATATATATATTATATATATATATATATATATATATAAGCAATAGCGATGTCGAAATGAGGATTCTCCGGTCGGATTTCTGGTATATGTAATGGTTAACTAAACATACAAAGATGAATGATTACCAGATATGTGTCTTGACAATCTTACTGTATTCCTCAGAAACATGGACATATTGGAGGTGTAGCAAGATGCTTGAGAGATTTCATTAGAAATGTTTGAGAAGAATCCCTTAGATTCACTGACATTATTCTGTATCTGATAATATAATTTTGTAGAAATCTGGCTGTTTAAGTACAGAATGTTTGATAATTAAGAATCAAATTCGTTTGACAGGACACTTTGTCCACATGAACGATGCTAATTCCCTTACGCGCCTCTTGTAGGTTGAACTCGCTTAATCGAAAACGCCCTCAGCATAAGTCCAGAAAAAAGGATTGTCGTAAAGAAATGTTGAAGTCTTTGGAAATAGATATCAAAGAATAGGAAGGGTAAATAATTGGCACTTAATTATTAAGAGTGGCTGTACTAATATCAAAAAGAGGAAGATAAAACATGCAGAACTGAGGGGATGCGTTTTGTCGGGGTGATTCATCTATGAATCTGTCTGATGGTTCTGAGAATTGGGAATGTGAATTCTGAAATCATCATTTAACCGTGTCAAATCCCATGGCAACAGCACAAAAACCAACCGCTCAGTTTGTAAGGGTTAAAAATCGTAATTATTTCCCAGCAAACCAACAGTTTTATGATGCTTTTGAAATCGAGTATCAAAGCAAAATTCCTGATTTGTGATCAAATCCACTATTTAACGCAAGCCCTTTGTCCTTCGTTTTGTAGAATAGTTTGTTATGTTATATCAGTGTAAACGCGAAGAGAGAGAGAGAGAGAGAGAGAGAGAGAGAGAGAGAGAGAGAGAGAGAGAGAGAGAGTGCAGGCATCTTCATATCTGTAACTACATTCTTGGTATTTACCCAGACCTCCCACCAGGTTAGGATGGGACACAAGGTCTTTTTAAAGAGGGAAGACACGCACAAATCGAAGCTCATGCGATGGCTCGTAAAGAATACTTGGATCCCACCGGATCACACGGTTAATTTGTCAATGCTTAAAAGTACTACCAAATATATGCACCTTCCGCCGGGTGCAAGTATTTACGTTTTAATGTAATAAAATATTATATTAAATTAGAAAGGATAATGAAACTAAATAAGAATACAGATAAAAAGATTTTAAACAGAGTGCAAGTATTTAAGTTTTAATGTAATAGAATATTATATTAAATTAGAAAGGATAATGAAACTAAATGAGATTGCAGATAAAAAGATTTGAAACAGAGGAGGTTAAAATCGAAAAATAGAACAACTGAAACTCACTCTTCCATCATCTCCGTCTTTCATTGCTAAATTTTCCTAATTCAACTATTTAGTTAATTACAGTTATTTCTTCTTGTTAATGGATTTCTTTTAAGATTTATCCCCGAGATTTTTGCTCATATTTATTAAGATAAAACAAAACCATACAATTAGAAATCAATAATACTAAGCACATATTTATTAAAATCAATTTTTTAATATCAATATGCAAATTAGCCTTCCCGTTCACACTGTAAACCGCTATCTTGTTGTATATATAAATACAATTGCATGATATTAGTATGGTCAACAGTGTTAATAATTTAAAACAATTTTATTAATAATTGAGGTTTAAATTTAAAAAAAATCATGGAGAATGTGACGTAAATAACAAAGGGAATTGTTACTTGAGTAGTGATATAGTTTCGGTTACAGATAGAAAAACACACAATCTCCATTATAATAAGATTATCTGTAACTGCTTTCTTCCTTGTTACTATTTGATAGTTAAGGATTCACAGTTAAGCAGACACACTTCGCGTAAAGGTTTAACTTCGTAGTAAATGGAATCGGTAACCAGAGATCAAATCCTGGACGAGCCTGTTTGTGTTTCACATGGCAGTAATTCCTTTGGAAAAGGCTTATATCCATCTGTTCGCTCCCATCTATGTCTAAATAGTAGAACTTACTAGATTCTATAGCCTTAATTATGAAACTAGTCTAGGAGAGATAAAACTCTGAATTTAAACCTTACTATGCTTAAAAATACCTTTTATCACATCCTGCTCGTTATAGTGATTGGAAATTATAAACATCTAATTTGAAAAGTAAAATTTTATTATTTTTATTTGTTCTTTCACATTATGATTTATAACAGTCAGGTAATACTGAAAGCATCGGTTCCCACTAGATAACCGAAGTTAAGCTGCTTGTTCAATACTTAATTGGGTGACCATTTTAGCAGGTACTGTAAGAAACCTGAGTCCTTTGTTTATCAAAATGATTTGATTCGGCATTAAATGACCCGAAAACGGTTGATATGCCGTAAAGCAAAACAACAAACATTGTAACTCGAAATGTCCAATTCACTTACACCCATGTGCAAATTAATTGAAACAAAACGAGTAATTCCGTTATTATTACAATATCCGGGCTCACTCTGTCAGGATTGACAATTTGTTTGCGAAGTGTTACAATTTTCGTACGCTTACTTGGAGTACCGTCCTTTGCATACAATGGTCGTAAAACAACTAATCGACTGTCGAGACAATAGTGTTTGGGCGTAATAAAAATGTGATACAATCATGGATGATGCAATATTTTTCAATGCTAAACAAATTTCATCATACACTCTGAAAACAGATTTATATTACTGCACACCACTGCAAATTACCTAATCCGAGGAAAAAATAGAAATAGATTACATCCTGTCACTCCAGTGGGTCTAAACCTGATCATAAGGTGAAAGAATGGAAACTAAAGCGGTTGTTTCAATTAATTTGCTGAAGGGAGTTGGTTACCTACAATATCTGAAAAATAACATAAAAATTAAATTAAAAACAAGAATGTTGTGAATTTTCTGTTTCAGTACTTTGTGTGCCACCCTGTATATTTACAGCAGGATCTAACTGTACGTAACTTGACTTTAAACAATTAGCCATTTCTTAATAATAATTACGCAATATCCTATTGATTATTGTAAGAAATACAATAGCCTTACCGTTTCCTCGTTTATAAATGTCACCATGGCCAACGTGAAGTAGCCAATAATATTACGAGACTGGCAGGAGGCCGCTACCTTCTGGCAAACTGTGTTTATTCGGCCGGTATCAATGGAAGACTGTGGAACCGAAATGCCCCAGGGTTTAAAGACAGAGCTGCCAGAAATTTGATCTCCAATGCTCAAAAGTCGCGTGTTTCCATCCGGTTCAATCATCAGATCAGCTTGTAAGACAGTCACACTTTCTGCCGGAGGATAGGCTTCAATTATTCCGCCTTCAAAGATAAACGACAAAAATTAATTAATTGAACACCGTATATTCCATTTGAGTCTCTGTGGGGGCGGAAGTCAATCGATATGCATTTAGAGTGAATTGTTCAACTGGATCGTAAGATTAAGAGAGACGGACTCTTACATGAAGAAAACTACTAAAAGCACGTCATCGTTTTGTGCGCATGTGCAATGGGGCAAATATTTGACTCGGGTCTGTCGGTTGGTTTATAAAGCGGAATGGTAATCGTAGCGGATTATTGGCAGTTGAAAAATAAATGTTCCGTGAAACTTCAAATTAAGTATCACTTCAAGAAACACAAGTGGAAATCCAATACAATGCGAGGTAAATGAGAAGTGTTGCAATGAAAAGGGTCGCAATTAATTAAACTCGACAGCATTGGGTGAAAATGGGTTATGGTTGGTTAGTTGGCTGGATTTTACGGCATGTCAACCCTTGGGTTATTTTATGCCGAAGACGTTTTGATTTATTCCTTCTTGTTCGGTATTCAATTTTTTTTAAACTCATTTTTTAATCTATTTAACCCATAGATGGACCCTGACCGGTATTACGACTCCGGGTCAGAATGAACCTGGTATAAATGGGGATGAAGGGGTACTCCACATTCCCCAGAGCTCCAGAATTGGAATCTTACCACTAGATGCAATTAGACCACCCGTCCAACCTAGGTAAGGGCCAAAGTGGAGTGTTGCATGTCATGGACTATGCAGCTACCAGGATACCGTCATAAGGATCATGGGTAGCTACGCACGGCCAATAGATTTTACTGGTCTGCAGAGGTGCAATCGGTGTATTTTACTGCCTCAGCCGACTGGACGGAAAACAGTTATGGGTGTAATTAGCTCTCAATTAAAGTAAACACATAAAATATTTCAATATGTCGTCGACTTTTTCAAATCTAAGAAAGAGACCTTCTAACAATCTATTTGGGCGAGTCAAAAGTTTTGCAATATGTTGATGCGTGCCAGTTTTCAGAAAGAAGCCGACGATATCCTGCAAAAACTATAAAAAATGGACACTACACAGATGATCTAGCGCTTCTCACCAATGCACATGCACAAGTCGAATCACTAATGCATAGATTAGATAGAGAAGGCAGCAAGAACTATCGGCCTCTATGTGTTAAATGCTTATCGATATTATTACTATACCTTATCTTGTCTTCTACCCATCCTCTTTTTGTCGCTGGCCTCGTTTGGGACACATTTTCTTCTTCGGGTCATCATCGAGTTTATATCTCTTTTAACATTCATTTTCGTTTATTCTTATTAAATGAAACGAAGAATAAATGGTTCTTCATTTCTTTATTCAACCGAAATCCTAACTCAATCCGCACGGTGGAGAATTGCCATTATACGTCAGTCCATAAAGACGTACAAGACTAATCTAACTAACGAACTAAACCTTTCCAACAGATTGGGTTGTCACATGACTAAACCAACCAATGAAAGAATGGCTAATAGGTCATCTAGAATTGAAATACTGCCTATCATACTTATATGAACTTCTGTATGAGTTCTTACAGTTAACCGTTACTTTTAAATTATACAATACATTATAAAATTAATAGGCCAACCGATTCATTATGTAACATATGTAAACTCAGATAAAGCATCAGTTATTTAATGTTTATCATGGTAGGAAATGAACAAGACGATACGAGTTCAAATCCTGGACGAGGCAGTTTATATATCACATTGCGCTAATACTCTTACGGAAAGGTATGCATCAAACTATACTTCCTACAGCTATGCGTAAATAGTAGGGCAGACTGAGCTCTTTAAATCTTTGCCATACAAATTTCCCCCACAGCTGTACCAAATTTTTTTTAGTATTTTTACCTGTATGATGGGATATTTCAAAGTTCACTATCCAATCACCTATCTATTCAACAAAAGATGGCAGAGGTGTTCACGTGGTGATTTTTCAGTGTAAATAAGTGACACTTGCAAGAGCCGCTGCTAGCTGTTTATAGTAGGATCGCAGTTGTGGGAGAGCCGCTGTAACCGGCTTCAAGTAGGCAAAGGGCTAACTTTAGTATGTCAACCGGTCAAGAAGAAGGAAAACTGAATTCAAACCTGTTAAACCCCGCATAAGAAATTGACTTTGTGTCACATCCTACTCGTGCGGAGGGGTTGGTAAATATGTATGTGAACTCAGATAAAACGGAATTCGTATGTTTTAAACTAGATGGACACATCTCTATAATGAATGGCAAGCTCACAAATTAGCAGACCAGCTCACATACCTAGGTAGTAATATTTCATCTACGGAAAACGATGCCAATATGCGCGTAGTAAAGGCATAGACAACTATAGACATAATATCGATCTTATGGAAATCTGTTCTTTCTCATAAGATAAGCGAGAATTCTTCTAAGCTGTAGCCGTGTTAGGGCTACTGTATGATTACATTACTTGGACTCTAACAAAACGCTCAGAGAAAAAGATAGATGGGAATTATTCAAGGATGCTGCGTGCTCTCTTGAACAAATCTTGGAAGCAGCACCCAACAAAGATAGCAGCCTTTTACATCTCATCACGCAAATTATCAAAGTAAGACGAAAAGGATATTCTCGACACTGCAAGGTTGAACTTATAAGTGACGTTCTCCTGTGGACACCTACATATGGACACACAAATGTAGGCCGACTAGCAAAAACCTACATCGGTCAGGTCTGGATGGATTCTTGATGTTTTGTGGAAGACCTACCAGGTGCGATGACTGATAAGGATGGGTGTCGAGAAGAGGTCATGGATATCCGTGCTATCAGCACGAATTGATAATGATGACAATTATTTATATATATATATATTAGCACAACTCATTCTTAAGGTAGAAAAAAATCTTAAAACGATCAGTTTCATTTTTAGTGCCTATTGTATTTGAAACTAATATATGTTGGCTTTTATCATCGCAACCCACTGAGTTTACAGGAACTTCACCTCTCTTTTTTTCAACATTATTCATTTTATGTGCTAAGTAGATATTTTTAGCACAAGATAATTTTTTTTTTTTTTTTTTTTTGCTAAAATTTGTTTGAACAAGTTGCATTACTCTGCGTGTTCTCCATTGAACATAAAAAAAGAAATTGTCTGACTATTGACTATGCCAGAATTGATGTTAGGAGAATCGTGCTATTGGGTATATAACTGGTACACCAGTTTTTTCTTATGCTAATTCGATCAATGTAAGATTTCCTTAGACTGAAAATATTTCTTTGCGTTTTATGCATACACTTGGAATATGAAATCTATTTGAAGAAAAGACAAAGATGAAATATCTCCGGTTTGGGAAATAGAAAGACTCTCCTGCGTGACAGATAAGGTTATTTATTTCCTTAATCATGAGAACAGGACCGATAAAGCGTCTATATTAGGCTACTTTTAATGACGTTTACTTCCAAGAGGGAAAGAGAAAATCTACAAAAGAAATCCCTGTTGGTAGTAGAGGGTTCGATGTTGATACAATATACGTTAAATCCAATGATTGTGAAACAATATTGGTCTCTGCACTAAAAGAAAGGCGGCTCTTACCCAAGTTTGCACGCAGATTTGAATCCATATATTTTTCCAGTTCTTGTGTTCATAGTAGATTTTATGGTAGGGCAAAATGAGCTTACCATTCTTGGTAGAACAACCAGTCAAGGAGAAGGAAAACCTAGAGAGTTCTGTTCGAAGAATATGTGGCACAGTGTTGGACCATTCTTCTCGTTATTAGCTCATCTAACAAGCTAGCTCTATGTTTTGGAACTCGGCCTCGGAATCTATGGCTTTATGTCTACTTGACCTTGCCTGACCGTCTAAGTTTTTGCAACCCGAGTGGACCATCTGCTTATTGTACTGTGTATTATTGTCGCATAACAAATGGTTTTGGTTGCTTTTGTAGCGTTATCACCGTGTTCGAACTCGTAAAGTTCCCTGATTACACTTTGTTGCACGTTTGTCTGATCAGCTTTCAAATCATACACGGAGTGAAGCAATGCACAACATGTCAGCGCACCAACAGCCATATAATACCAACTACAGTCGGTAACTATAACTGCTTGAACTGCTTCGTTTACGTGATATACACGCCGCAAACAAGCACGTATTAAAGTATTGCAAAACTTTTGACTTCCCCGTGGCGTAGTAGATAACGTGATGGACTGTGACATCGTAGTAAGCGAGTTTGAACTCCACTTGCGCTATTGTGTGTCAGTTTTGTACTAATACCCTTAGAAAAGGTATGAAGCCCCTCATTCTCCCATCTATGGGTTAAATAGTAGCACTACTGTTCTTCTACTAGGGAGACTTTGGCATTAAATAACTCACGAAGGTTGATATGCCATTAAACAAAGAAAATAAACCAAACCAAAATAGTTTCACTGTAATATAATTATTATGACTCGTTAGAGGCATCATCATCATCATCATCATCATCATCATCATCATCTCTCGGGTGTAATGTCTTGTGCATCGTCATTAATTTTCTTGACTTTTGGTCTATCTATCAGAGTTCCTCTCTTGTCCATTTTAAGAATGGTCCAGAATATCTTATAATAGAGACGGCACATCCCTTGATGAAATTTCTCTTGCTGAGCTTGGTTTCTAGAAGTTTTCATGTTCTTCTGACATATTCCTTCGGTATTATTATTATTATTATTATTATTATTATTATTATTATTTGAAGCTATATAATTGTTTGAACAACTTTAAACCATATAATTTTCATTAAATTGGAATACTAACTTGAAACCATATAATATAAATTATTAGCAATAAAAAAGAGTTACTCAGAGCCACAATTGTATACAAATTATTTTTATCATGAGCTAGAGGAAAACATAAAAAATAATGACTTCGGCACAAGGGATTACATTTTGATATCAATCATGAGATGGCCCGACAATTTTTACAGTTCTTGTATTCTTACCATACGTATTCTTATTTTATTACAGAGGTGTGTGCGAATGTCCGCATGTGCATTAGTGTGTATATGTGTATATATATGGACTTGATATGAAAAATGAATTTAAAGTATCAGCTTCAAGTATCTTAGCCAAGCACCTACCTTCATTCAAAAATGCAATTTTAAAATCATCCCAGGTGGGATAAAGTGATGTGTTCTGTATTTTTGTGTGTTGACATAGAATTTTGGGAATCTCTGAGATCACTTGATGGAAGGACGATTCCTGATAAAGAAACAACAAAACCATAAAAAAACATGGAATATACAAACAGACATCAAACAATGAACTATAATTATTCAGCAAATACACCTGTATTGATTTTAAGAATATGTATATAGGTAATGTAAAAGATAATATATAGAGAGAATTGACATGTTTGGCTGAATACAATCTTATAGCCAAAAAAGTTGTGAATACACCAAAGGATTATACAAAGTGACAGGTTCTTGATCTGGCATTCTTACGTTATGATGGTAAACTTACAAAGTTTGGTGCTATTATAAGTTACTGAAGGGAGGCTCTAGATTAGTGGTAATGATGCATTTGCCCAGAAAACCATGCCTGATTCCAGATCAAGCATCTGATTAAGACTTTGTTGGTCACACAGCTGTTTGTTTTTGTTTTGTTTCATTTTTTGTTTTTGTTTTCAGCTTTTGTATATAATATCATAATATTAATGTACTGCGAACATCGTTAGATCTAAGGAAAGAAAAAGGGTTTGCGCTTTTAAAAAAAAGGCAAGAAGCTTGGGATATCCCACAGAAACTATTACAGATGCTGATTATGCAGATAATCTAGCGCTTCTGGCTATTACACCTGCAAAATACGGCCATTTACATCCTATTACTCATAAGTGATATTCTCCTGTGGACACCTACGCATGGATACACAAGTGTAGGCTTACCGGCAAAAACATACTTGTATCAGCTCGGTGTGGATACTGGATGTCGTGAGGACTTGCCAGGAGGATGATCGATAGGGATGAGTGGCGAGAGAGAGAGAGGGGGAGGGAGGGAGAGGGAGAGTAATGTGAATCTGTGCTATCAGTACTACATGATTATATATATATATATATATATATATATATATATATATATATATATAATATATAAGGTGTGTCAAAAAAGTAGTATTCTTGTATTCTGAAAAAAGTAACATTCCATTCATTATTTTGTTCAGAATACAATATGTGTCAAAAAGTACAAAAAGCTGTATTTACCAAGATAGAAATGAAGAATGAATGAAACTTTTTTTTTCAAAATTACAAGGTGTGTCAAAAAGTACAAAAATCTCGATACTTTTTTTACACACCTTTTATATATATATATATATATATATATATATATATATATATATATATATATATACATACATATACTAAACCTGATCTGCATACATATTGACTACTTTTATATACATTGATAACCCCGACTTATTTGTTTATTTATTTTATCGAGAGTCAAAGTTGCGACTTATACAATATTTTTATTTCTCCGTTAAGTCACCCCCGCTTCATAAACACACACACACACACACACACACATATATATATATATATATATATACAAATATATATATATATATTTATATATATATATATATATATGATTTTATACATATATATATGATTATATGCATATATATACATATATATATATGTGTGTGTGTGTGTGTGTGTGTGTGTGTGTGTGTGTGTTCCTTTTCCTGATCGTAATGTTTCTATTTCATTAGACATTTGATTTATTTCCCTATTTAATGCAAAGATCCTGGTGATTTAAAAAAACAAACCTTAAACGTGCTTATCTCTGTCACCATTCCTTGTCATATTGAGCCCTTTCTTTTAAAATATAAGTGTAACATATCAAATGAGTGATGAATGTCGCAGTACGCAATTTTATTTCCTGAAACGCTCCGGTTACCTTTAAACAACCAACGCAAAACATCCACGTGCGTTCGTGTTCCTTTTTTCTGATCGTTACGTTTCCATTTCATTCATTAGACATTTGATTTATTTCCCTATTTTACACAAAGAACCTGGTGATTTAAAAAAAAAAACTTACATGTGCCCATCTATGACACCATTCCTTGCCATATCGAGTCCTTTCTTTCAATATATGTGTGTAACATATTAAATGACCAATGATGTCGCAATACGCAATTCCATTTCCGGAAACGCTCTTGTTACACTTAAACAACCAACGCTTAACATTCAAGTTGTTTATAACCAACTGGGAAACCGTTTCGTACAGCTGAAAGAAATGAAGAAAAAAACATTATTAGTTTCATGACCTCAAAATATTGACACAGCAAAATTAGCTGGGCTCAGAATACGTTGGCTGTATCACCAGCAGAGGGATAATACCTACCCTCCACAAAATAAAGGGGTTGTCCTGAATATAACACTAAACTGCAGTTCCGGAGATTTAGGGTGTGTTGAGTAACACTTCATTGCCATTATATCCAGGTCTACTTTGACTGAGTGGTAGTACCAGTTCGGGTTCTATCTATTGTAGAATACGACGACTGAACCTCTGCAGTGGGTTAAAATCCCCACAATGGCGACACCTATTGAACGTGGGTGGGGACCCGTGATGATCAAAGACGGAATCCTGGTGGTTAAGCAGTTCATTACATGCAACACTCCACTTTGGCCCTTACTTAAGCTAGACGGGCGATCGGACAGACCTCCTCCGATCAATCGGCCGGTCACGTCTAACCATAGCACCTATATGATTGTCCCAACCCTATTGTTCTTATGGCAAGCCCCAACCCTTTTTATCATATATGTGCTATAAGGTGGTTGCTGGGGTTTTTAGTGTTCTTGGTATGACGTTAAACTCTATCTGATGGGGAAGTTCCAATTCTGGAGCTCTGGTGAATGTGGGGTACCCCTTCATCACCATTACTCCTATGTCCACTCTGCCCCGGAGTTAGACCTGTCAGAGTCATATCTATGGGTTAAATAGATAAAAAGGTGAGTTCTACAAAAATACTCCTGTAAAGCAAAATTGATTACCAACTGCTGTCTTGTAAGAGAATAGTTTGTAGGTAAATATTTTGTTAAAATTATTAATTTGAATAAAATATTTACCTACAAACTATTCTCTTACAAATTGAATAAAAAAGATTTGGTGTTAAGTAACGCACAGGGTTGATATACTGTTAAACACAGCTAGACTAAACCAAACCAACCCATCTATTGCTACATAATTGATAGGTGGTCTATTAATTATGTGTGGTAAGTGTAGATTTCAAAAGTTAACTAATAACTCTGTTAGAAGAATCATGGAAAAAACTATTTAGAACCAATGTAAGGTCTCATGTCAGTATGATAGACAAGACTTAACCTTAGATGACACATAATGTTTCTGATAAATTACTTGTCTTCACATTCGATTATCAAGATTAGTAAAAATTAAGAATTTAAAGTGATTTATGTCGTCATGAAAATATCAGTGAGTAAACGAAAGCTGACTAAAAAAATAAATATAAAGCTGTCAGCTGTAACTATAGAATATACCGACTGCACCTCTACATAGGGGTAAGTCCCCGCCAATGGGACCCCCTGGTGGCCATAGGAGGCGACCTGTGATGAATAAATTTTTGTAAAAATGCGTATTTTGTATTAAAAATAAAATAAATTTTATTTTTAAAACTAGAAGTATTAACATTATTGAGAAAAACTCAATAAGGTTTGAAGTAAAATATATCTTTCATAAATATAGTTGCTCTTGAGGATGTCCGCTTTATTAAAAGGTCGAAACACATATCTGTCAGCATATCAATATTATCATTTGTTTTTCTATAAATTTTCTATCATATATCCATATGTCGACATATACGTATATGTATACATATATATGAATATAGATACACACACACACACACACACACACACACACATATATATATATATATATATATATATATATATTCATACACATATATACATATCTATCTATACATATAAAAAGGGCAGTTTGTGTGTATGTATGTCCGGAGGAAACTATGAAAATAAAACAATTAATAAGTAATTAAGTAAATATATATACACATTCATTATCACTAGATCTTGCTTTTTGAACAAAAATAATGAAGATTTGATTTATATTCGTGAAGATAATTAAAAAATGAAATTGAAATGATAACAGCATTGAATTCTTTTGTATCCAGTATTTTAAATAAGAGACATTAATTTTTCTTTTTTTATATAGGGATTTTAATGAGGCATTCTGTTTGGTGATCGTGAGAAGGGGATAGTGAATAGGAGTAGTTACAGTCGCCGTGACGAACAGGTACAAGATGGTTATTTCCATCTCCGTACCATGGAAGTGGGTGTTGAAATAAAGACGTCGAAAAATAAACTGAGTCATGTATAAGAACAAGTATGAACGCAGAGACTCTACAACCTAAAACCGACCCAAGAAAATCAGAAGACCAGAAGAGAGGAATCAGCACAGAATAGCAGAAAAGGAGAGACAGCATAGAAGATGTGGGTAGGAAGTAAGAAGCCTATGCAACACAATAGGTCAATTATAAATTATTCGTATTTGATAGGACAATGCGCAAAGAAAAAAAAACTTTTTTGAAACAACTACACAAAAATGTATATATAAATGTTTAAGCATAAAATAATCCTAGATGCGTTGACATGTCGTTAAAATCAGTTAGTCACTTATTAAGTTTAACACAAGGCTATGAATATTGGGTTCCCAGGATTAATTTCACTAACAATTATCTACTAGCCTAAATCCATGTCCGTTACACCACGCAAGTCACTCAGGTTTGCACGACAAGTAAGATTTATTTTGCTCTGGTTGCAAGAACATCGACAATCAGACAAGTTCAGAACTGTCTAAAACCTTGAATTCTAAAACCTTAATAGAAGCCACTGATACAAATCCGGCAAGTAGCACTCGGAGAGTATCACGAGCGCTTAGCATCTCCTCCGTCCAGTGTGGTTCATCATCTTCACAACCTCGGCAAAAGCGTCCAAAACTGCAGAATTTAGTCTCACGGTAACAAAATATTGCAAACATTTTTATTCTCCCTATTATATTCCCTCAGACAAACTCTAAACAGGAGTGAGTCCACATTATTTTCTAAAAAAATATTTCAAAGTGATATTTTTCTTTATTTTTTCTTTATAAGCTTTTTCTCTTTTTTGAACTGCCAAATATTTAAAAACTTCATAGATTTAACACATGATCTTTATTAATTCATTCATTCATTTTTCATGTTAAAACTCATTGGTCAGTTCTCTAGTATAAGACATATTCCTACATACTGACCAGTATGTATTTACCCATCCCCTCTACAAAGAAAAGGAAGGGACACAAGGTCATTTTGAAAGTTAAGTAAAACGGGTTTTAATTCAGAGTTTTCCTTCTCTTAGACTGGTTGATATATCAAAACTAAAGAAAATATGTCCTACTAGTTACCCATAGCTGGAACATATGGATTAATGTATTTCCCAGGGGCATTAGCACGAAGGTAAATGCAAAGAGCTACATCCAGAATTTGAATTCGGGTTACTGTGTTCATTTAGTTCGTTGGCTGGTTGGTTGGTTGGTTGGTTGGTTGATTTTATGGCATGTCAACAATTGGGTTATTTTATATCGAAGATATTGATTTATTCATTCTTGTTGCGTATTCAGATTTTTAAAACATATTTTTGAACTCTTTTCTATTTACCCCATAGATGGGACTCTAACATGTACTACCACATCGTGTCAAAGTGGACCTGGAAGTAATGGAATTGACGAGGTACTCCAATGCTCCAGAATTTGAAACTCAACACTAGATACAGTTTAATGTCATACCCAGGATACAAAGATCCTCAGCCAGTCGCCTTGTAGCACATATGATAAAAATGTCTGGGGGTTTTCTATAATGCCAATACGGTCAGGACAATCATACAGGTGCTAGGACTTGATGATTGTTCATAGGGGTCCTCTCCGACCACTCGTCTAGTAAAAATAAGGGCCTAAGTGGAGTTTTGCATGTCATGGGCTGCTCAGATACCAGGATTCAATATTTAGCATCAGGGGTTACCAAGTAAATTTTCTATGTTAGAACAAACGCATTTACAGGCTGAGCAAGTTAACAAACAAAGTAAACCTAGTAATGCATTTTTGTAGGCGCTGTGACAGTTTTTGAATAGCCATCTTATACCAGTTCACTGCCAAGTCATTGAGGAAGGATTGAACCTCGTCGTACTTTTTTACATCCATGCACGGCTCCCCATACACTTCCGTTAATTGGTGAAGAATTTCAATCGGTTTAATGCCTTTGCATTCAAAAACTTCACACTTAGCGGTAGTGTCAATCGAGAGCTCCATCAGAAATGACTGCCAAGCCAAAACTGAGTGAGGCTCACTGGCGGGCAGGCGCAGGTACATGTACAACAAACACAAAAGTGTTGCCAATAGCTACAGGTACAGTTTCCTTGTATCTCCAACGTTTTGGAGACCTTAATTCTGAGATTGCCCTCGTAGAAGCATTGTGTTTTTATTATTTGACTAAATGTTTTTTAGATGAGGCTTGATGATTTGTATTATTTAGATTTTTCGAATTGTTGTTCTCATCTTGATTGTTATATACACAACGTTTCGGTCGATGTGCCCTCCGTTCTTCTTCAGGAGTTTCGTGTTGAACTCAGAAAGCTTCTTGTCGAACTCGTGAGCCCTCAACTCGTAATCGGGCGCCTTCAAGGAACTTCGAACTGAACCCTTTATTTAATTTATTAGGGTAGATTGTTCTCATTCCGTTAACCATGACCGGGTACAAATGTTAAGTATTCTATGTTATTATCACCTGTAGTTAGGAGTGAACCTGCAACCTACTGATGATTGTCACTTACAACTGCATTAAATCAACCCTTATATCCGTTGCGCTATATTTCCAACTGGATTATTCAGAGTGAATTTTTGGAACTTATAAACGTAATGTTTTTTTAATCTAGAATTGTTAGATTTGTACTTGTGTTTTTATTGGTGTAAGAATTAGAACCTTTTGTTTGTTTACTTATATGTTTGGTTCAAAGTTTCCAGATTAACACTAATCTTATTCATCGTAAATTTTGTGCAAGTCTTTTGAAGGATCGTGATTACGCAATACAATGATCTGTGCCGCAAGCTTTAGTTTTTTTTTGTTTTTTTTTTGTTTTTTTTTTTATAATCCCAGTTGGTTTAAGGCTACTGAAAAAAATCAACTGGATAATTAATAGTTTGGTCCTGGGAACTGATGATGTTAATTGATTTATAGTATTTTTCCTCTCCAAGAAACATTTTGTACATTCCTTTTACTGAAACATTTTTGGTGCTAAATTACTCAATCACAGAAATACTTGCTATCAAAGTGTCAAATACAAACTTTGTTATTCAATTTTTGTATTCATTCAAATTTATCTAGACACTTATTCTAATCATTCATATTCATTTAGTGACTTTTTACAAAAGTACTTACTGGTAGCTTATATTATGAATTAATTAGGCGCGTGGTGTAATGGTTACCGTCGTAGGAAATAGACACGGTGAGACGGGTTCAAATCCTAGACGAAGCTGTTTGCATTTCATATAGCCCTAATACCATTGGTAAAGGTATGTATTCAACTATTCTCCCTCCACTTATGGGTAAATAGTAAGGTAAAAAGGCTCTTTAACCTTGGTTAGGAAAGCAGTATAGGAGAATGAAAATTCTGAATTCAAACCTGTTACGCTCCGCTTAAGAAATTAAGCCCCAACTATTACACCACGTGCTTCCATCAGTGAATACACAAATAAGAGCAAAGAGAGATTTATTACAGCTTTCGGACTATATGACCTTTAGGCACCCCTTCTTGATCTCGATTAAGAAAGGACATGTTTTTCATTTACACAAAACAGCATTTAACCATCCTTGAAGCTGTTTACATCTCCTTCTTCCGGCCTACTCTGTGCAAACAAACTCTAAAGCACTCCCTCTATTTATTGGGAGACACTTCCAACCCTGTTTCTACCTAGGGCTCATACATACCCGCCTCTTTCCCCCTCCTTCTTTTTTTTGTCCCCCTCTGGCTCACCCCCATTCGTTTCTTACAAAATTCTTGTACAATCTGACTTTTATTCGTCACCGGTGTATCAATTGAAAAGTACAGGTTGAAAAGGCCTTCGTGTAACCCCCCCCCCATTTATTTTATATTTTATTCATTAATAAAATATTCTCCCAAATTATATATGATTCCTCCACTTTTAGTGTATATATATATATATATATATATATATATATATATATATCCACTGTTGGACATTACGACTTGCACGGTGTCGAACTGCCCTATCCGTATCGCAGGTGTGTGCTCTGAAGTGTACGTGCTATACCACACATAATGCAACAAATTTAACCAATTATATATAGGTACAACCACTAGACCGCTACACTAGGATCAATGAATACTGCATACAGTCTTAGTCCTTTCGCAAATCCCTAGTTAAATGCAAAAACACGAAAAAAATATAACAATTCTCATCGAGGCCAGAGATCGAAATGTCGGCAACTTGAGAATCAAGGAGGCGATATTGATAGCCTGAATAATCCCGAATATCAATAACAAAACTGAGCTCAATACAGAATTCATAATGCAATAAACCAGAAACGAATGACAATCCAACACACACGTGCACACATACACGCACACACTTACACATACGGCGACACCAGACATATACATAACACACACACATTCATACTTATAGACCAGCATCAAATCACAGATGACAATAATAATTATGACGAACCTACTACAGTTTGGAATCCATAAAGGCCACAAACTTCCAAAAATAGAGAACTCACATGCCCAGATAAATAAACAAAATAACCGGTAACATAGGATAGATGAGACTATAAAACTAAAGAAACAGAATAGGGAATAAAACAAATAAATAGGACATACCCCAGCCTCTAAGAATGGGTCAAAGAGATGCCCCGATCACTATAAAGAGGCGACATAAAGTACACAAAAACACATGGACAAGAACAATACACACACAAACACACAGAAGGACACACACACACACACGAAAAAATTGGAAGAATATAAATACATTAAACAAACATATAAACACAATTACTACCACCACAAACAAGTGCAAAATACCAACAAAATGGATTGATACAAGCAGCTATAAGCATCCTTTTATAAGACTCTACACTTTTAGAAGTCTCCTGATGAAGGATGTTTTCATTCCAAAATATTGAGAAAACAATAGATCACGGGTAAATGATCAACATTCTAGTTACCTCATCTTTCTTTACACTCGCTTTGTGATAGCCTTCAAAACCAACCCCCAAACCGATATATATAATATATATATATATGTGTGTGTGTGTGTGTGTGTGTGTGTGTGTGTGTGTGTGTGGAGAATTAAAAAAATTTGTTTAATTCTACATGTATAAATAAAAGAATGCTGCCCAAATCCACATATATATACATATATATATATGTGTGTGTGTGTGTGTGTGTGGTGTGGTGTGCATGCGTATGATTTGTTTAACTTCCTGTGTATTAATAAATTGATAGAATAATTTTTATATTAGCTGGTTAGTTATTTTGTTCAGTGGTATATCAACCCTTGTTGCCCACTCAATGAAAATCTTGTTTTTTTTTTTAAATATAATTTGCAAGCTAACAGTTTGTTGATAAATATTTTTGTTTGGTTTGCTTTTATAAATTCAATTAGATGATAAGTTAATACAGCAATTTGAAACAGAAGGAATACAGGTGCAGCTAATTTCAAATGATAAAGAATTGTATTTGTATTTGAATTCTATTAGACAATGAAAACCAGCTATCCCCAATTGAATAAATTCATCACCACCAAAAGAAGGCCGGGTGAATGGCCAAAACGTCATATAATTTTGTAATGAAATAAAACATAGAAGACAGAAATAGTCAGATTAACAAAAATATATTAAACGAACTAGCAAATATATGCACCCTCCGGGTACAAGTATTTAAGTTTTAATGTAATAAGATATTGTATTAAATTAAAAAGGCTAATGAAACCAAATAAAAATGCAGATAAAAAGATTTTAAATAGAGGGGCTATAATCGAGAAAAGGAACGACTGAAACTATACTTTCATCACTACCGTCTTTCATTGCTAGATTTTCCTAATTTACCTATTTAGTTAAATTAGGAAGTAAAGAATAAAATTACAGTTATTTCTTCTTGTTAATAGATTTCTTTTAAGATTTATCCCCGGGATTTTTGCTCATATTCATTAAGAAAAAAAAAACAATTAGAAATCAATAATACTAAGCAAATATTTATCAAAATCAAATTTGTAATATCAATATGCAAGTTAGCCTTCCCGTTCACACTGTATACCACTATTTTGTTGTATACATAAATACAATTGCATCTTATTAGTATGTAGCTATAACCAACAGTTTTAATAATGTAAATCAATTTTATTAATAATTGAGTTTTAAATGAAAAATAAAACCATGGAGAATGTGACGTAAATAACTAAGTGAATTGTGACTTTAGTAGAAATATAGTTTCGGTTACAGACAAACATAATCTCCATTATAATAACTAGCATAACAAAACCGCCCTTCGGGCGGTGTAAAAATAAAATTTTGAAAAATATAGCCTGAGCCGAGTGGGATTTAAAATTCAATGTCAGAGGGGTAGTAATTAATAAAATTAATAAATGAATTGAAGTAATAAAAAACAACAATGCCAAAATATGCCAAAACTTTAAAAGGATATTCAACATTTAATGATTTTAGTAATTAAAATCATCAAATTCATTAAAGGAGTAAAAATAAACAATTTGAAAAATGATTTTTTATTGTTTTGATTATTTCTAAAAATTTTGAAATAAAAAACAAAAAAAAACATTCACCTTGTTTATTTTACATTTAACAAACATTTAGTTTTAGTATAAATAAATATTACATAAATAAATAGAGTAATGATACTTAAATCAATTTTTAAATGCTAAATAATATTTAATATTAATTTTTTTTAATCGGAGTAAATAAAAATATCTAATTTGTAGATTTATTTTCAACTAAATTTTATTTGGTAAAATTCTGTAAAATATAAATTCTTAAAAATTTTCTTCAATAAATAAATCTTTGATAAGAGATTCAGTATCAATTTGTCTGTAAGTAAAACTATGTTGCTATAAAATTAATAAATCAAATAAAGTAATAAAAAAAAACAATGCCAAAATATGCCAAAAACTTTAAAAGGACATTCAACATTTAATGATTTTATTAATTAAAATCATTGAATTCATTAAAGGAGTAAAAAATAAACAATTTGAAATAGAAATTAGGAAAGTTAACTTTCTACACAAAGTTTTTCCTGAAATAATATTTAATGATAAATTAAATTTGATTTATCAATGAATAAAACAATCAACTAAACAAAATGATTTTTTATTGTTTTGATTATTTCTAAAATCTTTGAAATAAAACAATAATATTCACCTTATTTATTTTACATTTAACAAACATTTAGTTTTAGTGTAAATAAATATTATATAAAAAAATAGAGTAATGATACTTAAATCAATATTTAAATGCTAAATAATACCTAATATTAATTTTTTTTAATCGGAGTAAATAAAAATATCTAATTTATAGATTTATTTTCAACTAAATTTTATTTGGTAAAATTCTGTAAAAGATAAATTCTTTAAAAATGTTCTTCAATAAATAAAATCTTTTGATAAGAGATTCAGTATCAATTTGTCTGTAAGTAAAACTATGTTGCTGTAAAATTAATAAATCAAATAAAGTAATAAAAAACAACAATGCCAAAATATACCAAAACTTTAAAAGGACATTCAACATTTAATGATTTAGTAATTAAAATCATTGAATTCATTAAAGGAGTAAAAATAAACAATTTGAAATAGAAATTAGGAAAGTTAACTTCTACACCAAAGTTTTTTCTGAAATAATATTTAATGATAAAATTAAATTTGATTTATCAATGAATAAAACAATCAACTATACAAATGATTTTGTATTGTTTTGATTATTTCTAAAATTTTGAAATAAAAAAAAAATAAACATTCACCTTGTTTATTTTACATTTAAAAAACATTTAGTTTTAGTGTAAATAAATATTACATAAAATAAAATAGAGTAATGATACTTAAATCAATTTTTAAATGCTAAATAATATTTAATATTAATTTTTTTTTAATCGGAGTAAAAATATCTAATTTGTAGATTTATTTTCAACTAAATTTTATTTGGTAAAATTCTGTAAAATATAAATTCTTAAAATTTCTTCAATAAATAAAATCTTTTGATGAGAGATTCAGTATCAATTTGTCTGTAAGTAAAACTATGTTGCTGTAAAATTAATAAATCAAATAAAGTAATAAAAAACAACAATGCCAAAATATGCCAAAAACTTAAAAAAGACATTCAACATTTAATGATTTTAGTAATTAAAATCATCAAATTCATTAAAGGAGTAAAAAATAACAATTTGAAATAGAAATTAGGAAAGTTAACTTTCTACACCAAAGTTTATCCTGAAATAATATTTAATGATAAAATTAAATTTGGTTTATCAATGAATAAAAAATCAACTATACAAAATGATTTTTATTGTTTTGATTATTTCTAAAATGTTGAAATAAAAAAAACAAACATTCACCTTATTTATTTTACATTTAACAAACATTTAGTTTTAGTGTAAATAAATATTACATAAAATAAAATAGAGTAATGATACTTAAATCAATTTTTAAATGCTAAATAATATTTAATATTAATTTTTTTTTAATCGGAGTAAATAAAAATATCTAATTTGTAGATTTATTTTCAACTAAATTTTATTTGGTAAAATTCTGTAAAATATATTCTTAAAAATTTTCTTCAATAAATAAAATCTTTTGATAAGAGATTCAGTATCAATTTGTCTGTAACTAAACTATGTTGCTATATAAATTAATAATCAAATAAAGTAATAAAACAACAATGCCAAAATATGCCAAAAACTTTAAAAGGACATTCAACATTTAATGATTTTAGTAATTAAAATCATAAATTCATTAAAGGAGTAAAAATAAACAATTTGAAATAGAAATTAGGAAAGTTAACTTTCTACACCAAAGTTTTTCCTGAAATAATATTCAATAATAAATTAAATTTGGTTTATCAATGAATAAAACATAAACTATACAAAATGATTTTTTATTGCTTTGATTATTTCTAAAAATTTGAATTAAAAAAAAATAAACATTCACTTTATTTATTTTACATTTAACAAACATTTAGTTTTAGTGTAAAATAATATTACATAAAATAAAATAGAGTAATGATACTTCCTCATAAGTGGGATGAGCAGGCAAATACCCTTAAAATTTTTAAATGCTAAATAATATTTAATATTAATTTTTTTTTAATTGGAGTAAATAAAAATATCTAATTTATAGATTTATTTTCAACTAAATTTTGTTTGGTACACTTATGTAAAAATATGAATTTTGTAAAAAGTTTTTTCAATAAATAAAATCTTTTGATAATAGATTCAGTATCAATTTGTCTGTAACTAAAACTACGTCACTGCTTACATCAAAAACTGTCATTGATAAAATATTATTTAATTAATAATCAATAGATGCATGCAACATTTTTGATTTGAGGGGGACAGAAGTAAGTTTCCATTTCAAATGGTTTCATTTTTTTCTTTACTCCTTTAATAAATTTGATGATTTTACCGATAATACAACCTCTTATATGGAAATTTTAACTCAGACTATCTTTCAAAATTAATTTTTATAACCGCCCAGATGGCATTTTTTGCTAGTTTATGTAAAAATGTTTGTACAATAAATTAATGAATATAATATATGTTGTTACACTCTTAATTCATTTTCTTAGAGATTTAATAAATTTTATATCCATTAAAGTAAGCATTAAATTGAATAATTGGCAGATCTGAGCATCTGGAAACCCCCCATCTAAAATTTTTGTTTTTAATTTTTTTTTTTCTTTCTTTTAATGGATTATTATCAATTGCCCACCAATCTATCAGATTGTAAAAGAACAAAAATTCAAAAAAATTATTTATTTTCCGCGGTGCTCAGTTCCCCGTATAAGTTTATTGTAAATCGATCCCCCATATCAGAACCGCTACAAAATTTATTCATTTATTTTTTTATTGTTTTCCTTCAATGGATTATTATCGATTACACACCAATCTATCAGGTTTTTAAAAAAAATTCTTAAATGTTCTTTTTTTTTGAGTTTTCAGGGGTGCTCATGCCGACATATAAGTTTATAGTAAATCGCTGCCCCATATCAGAACCGCTCGAAAGGAAACTGGTGCAAACGTGTCAAAGTTAGGGTGGCCCAGAAAAACAGAACCCAAATTATTTTATTTATTTTCCCATTAAACTCACCTTAAACCCAACACCAACTCTAACCTCAAATCCTAACGCTAAACCCCCCTAGTTACAATTAACAGTTTTATTACAAAATTTGTGGGTTCTGTTTTTTTTCAATGTCACCTTAATTTTGACACCTTTGTGTAAATTCAGCCCAACTGTTAAGGTAGAGCGGTTCCAATATAGGGGGAGCGATTTACTATAAACTTATACGGGGAAATGAGCACCCCTGAAAACTCAAAAATTAAAGAACAAAAAAGTTCTTTATTTTTGAATCAGGCGCTTTTTTTTTTTTTTTACAATCTGATAGATTGGTGTGTAATCGATAACAATCCATTGAAGGAAAAAAAAAAAAATTTTTAGCGGTTCCGATATGGGGGATCGATTTACAATAAACTTATACGGGGAACTGAGCACACCTGAAAACTCGAAAAATAAATAACTTTTTTGAATTTTTTTTTTACAATCTGATAGATTGGTGTGTAATCGATAATAATCCATTGAAGAAAAAAAAAAGATTTAAAAAATTTAGATGGGGGGTTTCAGATCCGACGAATAATTTTATTTATTTAATTTTTAAAAACAAAACAAAATTTATATATAACTCGAAGTAAAATGCTATTTTCAATCATCTAATACAGAATAGTAATCCTCTTATTGATGAATGTGTATTGTTTAAACATTGTTTAAGCATTGAACAAAATACTATTAATTTCTCGCTACAATTAATTTAAATAATGATGAAAAATAACATTAGTAATATGAAATAACCGTAAACAAATTTTGAATTAAAAATAAAAGTAAACATCTTTTTTTAATTCCTAATAGGAATAATAAAATTTGAAATAAAAAATACTTGTTATATTTGTGAAGGTGCCGCGAAAATTAAAAATAATTTTATCTATAAATTTTTTCATGGTGTTTGTATCATGTTATTGTATTTAAAAAGTCCCTACCTAAATCGATTAGGTAGGGGACTTTTTTTTTATCACCGCTTTTGTTTTATACAAACCAACTTCGGTTAAACATTGTTGAATAATGAATTTTAAAAGTATTGCGTCAATTATGATAAAAAAATAAAGATTAATTTTTAGTTTAAGAAAGAAGCGCTAAGTGTTAAAAAAAAAAACACGTAAAATCATTTTTTTTTTTTTTTTGTTGTTTTTTGTCGTCTGTTTCTGTAAGGGAATTTATGACAAATTAAAATTAAAAGATATTTCTTAATTTCTAAATAAATCAGGGTCATCATATTTAGCGGAAAAGCATCGCCAGAACTGGTTGTTATTTTAATTTTAATATTAGTAATATGGAATAACCGTAAACAAATTTTGAATTAAAAATAAATGTAAACATTTTTTAAAATTCCTAATAGGAATAATAAATTTGAAATAAAAAATAATTGTTATATTTGTGAAGGTGCCGCGAAAATTAAAAATAAATTTTATCTATAAATCTTATCTATAAATTTAAAAAAATTCCTAATAGAATAAAAATAATTTGAAATAAAAATAATTGTTATATTTGTGAAGGTGCCGCAAATTAAAAATAAATTTTATCTATAAATTTTTCATTAAAATTAACTCTATTAAAACTTTAAAAAAATTTTTTTTTTTACCGCAACGAAAACGGGAGTAGTCACGGACAAAAGACCATAACTAATAATTTAAGGTAAGATTGAAATTAGTGGCTGTATTTTATTTTTAAATTAATTTCTCGCAAAACTTTATACATGAAATAATTATAAATACAAATAAAAATTAAAATATCAATTAGAAACTGTTTAGAACTAAACATGCATTTATTAAAAGATTCGTTGAAAATTGGCTATGCAAATATTACAAACCAGCAAATATTACAAACGCATCTTAATACTTGTATATAAAGCAATTTGTTCCTTTAATATTAAGTGTAACACAAATTGATTATAAATTAGGTTCTCATTGATAAACGCTAGAGTTATGTTTGGAATGTCTGACGTCAGCCGTGACGGAGTTTCGGCTTCAGACAAAAATGCAGTCTATCTCCATTATATATAGATAAGAAATATGAAAGACGAATATATCTGTCTGAATAACACGTAAGATATTGACAATGACTCTTATAAGTTACCCTATTCTGATTTCTGTTTCTTTGCCTTCCTATGCTTTCTTACCTGCTCAACACTGTAGATGTCGTATTCCCCGGGGGGTATATCAACTCCCGCCTTTTCGAATATTCGTTTACCTCCAGATTTTGTGGAGAAAAGATGAGCGACTTGGGGTTCTGTTCCCATAATTGGAATATCTAAGATTCGTGCAATTTCCAAGTCATCGATGCTTATCATTCCGGGAACAATGTAAGCATCTCTTCCTTTGATTAATCGCTGGATACGTTTCTGGGCATTCGGACTGTATTTGAGCATGGATGACAGGCATAAGTTCTTTTTCTGGAAAACAAAATTAGAATAAGGAAACGAATATGTTAACTTTATTTTTCGAATATTTTTTAAGGTAGGAGAGTAATCCCAAATGTAAGTTCTCCAAAATATTTAGAAATCATAGAAACGTTTATTGTTTATTGTCAATGATTTCTACATCATTTTAAAATGTCAACATGTATCAATATTTCTACCTAATCACCATTTCGGTCGATGCATTTTTCTAGACGCTGTGACAGTTTTTGTATTCCCGAGTCATACCAGATCACCGCCATGTCATCGAAAAAGCGTTGAACCTCGTCGTCGTTGCAAACTCCTTACACCACTTACGGATATTTTTGACACCCATGCACGACTCGCTATACATTTTCGTTAATTGGTGATTAATCTCAATTGGTTTAATGCTTTTTGAATTAAAAAACCGAATAACTGCACGAACTTCACAATCGGCGGTAGCGTCAGTCGGAAGCTCCATTAGAAAAGACTGGGTGTGGCAGTGAGACACGCCTAGGGGCGAGCGCAGGAACATGCATGACAAATACAACAGTATTGCCAACCCCCACAAAAGAAGTCAAGCAGACAAAGCAAGGGAATGGAGACGCCGTTTGAATTCTGAATTTCTTGAAATTATTCTGCCACGAAAGATTTCTTTTTGGTGAAATTATAAAACTTCTCAGTCGAATAATAAAATTTATTTTTTCTTATTTCACATTTTAACTTGATATTTTCAATTTGCTCAGAATACTTATACTATCCGTAAAATAATTAAACATTTTTTTTATTGAAAACAAGAAATCTACGAATTTTTATATGTTTCAGTATTTTGTGGGCCACTCTGTACAAATAGATTCTGTTTTCATTTTTCACTCACATTTCTTAAAACCATTATCAAATATCATTATCCAACATATTAATTGAGGTATTGCATCAAATTTCATTTATTACATTAGTAATTAGACGTTCTTAGCACTTACGGAAAACTGTGGAATTACTTCAGGAACAATGAAAGTAATACGAGTGCTCATGTCAGCGGCATTTTTCACGTCCCCGCTGTCAATGGCCGATTTGAGAGAAAGCAACTTCTGGTAGTACTGTTTAGCTTCGTCAGTCACGGCGATTGGAGACACGTAAATTACATCAACGTTTGGGTCTGAATAAGGAAAAACAATGAAAATGATGAAATTCTGTGGGCAAAGAAATTGCTGAAAGATGCAGCGATGCAAAAACACAGATGCTGATATTCGAATATTTCTCACAATCGTATTAACGCTAAGTTATCGAAGACATAGATACAAAACGAGTCTTACCTAAAACACTACAAATCCTTGCAATCTGGTTATTCTGTTCAACATGAAAATTACACATATCTGCGCGGATGTTTTCACTGTAACCTAAAGATGGTATATGCACAACGACACGCCGAGAGTTCTTGATGCGTTTCCAGGAAGATTTGAAAGTCTGAAATATCACGAAAGACAATATTATGCATTCATTTGTGATATATCAGTAAAAAGACTTGGTTTAGTGCAAGTGTAAAACTGTTATTTAGAATTCAGAGTAAGATTTGAAAGTCTAAAATATGACGAAAGGCAATATTATTTATTATATAATGTTATTTATAAATAAGAGTGAGAAAGGATCAGTATGTAAAATCAGGTTGACAAGTTTCTCTAGTAGTGTAGCCTCATCGGAATGTAAATACACTTACTTAAAAAAACGGATTTTATACAGCAAGGGAGATTGATTGATTGATTGGTTGATTTTTAACAGCATTTCATATTTTAGGTGTTAAATGATATGGAATATTTATTATGAGCAGGACCTGTGGATATACCACAGTATGATCATTTAATTATTAGAATGTTTGAAGAGCTACAGCTAAATACTTCAATATGCAAAAAGTATAATAATTTTGATTGAACTCTTTCACTCTTTTTTAAAAGGGTGGTTGTAAATATCTACTTTGATTTGCAGATAAAAATCTGTGGGGATGGGGTTTAAAATATTTACATTAATTTTCCGACAAGAAAGTGACAAGAACACGACTCGGAAAATATCTAGGTTGGGCCGGAAATTCGCTTGACGCTTGCTAAAAAATAGATTAAATTAAAGCAGGAGGCCTGGACGACATAAGATCAAAATTAACAAAATATACTCCACATTCATAATTTCAATATTACAAATAAAACAAACGTAACTTTTTTTTCAATTTATTTTAATTTTACATTGGGCATTTAAGTGACGCAAGATCATTTGGAATGTTTCCTTTTTAAAATTGGTTGAAATAAGACTGGACAAATAAAACATCTGCGATTAAGCGACATGAGATAATCTGGATTTACATTTTTGCATTGTATCTTGAACAATTTGGACTGTCTCATTGTTAACCGGGGGTGTTGCAGGATGATAACGTAAAAAAATATTTAAAGGATTAAATCAACAGATTGATTCTTCCACACGAAATACTTTATCCGCTAAAACAATAGGAATCTCTTGCTTCCCTTTTTTACCTTGAACACTGAAAGGGTCAATAGATTGCTGTGATGTGTTTGAGGACCATATGTCGCTCTTAAAACGCATATAAAATAAAGGATAAAATCTAATGGAAACGTGTGAGTATACCAACCATGCTTCAATTCACATTCAATTTTCCTTTCCCTTCCTTTTTTTTCATTTTAGAAGGCGGAATAAAAAAGCTCTTATCTGGCAATGTTGAAATGTCAAATCTCTCAACAAGGCTTTTGTAGTCTGCACGAATATAAATACGTCTCTCGTCGCTTTTAAGTTAAATATCAATTTTCAACAGATCATTAAAAACCACTTCAACAAAGGCAATAACAAATGTGTGCACAAAACATACATCGTGTATCTAGTGTATAGATCAAACCTTAATCTTTTTAGTCAAGAGTTGTTCCTAGCCCTTTCCGTTATGTTTACATATCAAAACTTACAAAATTATAACTTTTGGGGCCGAAGAATAAGTTCTTATATATATATTCTTATATTCTTAGAATTAATTAATTACATTTTGTTGGATTTTACCCAATGTGTTATTTCCTCTCTCTCTCTCTCTCTCTCTCTCTCTCTCTCTCTCTCTCTCTCTCTCTCTCTCTCACACACACACACACACACACACACACACACACATATATATATATATATATATATATATATATATTATATATGATGAAATAAATCATTGTGCAATTAAAATTTGAGGAATAAAGGCGGATAAAACACAAACAACTTCATTCAATTAATATTCGAGGCGAAATATTAATTGAATGAAGTTGTTTGTGTTTTATTCGCTTTTATTCCCCAACTTTTAATTATGATTTAATTTAAGTTTTATTTAATTTTATATATATATATATATATATATATATATATATATATATATATATATATTATATATATATATATATATATATATATAAACCATAAAACCAGATGTAAACGTGTGAGTAGACCCCGCTTTTTTAACCTTGAATAGTGACAGGGAGAACAGATTACTGTGACACGTTTGAAGAACATATGTGGCCCTCAAAAATACAGGATGAAACATAATGGAAACGTGTGAATCTCATCTTCTTCACCTTAAACAGTGAAATGCTTAAGAGATTCCTTTGGCACGTTTGGGCGTCATTTGTGGCTCTCAAAACGCATACAAATAAATGATAAAACCCAAGGGAAACGTGTGAGTTGAGATTCCTTTGACACGCTTAAGGGCGATAAGTGTATCTCAAAACGCATTCAATTTAAAGGATAAAACCTATTTGCACCGAGTAGACCTCCTTCAACCGTGTCACAAAAATCTATTAACCCTTTCACAGTAAAAAGTAAATAAGAGGGGCTCACGCACATGTTGCCATTATATTCTAGCATTTAGTTTGAATGCGTTTTCAGGGCCACATATGGCCCTCAAACGTGTCACAAGAATCACTTAACCCTTTCACTGTTAAGTAAATAAGATGGGTCTACTCACACGTTTCTATTTGATGTTTTCGTTTCATTTAAACGCATTCTGAGAGACACATATGGCCCTCAAACGGGGCACAGGAATCTCTTAACCCTTTCACTGTTCAAGGTAAATAAGGGTGGTTTACTCACACGTTTCCATTAGATTTTATCCATTATTTTATATGCGTTCTGAGAGCCACGTACGGTCCTTAAACGTTTCACAGGAATCTCTTAACCCTATCACTATTCAAGGTAATCAATGGAGGCGGTCTACTCTCACGTTTCAAATAATTCTTTCCTTTATTTTATGAGTTTTGAGAGCCACATATGCTCCACAAACGTGCCACAGGTACCTCTTGACCCTTTCACTGTTCAATGTAAATAAGGAGTGACTACTCACACGTTTCCATTGGGTTTTATCATTTATTTTGAATGCTTAATTGTATTTGTATTTTCGGACTATTTTCCTCATTTTCATTGTTATCTGTACAACTCCCGATTACGACAAGAATCAATCGGGAACCTTTTTATTATTCAGTCCACGGGGGTATCCTGTACTCATGCCGCTAACCATAGCTGGTGTACAGGTGTTAAGCTGTGTTAATTATTATTCTATGTTACTGCTGCCCTTGACCAGGATTGAACCTGCCGTCTAGAGATAAATATCACTTAGAACTGTATTAAATTAACTCCTTTATCCACTACGCTATGTGTCCAATTACGATTACAAGAAGCTTCCCGATTACGACAAGAAGCTTCCTGAGTTCGAAAAAAAGGTTCCCGAGTCCGGTATGGTTCTCTAGTCCGAGAAGGTTCCCGACAAGAAATACCTGAAGAAGGCTGGAAGGCACATCGGCCGAAACGTTGTACGGATAACAATGAAGATGAGGATAATAGTCCGAATAATACAATAATACTAATTATCAAGCCTCATCTAAAAAATTCAGAGAAATAGTATTTTGAATGCGTTTTTAGAGTCACATATGACCCTCAGACGTGTCACTGGAATCTATTAACCCTTTCACGGTTCAAGGTAAATAAGGGGGTTCTATTGAAAAGTTAAAAAATTGTATTGTTTCGTATTCAATTATAGACTCTTTTGTTTTAGATGATAGAAGGGTCAAACTGACACAAAGATTTACATAAGGTGAATTTATAATAGACTTTAGACGACAAGTATAAAGTAAAAAAGTAAAGTCGTCGGAGCGGCCTAATGTCGGTATGAGCCATACAGCGAGTCTATCCCATTTTCACTGGCGCTAGACCAAGGAGGTGGAGCGCCACACCTACCATCAGCTCCTTACTTTACCGCATAGATCCTATATCATATATTATTAATGACAGAGTTGGCGGTATCGAACTAGGGACCTTGCGGTTTCTAGCTGAACGCTCTACCGACTGAGCTAACCCAGCCAAAGTATTGTTTGAAACAATAGCATTAATTAAAAACTTATTTAAATAAAGTTATAAATCATCACCAGTTTTAGTCGACAAATATCAATTGTTTCTCAACTGAATTAATTAGCCAACCTGTTGTTTTCTGTTCAATTACTAAAACCGCCCTGTTAGCTGTAGAATACACCGACTGCGCCTCTGCAGAAGGGTAAGACACCTCCCCCAATGTTTAAGGTCGGAATCCTGATGGCTGCTCAGTCCATGACATGCAACATTCCACTTACTTGGGCTATACGGGTGGTCGGAGAGGCCCCCTTCGATCAATCGGCTGGTTGCTTCAAGCCCTAGCACCTATATGATTGTCCTGGCCGTATTGCTCTTATAACAAACTCCCAACCCTTTTTATCATATATATGATAGAACGCGGTGGCTGAGTCCTAGTATCATGGGTATGACGCTAAACTGTGTGGTGAGGTTCCAATTATGGAATGTGAAATACGCCTTCATTGCCATTACTCCCAGGTCCACTTTGACACGGAGAGATAGTACCTGTCGTGGTCCTATTCATAGGTTAGATAGATTTTTAAGAATGTGTTTTAAAAGAATGTGTTTTAAAAAAAAATTGAATATCCAACAAGAATGAATAAAACAAAAACCTCTTCGGCATAAAATAACCCAAAGGTTGACATGCCGTAAAATCCAACCAACCGAACAATTACAAAAATGTAACGATAAATTACCTTCATTTTACTCCTGAATATTTCTAGATTATCTGCCCTTGTTTCTTGAAGCCTCATTCGGTTTTTCACGGCTCTCATTCGCATAATCCAACCAATGGCAAACACCCCTGAAGCCCATTTCATTTTGCGATACTCCAGGAATTTCCGCCTTTCTCGTAATCGACGCCAGTTTGTTTGAATAGTTGTAGCAGCAAAAGTCTTTCCACGAACACCTTTATATTTTTGTCCCTGTAGAAAAAATAATTGTTTACAAACTCAATCATTATGTAGCTAAATTGAATAACACTGGGCAACACAATTTTTTGCTGAGTTAGATCTGACTCTAGATTTTGACTAAGTTTTAGACTCTGAATTCAAAAATTACCCCAGTTTTTCTATATCTACTAATAATGGAGATTCGCTTCCGGGTTTTGTCTGTAACAAAAACTACGTCACTGCTTACGTCACTATACCCGAAATCGTCATAACATAGAATAAATACACTCAAAATTTGAGCATGCAGCATTAGACAGTCCTCATTGTTTTTTAAAACAAGTTTTGATAGATACATCCCCAGTATCATATATTTATATATAGTTTGTTTTATTTTAATAGATATTCAAAGTTAATAGAACTTAGTTTCGATTTCAAATTGTTTTATTTTAATTTTATTTTTTTACTCCTTTAATAAATTTGATGATTTCATGATTTATGGTTCAAACTCTCCGACATTTAATTTTTAACTTCCACCTCCTCAAGCAATATCTTTCAAAAATGTCTTTTTACATCGCCTGGAGGGTGTTTTTTTTTATTTTGCTAGTCATATTAACGCTTGGAGTAACAGGATACCCTCGCTTGGTCTCAAAAACCATGAAAATACTGAATGTAACAAGTTTGTGCTTATTTGGAGAGTAAGCTATAGTGAAAAACTTTGAGGTGATAGAAGAAAACTGACTGTAGTTTTGAAAGCAGCATGCCAATTTTAGTCAAAATAAAATGAAAAATCAACCTCAACAGAAATTATGTTCAAAATTGTTCCCCAGTTTAAGTGTCAAATTGTCATGTATTGAGCTCTCCATCGCACTACGAAAACATCTTTCTAATATATCTATATGAAAGAAAATCTATATATATATAAAAATGTAATATATATATATATATATATATATATATATATATATATATATATATATATTATATATATAGTTTATTTTAGAAGCATTGTTGAATAAAGTATATATTAATATTTATATTTTTGCTTGAAGGCAATTACAATGCGCATATCGCATAAAATTCGATAATTATAGAAGATAATAATGACAAGTGAATTTCGCAAAGAATTACTCGGTGTGTAGAATATCGTACAGACTGTTTCAACTTTATTAAGTCTCATCAGCGATATATACTAACGATTTCCCTCCGACAGAAATCGAAACCGGGACTTCAGCAGGATAGTCAGAAACTATACTGTTTCAGCCACGATACAGCACGTGTGTGTGTGTGTGTGTGTGTGTGTGTGTGTGTGTGTGTGTGGAAAGAGGATTGGAATGAATCCGACAGAATGTGGTGGAGATGTGAGGAACAAAATAACAAAATTCAGACAAAAGTGTGTAGGATATATTTCGCTAGAGCTTTGAGTTCGGCATTATCAGTCGTTTTAATGGATTATCAGCTTATCATACAATTGTTTTATAGAAGGGGTAGTGTAGCGGGAGGAGGTGGATAGGAGAGGAGGTCAAGTGGTCACTAACGCTTACCCACCCACTTGATCTCCTCTCCTATCCACCTCCTCCCGCTACACTACCCCTTCTATAAAACACTTGTATGATAACCTGATAATTCATTAAAACGACTGATAATGCCGAGCTCAAAGCTCTAACGAAATATATCCAACACACTTTTGTCTTAGTTTTGTTCTTTTGTTCCTCACATCTCCATATATATATATATATATATATATATATATAGGGAGAAATATGAGGAGGTTAATCTGACAAAGACAGCTAGATATATCAAAATAGATAAAGATAGGAGTATTTTACAATATATATGATACATAATAATAACATTAATAATAATATCGCCACTATTAATAACAATAATAATAATAATAATAATAATAATAATAATAATAATATACATATACTCACTTACAATTTAACAAATCCTACCATTCCCCCCTTTACAAAAAAAACTCACACATAT
Source organism: Doryteuthis pealeii (assembly GCA_023376005.1). Classification (NCBI taxonomy): domain Eukaryota; kingdom Metazoa; phylum Mollusca; class Cephalopoda; order Myopsida; family Loliginidae; genus Doryteuthis; species Doryteuthis pealeii. The sequence goes on along the minus strand of CM042139.1, from coordinate 90,623,846 downwards.
ACAACTAATGACAAATCCAGTTCCCCAACACTCATATATTATTTTAAAAAAACAATTAAAATAGACACACACACACATACACTTACATATTTATCTTGACCAATCCTTACAATCCAACATTCTGGACTAACACCTGCATTACCATTCTAACACTCCCCATCTAGAGAGAAGAAAATCCACTACCCACCTCCAACCACTCCTGCCCCTACTGACAACCTACTGTTTTCACCATTTTGAGAATGTCCATCATTGAAGCAAGAACTATATCCAAGTCCTGAAGAAGGTCTAATAGACCGAAACGTTGCATCGTCGACAATAAACATCCAGTTTCCATAACATCCCGTGTTTGTCTACCTTTCTCCACACACACACACACACAAATATATATATATATATATATATATATATATATATCTTATTATAATGGAGATTGTGTGTTTTTCTGTCTGTAACCGAAACTATATTACTACTCAAGTCACAATTCCCTTAGTTATTTACGTCACATTCTCCATGATTCTATTTATATTTAAACCTCAATTAATAATAAAACTGACATTATTAATACTGTTGGCCTTACCTAAATACTAATAACATGCAATTGTATTTATATATACAACAAAATACCAGTTTTCAGTGAAAACGTAAAGCTAATTTGCATATTGATATTAAAAAAACTGATTTTAATAAAAATATGCTTGGTATTATTGATTTCTAATTGTTTGATTTTATCTTAATGAATATGAGTAAAAATCTCTTCAATAAATCCTTAAAAAAATCCCTTAACAAGAAGAAATAACTGTAATTTTATTCTTTACTTCCTATTTTAACTAAATAGTTAAATTAGGAAAATTTAGCATTGAAAAACGGAAGTGACGAAAGAGTAAGTTTCGGTTGTTCTATTTTCCGATTATACCCCCTCCGTTTCAAATCTTTTTATTTGAATTCTTAATTTGTTTCATTAGCCTGTCTGATTTAATCTAATATTTTATTACATTTAAACTTAAATACTTGCACCCAGAGGCTGCATATATTTGCTAGTATATATAACAGAAATAAATATATCTCCTGATTCACAAATTCAATAACTCGATACACCCACTCGCGAGCAAAACAAATTAAAAAACTCGGGAAGAGAATCCAAAGATGGAGAAATGCAACATCAACCGAATGTTGACGCGACAATTTCAGAACACTCCGACGTTTACTGGTTAGGGTTAGGGTTAGGAGTTAGGGATTAGGGTTAGGGTTAATTCATTCAAGCACATATGCTATTCATATGTTTATGAATTCTAGTGGCAAGAGAACAAAGAAAGTAACACTTTCAATCAAATTCTTAATGATATAGTTGATTCACAATAATGCATTTTTCAAACCCATCTACCGCTTAAAGGTCTTATTTTTTTAAGGTATAAGAATTTACTGAACACCGCTCCTATGGTCGAGAAAGTTCAAGAGTGCCAAATATAGTTCGTATATCATAAATGATTATGAAGTTATTGACAGTGGTTCTACTTGCTACACTTACCTTTTTTTTAATTTACATACCAGAAAATAAACTTCTGTAAATACAGAAGATTTGACCAATCATATCAAGAGAATGTTTTATGCAAAATTTAATAGAAATCCGTGTATTCTTTATGAATACACTTAATTGGTACTAATGACTCAAAATATTACTTATACTTTTTGAGCTGATGATAGAACAATTTTTCTCTCTTCAGAATAATGTCCCTTTAAGAAGACAATATATAATTATATTCCCTAAGATTTGTGGGCGTATCTTTGGACATCAATTGCCCACTGGTCACGTGAGAATTGAGAATCCTTTCTTGTTCTCTTTTTATACCGTTCTTCGAATCGATAAGACATCTTTTTGTATCCCTTTTAATTAAACAGGTTTGGTCCCAGTGAATAGCCTTGTCGTTTGCCTTGCTATTGAAATGAAAACCATTTTTGTTACGGCTGTTTATTTAATACTCGTTCATGGAACTATATGCACATTTTCTCTGTTTGGTACACGTTTGTGTATTATTGTAATATCTTTTATAAGTCACTAGTACAAAATAAAAAAACACCCTCTGGGCGATGTAAAAATAGATTTTTGAAATATATTGCCTGAGGGGTGGGAGTAAAAAATTCAATGCCAGCGAGTTTGTACCCTAAGTAAGTAAAATCATCAAATTCATTAAAGGATTAAAAAATAAATCAATTTGAAAATGTAAACTTTAAATATGTATTAAAATAAAACAAACTATATATAGATATATAATACTTGTCATGTATTTATTAAAACTTGTTTTAAAAAACAATGAGGACTGTCTAATGTTGCATGTTCAAATTTTGAGTGTATTTATTCTATGTTATGACGATTTTGGGTAATGTGACGTAAACAGTAACGTAATTTTTGTTACAGACAAAAACCGGAAGCGAATCTCCATTATTAATAGATTTATTTTCTAGATGTATAAATAAATTTCTTCTAGCATATCTACATCTAGACCAGGGGTCACCAAACTACGGCCCGCGGGCCGGATTCGGTCCACGAAGGCATTTTATCAGGCCAGCTGACGGTATTTGAATGTTGCGTTCTTTGATAAAGTTTTGAAAATAAACACGTGGGTTAAATTTGTTTTTGTGCATCTTACGCCACTCATCTATGAATTTAACATGGAAAGATAAATTTTGTTTTACAACTTTTTCTCAGAGCTTTCGTTCTAGCTAGCAAGTATTGAACACAATAATAATGTGGCCCGCGCACGTTATTTTTTCAATTATCCGGCCCACCGTGAAAAAAGTTTGGTAATCCCTGATCTAGCCAATAAATGTTATGCTTAAGTAATAGGTACCAGGTATTTTTACAATATCACAAATTTTCCTTAACGGCATACATATCCGGTACCTTAACTTTGCCACTGCCTCTCCCCCCGTTCCAACCGTTACTAATAAAAGGCAACCTCTCTAATGCCCCTTTTGTTTGGTCCATCGTTCTTTATTTTAATTCCATCAGGTGTTGTGCAGATTTGACCGAGAAATTACTGTCCTGGTCAATGTTTACAATAACATTCCTCAATGGTTTCTGACCGTCATCGATTTCCGGTGCCAGATTTCCCAAGACGTAAAAATGCGTCATAAACGATTTTATGATCAATCAAATCCAGAGCTGAAAATTTCAACCAATAAAAACGAATTCTAAAATGAATAGATCGTTTGGGAGTAACAACAAAAAATTGAATTCTTGACACTGTTAATAAATTCGGACGAATATAATTAGAAATTTTGATAGTGCAATAACAAACTTACTAATCTGAGACTAAACGCAGAAGGGTCTTAACTGTGGGTTGTATTCCTCCTAAGAGCAAATGGTGAGGGACAGAAAAAAAAAAAAAGCACACATGCTCACACGCCGCAGCACAACATATTAACCAAGAAAGGGACATTCAACTAAAACTGTAATTCCTTTCCTGTTGCATATATATATATATATATATATATATATATATATATATATATATATATATATATATATATATATAAGACTAAGTTTTTGGTATGTACGTGTCGACGCATAAGTTTAAAACGGAGGGTTACTTTGATTCGAAATCTCTCATACATATTAATATCCTTCTAACTAAGAAACACGCCAAATTTGGTTATTGAATTTTCTGATTAAGAGATATATTAATTAATTAAGCCAAAATCACCCAATTTGCGAAACTGTCCGTATACCAACTCCTGCTGATGATAAGATATTGTCCTCTGGCTGACGTTTTGTTAAAGCAATAATCAGCGAATATCAGCAGTGAATTCAATTTCCATGAATAAATTTCGCAGTCTTAAGCCGTTCAGCTCGGAATTTATCGCCTATTTATGGTCCAATCTTAAAAATATGGTTGAAAAGAAGAGAAAATAATCTTGCTCAATATATAATTTGTATGAGTCTTTATCCATTGAATTATTTTTTATAACGAGTTAGAAAAAAATGATTTTGCTTCGGACAGTAAAAGTATGTTTTAACGAAAAATCTATCTTACAAATATTTATTTGGTAAGAAAGAGCGAAGTAAATAACAATAATAAGAGAAATAAATAATAAGTGAAGTAAATAACAAAGCGAAATAAATAATAAGCGAAGTAAATAACAATAAATAAGCGAAAACATTTAACTTAACTTTGTTTTTAATTTTTTCGTATATATTATATATATAAAAGAGTTTTAGAAAAAAAATCCTTTTACAAAAATAGGTAGTTAAATTATGTAACTACTTATTTCGTAACTGAGTAAATATATAGTTATATTGTAATAAAAACAAAAAAGAATTATAACAAAAATACGATGTAGTTAACATTTCGAATATGAACAAAACAGTATTTGAAATGTTAAATTTAACATAAAATAAAAATGAATCTAATGTATGTAACTTGAATGAGAAAATTTGTTATGTAATTTATCATAATTCTAATGATAAATGAATAGGCAGATTTTTTTTTAAATGAAGTCACCATTTTTTTCTCTCTTTCTTTTCATTTACTAAAAACCGTCAAAAATGGTCTTTCGAACTCGGAAAACGGTCGGAAAATTAGGGTGACACAGAAAAAACACAACCTACAAAATTTGTAATAACACTGTTAATTTTAACTAAGGGGGTTTAGGTTAGGGTTGGGGTTTAGGGTTAGTTTAATGGGAAAATAAATAAATAATTTGGGTTCTGTTTTTTCTGGGTCACCTATATACAGGGTGACTCAGAAAAAACAGAACCCACAAATTTTGTAATAAAACTTAATTTTAACTAGGGGGGTTTAGGGGTTAGGGTTAGGGTTGGAGTTTAGAGTTAGTTTAATGGGAAAATAGATACATTTTTTTTTGATCACCCTAATTTTCGGACCGTTTTTCAAGTTCAGCCCTTATCTCGAGATTTCTTTTGATCATTTATTAAAAAAAACATTTTTTTTTTAACTTTAGAAATCACTTTAATTTATTCATATTAGTGTCGTCTCGAATATAATATTTATTTCAACCGTTTATTCATTAGACAATTCTCGGAGATTTTTTTAAATTTTGATGAATAATTATCTCTTATCTTTTACCACCAATTTTCCCTGTGAAATTTACCACACCCCTATATTTAACACAATGAAACTTGCATAAAAATTAATATTATATTAAAAATTTTCTCAATTCGAAAGAAGAAACATTAAACAAACTACTGATGATTTTTTTATAATTTTCAGCTAATTGCAATAATGAAAATTATGATTTAAAAACAATGTTTTTATTTTTGCACCATTAAATCAACTGAAATTTTACGTAGCCAAAAACAACTTACAAGAGGATTTTTAAAATATACTATGAGAAATCAATTAATGGACCGATTTTCACGAAAATATATTAGGGGAAATATTTTACGAGGTCTACCCGCATCCCTTATTTTATTTTATGAGATATTAAAAAAATGAACCGAAATTGGGTATACCTATCTCTTATTTTCTCGCCACTCACTCTTTGGTGTTCCTATTTTTTTCTTTAGTCCGGTCATGGACCGGGTACTTTAGCTAGTATATATATATATATATATATATATTATATATATATATATATAATATATATACCTATCCGATACCAGTTCTATTAATCAACACTTCAGACGGTTAAACATTGAAATATTATTCATGCCCTGCCTCTACCTACCGCAAAATTTTAACAGAAAATACAATCACACTACATAAAGAAAAAACAAACAAAAACTTGAAATAATCGAAGCTCTATATATAAAAAAACACCTTAAACAAAATAAACTTCGAAACAAGTCAACATGTCCTCAAATGCCAATAATTTCCCGCCTATCCTCCTTCCACTATTCCCCTTCTCATAAACTTGTGACCCCCCTCCCACAAAATCTCTACTGCATCATTCGTTCGAACAACTACCAATTCCTGCTACCTCCCACTACTAAAAAATAAATAAATAATATATATATATATATATATATATATATATATATATATTATTAATTTATTTTTATCTTATTTTTTTCTATTCTATTTTATTTTTTCATCTGGACTTCGTGTGCATTAAGACCTAAGCATGTTTATGTTTTTAAATATGAGTCTTATAACATTCCATTGCGTGAGCATGCTTCACGTTATATAAACGCTGAACACGCCACCGTTTTAATATTTCAATGTTTAACCGTCTGAAGATTGCATAATATGCATGAAACTATAGTTACGGAAAATGAACACCATAATACTTTATCTCTGTTTTATATATATATATATATATATATATATATATATATATATATATATATATATAATTTTTAAAAGTATACTTTATTGATCAGCAATTTTAAACGGATAAAAAGAAAAGAGAGCGAAAGAAAAGAGAAACTTAAGGGCCCTTTCGACCAGTGCTTTTTCAAAAGTAACGACCGGCAAATCATTTAAAAGTCACACCGTATATATATTGGGTAAAAGAGGGGGATTAAACAATGTAAATGTTGGGGCAATATGAAGGAAAAAAAATATTGGATATTATACCTTCACACACAGATATATATATATATAATATATATATATATATATATATATATACATATATATATAATATAATATAATATAATATAATATAATAATAAATAAATATATAAAGGTTTTACATATCTATTTATTTGGTGACAAAGGAACAGTCACAACTATTTTGGTTTCATGCGTCAGCAATCATCAGGTGAACTTGTTTCAAATGAAACAAGTTCATCTGATGATTGCTGATGATTGCTGACGCATGAAACCAAAATGGTAGTGACTGTTCCTTTGTCACCAAATAAATAAATATGTAAAACCTTTATATATTTATTCTATTATATAATATAACAGCTCTATTTTATATTGAGCACTCTCCCAATAATACTGCGTTTGACACACCGTTTCAGTAAAAGCATATTATTTGCGTTGAAATATTTCTCGTTGATTGGAGCGAAAGCTCCACAGTTTATGAGAAAATATATAACAGGGAATTGTGTTTGACATGTTTCGCACCGTGGTTGATGCCCTTGTTTGAGTATAAGAGTGCGTAAGTCTTGAATAACCAATGGACAGCCGAGCGAGTATTACTTCTTCCTCTCGGGATTTTCTATATACCGGCTTCCATTCTCCTATTGTTGGTTTAATTGGTAATAATTCGTTTGGTGTACTACTATTTCAACATTGTTGCCATTTTTTCATAGATCAGGTGAAATGAACATAGCGCTTAACTCTTTTAGACGAAGCGGCCTAGTGGGAAATCCCCGGCGCTGGGTTCATTAATTTTTAATCAGCCTGTCATACGAATGTACCACAAGATATGTATAATGTATGTATATATTTAACTATCTTCTCTGCCACTGATAGAATATTGCACAAGGTTGATTTTTAAGTCTTTGCCTACTTTAAAGCGCTCACAGCGGCTCTCTCACTACCACAAAAACTGATGGTTTGTTCATTATAATTGAGAAGAAGGACTAAGATTACAATAATAATAGAACTTTATTTGAATAGAATAAGTTCTGAGGTGAATATAGTGAACTTTAAAATATCCCATCATACAGGAAAAAATACCAAAGATTTTGGTTCAACCTTAAGTGTAACTTGGTAGGCAAAGTGTTAAGCGGGGTAAAGCTAGTTTGAACCGAGAGTTTTCCTTTTTCTATACTGGTTGTTTAATCAAGTTTTAAAAAACCCAGTCTGTTCTACTATTTACCTGATCTCTAAGCTGATTGTTCGGAGATCGAGGGAAATGAACAAGTCGAATAAACAAACACAGATATAATATAATTTTTAAAAACAGATAAAAAATGTAATATAAGTCAAGGTTAAAAATAATACATAAGTATAAAGGTAAAGATTCTAGGTAAAACAGGACATTAGGTTCATAAGTTTCCAAAATTCACACTGAATTGTCCAATTGGAGACATGGAGTAGTGGATATAGACGTTGGGTTAATACAATTCTAAGTCACAGTTATCTCTAGGTTGCAGGTTCAATGAAAGTAGACAGTAACATAGAATAATTAACACAGTTTAACACTTGTACCCAGTCATGGTTAACGGAATGAGAACAGTCTTTCGTGGATTGACTAAAGGGTTCAGTTCCAAGTTCCGTGAATGCTCCCAAGTAGGACAAGAACGTTCTCGAGTTCGAAGAGAAGGTTCCCAAGTTCGAGGAATGGGTTCCTGAGTTCGATAATGGTTCCATAGTCCGACAAGAAATACTGGAGGGCACATTTGCCGAAACGTTGTGCAGATAACAATAAAGATGAGGACAATAGTCCAAATAATACAAATATGTTTAAGTATTAATAGGTTTTAATAATGACGACTTATAAACACACACACACATACACACACATCGTCCAATCTCGACAACGATCATCTAAAAGAACTAAGTGGACAGGAAATGCATAACAGTCATTGTCTTTTCTTTCTTATTCATGGCTTAGTTGTAACAGCTAGATCATTCGTTTTATGTTTTCATTTAAACTAAACTTAGTTATACATTTGTTGTTGGGTCATATCAATGATCGGATATTCTTTAATCTAATATGTGATCCCCATCAAGATAAGCCTAAGGATCTTCGTTTTCCGAATATAAATTCTCAAAAAGAAAAAAAAATCAAAGTTGCATAGATTATGGAGTTAAAATTATTCCATTATCCACAATGGTTGTGCTACACAAAAACTGAATTTTAGACAACATTTTAACAGAGAAAAGGGTTCGAAAAAAACAACACTTAAATGAAGATTTTGATAAAGCAAAGTTTCATGAAAGACCGTTAGGTTAGATCTAACGAAAAAGAATATGAAGAAAAGACGATGAAAACCAAAGAAGAAAAACTGTCTTACTTTTCGATAAACTGTTTCCTGGATTTCTTTCGCATTGATGAACACACTGATAAGATCCTGTATGTCTGGAACTCGTTCTATATCCATTACCTTTATAAGTTCGATCAGCCTGAAACAGATGAAATTAGTGATAGTATTTATTTCAACGGGAACTTTTTTTTCTTAATGCCATACAGTGCAAATAACCTGTTCTCAACAAATGATATACAAATGTACGTACTGAATACATCGCTGTGAAACAAAATAGAGTAAGATAATCTATTAGACTATTACGGGGTCGCACAGGAAATAAACACGACGCAATGATTTAAATCCTTGATGAGACTATTTGCATTTCACATAGCGCTAATATCCTTGCGAAAGGTATGAATCCGTCTATTCTTCCTCCAACTATGGGTGAATAGTAGGGCGGACTGGGCTCTTTAATATTGGTTAGTCAACCAGTCTAGGAGAAGAAAAACTCTGAATTCAAACCAATTAAACTCCGCTTAAGAATTGACCTGGTGTCATCTCTTGCTTGTGCGGAGAGGTTGATAAATATATATATTAAACCATCACTACTGTAATAAGTGTCCACAGTGGTGGAACAAAGATGGTCAGGGAGGGACAGCTGACCCGGGCGCAGCTTCAGTGAGGCACAAAATCGCCCAAATCCAAAAGCCTTTGCATTGCTATAAAATTGCCACTATACTCCTGAACTATTAGTGCATAGAATTAGAAAGTGGATGGGTAGATTAAGCATTCAAAAATCTGAATCAATATTTATCGACGACAGGAGAAGATGCAGGGTCGCACTCTCGCCCCACCTTGGATTTCAACGTTGACACGCCACTGAGCACCCAAGACTTGAAGACTCCTGTACAAGGCTAATAAGAGCGACTGCTATAGTGTGATTGTTAGCAAGGTCTTCTTTGATTGTTTTGTTGTACGGCACATCAAACCTTTGCGGGTGATTTCTTACCGATTTTTTTAATAAACATTTCTATGTTTCAAGTTCTGAATAAATTTCAGGTATTGTTATATGCCCTACCTATGGACATTAATGGATATGTCCCAATCCTCGTAAATACAGGAGTATTATAATGAGTAGTCTGAATTAGCAGTGATTTATCTTTCTTGAAGCCGCTGGCGAGTATTGTATTTTGTTAATGTTATAAAGATTCCATTTCATTTTCCAGCCTCCGTTTGGTTATTTCCCATTTAGTAACCTTTGTTGGGTTACAATAGGTATTAACTTGTTTTTATATACTTTGGTATTGTTTATATTTTAGATTTTCCGTCACTACTAACGGTCTCTATTCTGTCCAAGATGTAGCGACAGCGTTTGATATGTGTAGCTAAACTCTTTCAAGCAATGAAGAGGTAATGTCCTGAAATACAAGACACTAACAGGGTAGAATGAATTAAGAAATTACAGGCAGTGTAAGATGTACCTTACGTGGAGATGAAATATCGAGGGTTACGGGCCGGGGAAGGTATATCACAATTAAACAATGTACACAATATTTAAGTGTAATAACGTCGATAAAAAAGACACGGCTTAGTACGGGAAAAAGCCATAAATTAAGTTCGGTAAGGGTAACACGCTAAGAGGAAAGATGGACGAAAAAGTAGTTTAACGTACCTGATCCTCGAGAAAGCTAAGATGAGGAAAAGCGAATGTACGTCTTCACAAGACGAGAGTTGAATTGAAAAGAGTGAAAAGCGCGCCTTGCACCGGAAGGTTTTTTTGGACGGTGCATTAGGAAAAAAGTTCCAAGAATGGGTAAGGGCCGCAAAGGGGAATAATATGAGGTAAGAGAAGTAACTTAGGTAAAGGGGGCCGACTTCTACGAGAAAATTAGTCTATGTGTACCATTATAGACCCACTGCCTTTAGGAATGGTATTATAGTGTATACTTTAATTTTTTAGATATTGCTTTCATATTGCTTGTGCTGGAAAATGTTTCTCTTGTAGAAGCCAGATCAATATATTCATTTAGAACATGTTTTATTGTATATTCAGTCTGGCATGCATGGCACTTTGGCTGCTGTTCTTCTTTAAGCAAGGTCCACGTATTGTTCGGGTCTAAACCTCCTGTATATTCAGTCACGTGTAATAGAGGGATTATTTATAATGTTAAAGAAAGAGTATCTTATAGACTATAAAATAAGGGAAATTTAATCGTTTCTCATTTTTACGATTGGAATTTTCATATACTTACTTGTTACTGTTAACAAACGCAAACGGAACTGAATGGTCTGCCAGCAAAGATTCCAAATGCTCCAACATTGTGCTAATCCTGAAATAAATAGAAAGAAATGTAAATATCTATCTATATATCTATATATATATATATATATATATATATATATATATATATATATATATATATATATATATATATATATATATATATATATATATATATATATATATATATATATATATATATATATATATATATATATATATATATATATATATATATATATATATATATATATATATATATATATATATATATATATATATATATATATATATATATATATATATATATATATATATATATATATATATATATATATATATATATATATATATATATATATATATATATATATATAGCTCAGTCAGTAGAGCGTTCGGCTAGAAACCACAAGGTTCCTAGTTCGATACCGGTCCTCGCCAATTCAGCGTATGAGTAGCACAGGTATCTGTGCGGTAAAGTAAGGAGCTGATGGTAGGTGTGGCGCTCCACCTCAGACGCCAAAAACAATCTCCTTGGTCTAGCGCTAGTGAAAAGTGGATAGACTCCTTCGCAGACTGGCTGATATCAACTTTAGGCCGCCCGACTATATATATATATATATATATATATATATATGATGAGACGTAAAATTCGAAACACTGTGTCTGTGAATGACTAATATATATGGTCCCAATACGTTAATTGAACATTCACCGTTTAACGTAAGGCATTATTCGTCTGTTGTTTACAGACTTGAGTTCTCTGGTGATTGTAAACATACCTCTATGTAAGTATGCATCAATTAATTGTTGGCCTTTTACTGACAGTTGCCGACGGCCGTTAGGGTAAGGAGCTTGACAGACGAAAATTCAGTCGGGTTTCACCCCCGGCTAGAAGTGGCTGTTAAAGTCGAGCCGCACTGATGAGACGTAAACGTCGAAACACTGTGCTTGTGGATGACTAATATATATATATATATATATATATATATATATATATATATATAGTTGTAGAAAAGGTTTGTTTATCTACAGCCTTTTCAGTGTTCAAGACACCCCTTCGGGAGTCTTCTGAAGAGGGTCTTTGAGCACCGAAACAGCGGGTGATTGATAAATCTATTCTACAACTATTAATGCCTTATGTCATGAATTATATTGAGCACTTTTTTCATGAACTACTCATACTACAATGGCGAAAACGCTAGGCTGGCAATGGAACTATATATATATATATAATATATATATATATATATATATATATATATATATATACTTTTCCTATCAATTCTCTTCCTTCCAGCCTCCACATCCATTAATATAATTTGAAAAACTGGAACACATCACCCCCTGATGATGGCACTTCGAAGTGCCGAAAGTACTCGGAACATGAACTTTGGTGGACTAATCCACGAATTCCACCCAAATATTAAAAAGTTGGCCAGAAAACTTGAAAAAATCACAAATAAAATTGTTAAACAGGAGATGTGTCTGTTGTTTAATTCAACATGCATAAATGAAAAATGTTGCTCAAACACACACACACACACACACACACACACACACACACACACACACACATACACACACACACACGCATATATATATATATATATATATATATGTGTGTGTGTGTGTGTGTGTGTGTGTGTGTGTGTGTAAATATACATACAAAAACGAATAAACCCAAATAAATACTACTACTACTACTACTACTAATAATAATAATAATAATAATTATAATAATAATAATAATAATAATACTCTCTGGGAAAGGTAATTCAATTTTTCAAATGGTATATGCACAAACCTGAATCTGTCTTGGAGAACGAGACGCATAGCATCCTCTGGGACTTCGAGGTACATAAGGATCACCTAATCCCGGCCAGGAGACCGGACCTAGTATCAATCGACAAGAAGATTTTGCCGTCCCGGCCGATCACCGAGTGAAAGTGAAAGAAACGGAAAAGATAGACAAATACTTAGACCTTGACAGAGAACTGAGGAAACTTTGGAACATGATGGAGAAGGTTGTACCAATTGTAATTGGTGTCCTTGGCACGGCCCCAAAAGCTCTGGGGAAGAAGTTGTGTGAACTGGAAATCAGAGGGAGGATCGAGACCATCCAAACTACAGCACTGTTGGGATCGGCTAGAATACTCAGAAGAGTTATGGAGACCTGGGGAGACTTGCTGTCACTCAGCCTCCAGTGAACCACCGGCTATAGCAGATGTGAAAACCTTGAGGATAATAATAATAATAATAATAATAATAATAATAATAATAATTGCATAAAACGATAAAGAACTGAAAACCCTTGAACAAAGATTAGCATTCGGCAGTGACAAATGTGCCATGCTAGTGATGTAAAAGTTGGGAAAGAGAGACAATAAACGGAATACAACTGCCAAATCAGGAAAGTATAAGAACATTTGAAGAGAAGGAGAATTACAAATACTAAGGCATCTTAGAAGTGGATATCATCAAACAAACAAAGATGAAAGAAAAAGTTAAAAGAATACATAAAAGAAGAACAAGAAAATTTCTACAAACCAAACTCTTCAGCAGAAATCTCATCAAGGTTATAAGTACCAAGGCCGTCCCCATTATAAGATACTTTGGACTATTCTTAAAATGGACAAGAGAGGAATTCCGACAGATAGATCAAAAGACAAGAAAATTAATGACAATGCACTGGGCATTACATCCGAGAGATGATAGAGACAGACTATATGTATCAAGAAAGGAAAATGAAAGAGGTCTCGCCAACATTGAGGATCGCGTAGATGACGCAATCCAAGGCATCGAAGAATACACCAATAGAACGAGGAGATATTAATAGCGACAGCAACTGCGACATATGAACTAGCAGATAAACAACAAAAATAAGAAAACAGAAATGAGAAGAAAAACAACTATATTAAAACTTCAAGCGACAAATTGGGAAGATAGCAAACGAAAAGACCTGGATATATTTAAGAAAATGAAACCTCAAGAGAGAAACTGATTCGCTCATAATTCCAGCACAAAACAATGCCATAAGAACAAACTATATCAATGCAAAAATAGGTAAGACTCAACACTACAGCAAGTGTAGTATGTGTGAAAACAGAGATGACACGACCAACCATGTATTAAGCGAATGCAACAAACTAGCAAAAGAATACAAAGCTAGGTACGACTGGGTTGTTAAGGTGATCCACTAGGAATTGTGCAAGAAACTAAATTTTGACCATATAACAAAATGGTATATGCGTAAAACAATCTGTTCTTGAGAATGAAACGGTCTCTTGGACTTTAAAATAAAGACGGATCGCCTTATCCCAGCAAGAAGACCAGACCTAGTATTGATTAACAAAAAAGAGAACTTGTCAACTGGTAGATTTTGCAGTTTCAGCTGATCACAGGGTGATGATGATGAAAGAAAACGAAAAGATACCTAGATCTAAAAAAGCTGTGGTATATGAGGGTGAAAGTAATACCAATAGTAGTTGGGGCACTATGAAGGGTCCCTAAAAGCTTAGAAAAAAGACTTGAGGAATTGGAAATCAGAGGAAGAATTGAGACCATCCAGAAAACAGTATTGTTGATATCAGCTGAAATATTCAAGAAAGTCCTGTAAACCTGAAGAGACTTGTTTCACTCAGACTCAAGTGAAAGACCATCAGAAAATGCCGGTGTAAAAAACTAATAATAATAATAATAATAATAATAATAATAATAATAATAATAGCACGAGAAATTCTCCATACAACCGTTTCTAAAGGGATACTCACCACGTGGCAACAACTTGGCCTGATGATCACACAGGTGAGAAAGTGACAGTCACCAAGCGCCGTTGGCTCTGTGTCTACGCTATCCCTAGATATATGTTCTATATTACTGATAGCAGTAATACCATTTGAAAAGGTATGAATCTAACTATTCTTCCTCCAGCTTTAGGTAACATAATAGGGTAACATAGTAGGAGCCCTTTAACTTTGGTATTGCAACCAGTTTAAGAGAAAACAAAAATATGTATCAACTCCTGCTCGTGTGGAGGGGTTAGGTAAATACATATCACTGATATTGAGCACCTTTTATTTATGAATATAGCAAGCTATGATTAATAATAACCCAAGGGTTTACTTTGGATTATTCGGACTATTGTTCTCATCTTTATTGTTATCTGTACAACGTTTCGGCCGATGTGACCTCCAGCCTTCTTCAGGTATTTCTTGTCGGACTCGGGAACCTTCTCTTCGAACTCGGAAACCTTCTTTTCGAACTCTTGAACCTGTCGTAATCGGGAGCTTTCACCGAACTTTGAACCTAGCCCTTTATTCAATCCACGGGGTATAGTGTTTTCCCTCCGTTAACCATGACTGGGTACATGTGTTAAGTTGTGTTTATTATTATTTTTTCGTTACTGTCACCCTTGACCAGGATTGAACCTGCTGTCTAAAGATAACTGTCACCAAGGGTTTATATGCCGTAAAATCCAACCAATCGACCAAAACTTATTGTTATACCCAGGATAGCCGATTTTGACCTGGGGAAAATATGTTCGTAGATAGGAAATATTTTTTTAAATTTTCAAATACAATCAATTTCAAAAATAATTCCATCACCTTTCCATTTTTATTTATTTCAAAAGCGTTAGAATAAAATAAAAATATTTCAGATTATATCTGAACTCTGAAAGTTACTAAAGAGTTTTTAAAAAATGCGAAAATATATTTTGAAAACAATTGAAAATAACACAGAACAAGTTTTATTTTCAATGCATTAATAAATGACATTTTAAATGTAACATTATATTTTCATATCGAATGCGAAATGCCAGCGGAAGATAAAGAACAATTTCAAATGGACATAACGAAAGAGAACAGTGTTCATTTTTTATTTCATCAAAGTCTTTTAATATACAAATTTCTCAGGATTGATCTAATCAGTAAAGGCTTCATAGCCGCAACTTTGATTTTATGTTTCATAAAAAGACAATTTTAAGATGGAAATCAAAAAAGAATAAATAAGTAAAACGTAAAAAATTTATATGAATGTTGTGCATTATGATTCCTTTGATTTGCAGATATCGTGTTTTTTTTGGGGGGGGTTTGTCTTTTGTTTTTTTTTTTTTGGGGGGGGGGGGATTTTTTGGCATTTGTAATTTCTATTCAGGAATAAAAGAATCTGTATTAAATAAATCAGTATAAATCATAGATAAATAATATATATGTCTATGTATGATTATATATGGATATGGATATATATGTATTTATGTATTGTTTTGTTCTATATATATATTAAACGTTCTATTTATTAATCTTCTTATTTTTCTAACATTAATATTTCATATAAAATACGTCATATCTTTGCTAGCCTTTCGTTCTCCGCTTATTCACGTGTCTGCATGCGTCATCCTATGATCTTCACCTTCCATTTTAGCACATGCAATGATCACGTCATCGGCTTTCGTAAACAAATGCACATATAAAAATTAACGGTTAATAACATCATATTCACACATTCACTATACACTTAACATCTTTCATTTTTTTTCCCTTACAAAAACATTACTTAACAGTGTCCTGAAGATGGTATAATACCGAAATACTTAAGTATTGACGCATAAAATTGTTTCCCCTGATCATAACATCCTGTGTTTGTTATATTTTTTTAAATATTTTCTTCTCATAGATAAATAAATAAATAATAGGTGTCTTTTATGCAGATATGCGGCGGGGGTTGGAGTAAATATCCATCCGACCCGTAGGATGTAACACAATATGGTAAATATGATGTATACAACGAGGATCGAACTCGCTATTCAGTAGTAATTGATCTGCAAGACTAGCATGCCAACCATTACAGCACGATGGGACGCCTAAGGCATACTCCACCAGTTTGATACAATGTTACAAGTATGGGACATTCAGTGAGGATCGAACTCACCATTCAGTTGTAACAGATCTGCGAGACTAGCGTGCTAACCATTACATCACGATAGGACGCCCTTGACATATCCAACCCATTCGCCACGGGTACGATGTGACACAAGGTCGCAAGTATAGGGCATCCGGTGAGGATCGAACTCGGTATTCAGTAATAATTGATCTGCGAAACTATCGTCCTAACCATTAAACCACGATGGGGTATCCTGAGCGGGGGTGGAGGTATCCGAAAGAAAATCTATCAATTCATTTCTACAGAAATTACAATACATACAAACAGCGATATATCACCGTAAGACAGAAGTTTTATCAGCTTCCAAACATTATTTTTCATCAAAGTCTCTATCATTGGCTATTCATTTTCGACATCGATCAACAAGAGCCTGCTAAGCCACGTTTGTAAAAGTTTGCAATATTTATATATGTCGGAGTGGCCTATTATTGGTATCAGCCGGACAGTGAGGGAGTCAATCCCATTTTCACTAGCGCTAGACCAGGGAGATTGTTTTTGCGTCTGTGGTGGATCGCCACATCTAACATCGGCTCTTCACTTTACCACACAGATCCAAGCTGTACTACTCATTCATTGAGTTGGCGTGGACCTGTATCGAACCAGGAACCATGTGGTTCCTAGGCGGATGCTCTATTCTAATTGGATAAGAATACTTGATAACATAACTGTGTAAACAAATGATCATTATTATTATTATTGTCAAATAAAAAAATGCGATTTAAAAAAAAATGAATGCAGTGGAATGTTGAAAATATAAATAGTTATGATTGTAATCCAACTTTATCAGATTATTGAAGCTGTGCTACTCAGGCGATGAGTTGGCGGGGACCGGTATCGAACCCGAAACTTCGTGATTCCTATGCGGATGCTCTACCGACTGAGGAGTTAATCTCGGTACAAGTAGGAGCAGTCTATGGAGTTTAAGTAAACAAGAACTCACAAAATACCTCAAGTTCACATATGGAACCCGAGAGTAATTTTACAGCAGTTTTGGAAGTTTGGTTTGCTTAGTTTCTTTTTAACGGCATATCGACTCTATATGGGTTATCTAATGCTGGAATTGGATTCATTTGTGAATGTTTGATTGCAATCATAACTATATTTTTAATGTTCCGTTTCATTTTTTTTAAATTTCACTTTTTGAAATTGTCTATAATCATGTGTTTGCACATAGTTTTATGGTTTAACGTATTCCTATTTAATACTAGTGAATTTTATTATGGTCTTCTAATAGATAACTTAATTATTTAGTGGGTATTTTCCTGACCTCCCAACAGGCCTGATTGATACAAGGTCATGCAGTGACCAGTGCAAAAAATGCGTGATTCCTATGGCATTCCTCTTTTGAGACGCCTCATGCCCTGGCCTTTTTAGACGACGTGGCAGGTGCTGCCTTGGTGGACGGCTCACTGGGATCATACGATATCATTTATCTTACCGGTCCAGAAGCCGAAACTACTGGACACAGGACTCGAAGCCGGGTAAGTAACTTAATTATTTAGTATATTGACAATAGGCCAGTGTGACTGGTTCTTGAAAAATATCTTTTAATTTAGATTCTGATTTCAAAATGTTTTCTTTTTCTTTTCTTTTTTTTTTCTTTTTTTGTTGTTGTTATGCTTTGTTTTATTGGGATGGGGGGCTTTTTACCCTTCTGAAAAAATGAAGCTGGAATAGCCTAAGGCCCACCTACCAGGGGCCTTAAATTTTGATACTCATCCCACAACAAACAATAAAAGAGTACTATATAAGAGTACTAAACAGCCTGTCGGCTGGGACTGTAGAATACACCGACCGCACCTCTGCAGAGGGGTAACACCTCTAGGCTGTGGGTGAAGACCCATGATGCATACCGATATGATTGTAGCAGCCCTATTGCCCTTATGGCAAACCTCCAAACCTTTTATCATATATATGCTAGAAGGCCCTGGCTGAGGGACTTAGTGTCCTGTGTTTAACGTTAAACTGCATCTAGTGGTGAAGTTCCAATTGGAGTACTCTTTATCGTCAGTCTGGAGTACTCTTTATCGCAATTACTCTCATAACCATTCTGACCCAGAGTAGTATTACCTGTTAGAGTTCCATCTATAGATTAAATAGATAAAAAATGAGTTTGAAAAAAAATGAATACCCAATAAGAATCAATGGAACAAAGCGTCTTCGGCCCAACAAGGGTTGACATGCCGTAGAATATAATCAAACAACATACTTGATAAACAAAATACTTAACAACAAACTATCCGCTTATAAATAATACATACTCCCAAAAATATTTGGCATTAAATAACTCACAAGATTTGATATTCAATAAAACCAAGCAACCAACCAGCCAACTGGGATCTGGGTACGACCTAATAGTGAAGTTCAAATTTTGAAGATCTGGGGAGTGTGGAGTACTCTTTCATCACCATTACTCCCAGATTCCCTTTTACCCGGAGTGCTAGTACCTGATAAGGTCCCATCTATGGGTTGAATAGAAAAAATGAATTTGAAATTACGTATCCAACCAACCAACCAACCAACCAACCAAAACGTAACCACCATTATTTCTGCAAATCATTCGGATACGATTATTAATTCACTCGAACTTCCTTTGAACTTAAGCCAATTAATTTCTCAAGTTAATTGTTGGGAAATCTTTTGTTCTAAAATGCAATTCTTTCTTACAACAACTTCGCTTATTAGTCATTACTTGTTGAAGATTGTATTCATGAAACGTTTCAGTATTCCATCACGTTCGGTCTACACTCACCTGGAATCGTCATCATCAGTATCAAAAGGTCATTGTTCTATTATCATTTCTAATGAGAAATAACAACAGTACAATGGAGTGGTCAGATGATGGACTTGTTGAATTTCAACAAGTTCGGCTATCAACAACGCCAGCCTATTCATTGTACATTGGAGGCGGGAAAGTATGTTAGATCGTGATCGTGATTGTATGTCTGGTAGTACTATGAAAGTTTTGTTTTTTGTTTTTTCATGATCTCAAGCTGTAATTTACAAGGCGTAATCTTTTTCTATGCATTTTAACATCTAATCTGTTTTCACATGCTGGTGCTGTTTTCTTTTAAGAACACGGGATATCAGGGAGAACAATACTGTTCTTGTGTTTGATAACAAAATATCAAGGGGCAGGGATTCATTTCAGTTTTACGATACAGTTGGTGCAGAATTTTAAAATCAGTATCAGTTGTCTAAAAATATATTTGTTATTTTAACCAAGCCTTAATGATAACCACCCTGTCGATTGGACAGAAGAATACACTGACTGCACCTCTGCCGAGTGCACCTGTTGGTCGTGGAAGGTGATATGCAACACTCCACTGTGACCATTACTTCGGCTAGAAGAGCGGTCAGAGAGCCCACCCCGCATCAATTGGCTAATTACGTCAACCCCTGGCACCTATATAATTGTCCCAACCGTATTGCTCTTATGGCAAACCTGCAACTCTTTAATCTTATATGTGCTACAAGGTAGTGGCTGAGGGTCCTAATGTCTTCGGTATGACGGTAAACTGCATCCATTAATGAAGTTCTAATTCTGGAGCACTGGGGAATATGTAGTATCCATTCATTGCCATTACTTCCAGGTCCACCCACACCTGGAAAGGTAGCACCTGTTAAGGTCCCATCTATGGGTTAAATAGACAAAAAATGAGTTCTACAAAAATACACCTGTAAAGCAAAATTGATTACCAACTGTTGACTAGCACTCTAACAACTTGTTTGGAAAACAAATTATTTACCTATAAACTATTCCCATACAAATCATATATATACAAAAGAAAATGGCATTGAATAACCCACAAAGTTGATATACCGTTAAACCAAACCATAATGGTACATATAAGAATGAGGATTTAATTTTTCAGATCAAAAGCCTGCATTAAAATCTCTTTTTGATTTTTTTTAAATAGAGGTTTACATACTAACACCCCTATGAGTATGTACAATAGTAAACTCTAGGAATAATCAAAACAAGTATATATATATATATATATATATATATATATATATATATATATATATATACAAGAAAAACAAGTATATATATATATATATATATATATATATATATATATATATATATATATATCGTCAAGTCGTACTGATATCTAGTTGTCTTAACAGAATCAGGAAACTGTGTGAAAGTGTTGAGCTAGTCGGAGAATTATTGGTACTTACTTTTATCAGATTACAAGCCTTGTTTTAGACCATGATATCGATGGATTTAAGCACTGAATAAAGAAGTGTTACAAAAAACGTGCGATGCGAATTTCAGATACCAAATGCAAAATACGAAATTTTGTGTTAAAAACAATAAAAATAGATACACCGATTTAATAAAAAAAATAAATAAATAAAAAGATGCG
Source organism: Doryteuthis pealeii (assembly GCA_023376005.1). Lineage (NCBI taxonomy): Eukaryota > Metazoa > Mollusca > Cephalopoda > Myopsida > Loliginidae > Doryteuthis > Doryteuthis pealeii. Next base: position 90,602,419 of record CM042139.1, on the reverse strand, counting down.
GAGAATTATAAGTTTAATTGACCGGAAATAAAAGTCAGTAAGTGATGCAAGAGAAGGTGAACAAAAAAAATCAAGTGTTAGGATGTAAAAAGAAAAAAAAATACAGAGACTGAAACTGAAGTGTGAATGAAGTGTGAACACAGTTAACATACAACTGAGCAGGCACGTAGTAAACAATGTTCTAATTGCATGCAAAATTAATGAGAGAAAATAATCGTATGTGTTTCCTACCTTCCCCAGTCATTATGGCTGGTCTGCTTGAAAGCTGTGAATTCATTTGTATCCCTCCGCGTTTTCCCGTCTTGGATTGCCAGTTTATACATTTCAGTAAATGGAATTTGTGGAGTCGTTGGTGGCGGCTAAATCCGTGAAATAATTGAATTATCATTAGTATTACTAGTACAAAATAAAAAACACACCCCGGGCGATGTAAAAATAGATTTTTAAAACATATTGCCTGATGGGTGGGTGTAAAAAATTCAATGTCAGCGAGTTTGTACTCTAAGTAAGTAAAATCATCAAATTCATTAAAGAATTAAAAAATAAAACTATTTGAAATGTAAACTTTAAATATGTATTAAAATAAAACAAAATATATATAGATATACAATACCAGTCATGTATTTATTGAAACTTGTTTTAAAAAACAATGAGGACTGTCTAATGTTGCATGTTCAAATTTTGAGTGTATTTATTCTATGTTATGACGATTTTGGGTAATGTGACGTAAGCAGTGACGTAATCTTTGTTTCAGACAAAAACCGGAAGCGAATCTTCATTGTTAATAGATTATTATTATTATTATTATTATTATTATTACAAATAAACAAATCAACTAAGATATCGCAATATATTCAGCAACGTAGCCTGGGTGACTGGTTGGTTGGTTGGGTTTTACGGTACGTCAACCCTTGCTGGGTAATTTTATGTTTTGTTTTATTCATAATTGATGGGTATTCAATTTTTTAACTATTTTTTTATATTTGATCCATAAATGGGATCCTAACAGGTACTACCACTCCGGGTCAGAGTGGATCTATGAGTAATGGCAATGAAGGGGTACTCCACACTTCCTAGAGCTCCAAAATTGGAACTATTGAATTATTGAAGAGATTGCAAGAAGAGTTATGAGGTTGGTACAATCATATAGGTGCTAGGGTTAGATGTGACTAACGGATTGATCGGATGGGACCTCTTCGACCGCCCGTCTATCCTAAGTAAGGGCCAAAGTGGAGTGTTGCGTGTCATGGACTGCTCAGCCACCAGCATCACGAGTCGTCACCCTCAGCCAACAGGTGGCCCCATTGGGGGGGATTTTACTCCTCTGTAGAGGTGCAGTCGGTGTATTCTTCTGTCCCAGCCGACACGGCGGAAACGTAGCTGGGAAAAGATGAGGTTCGTATATATTTATTTATTTACCTATCCCTCCTCACGAGCAGGATGCGACACGAGGTCAATTTCTTAAGAGGAGTTCAACAGGTTTGAATTCACAGTTTTCCTTCTCCTAGACCGATTGCCTAACCAAGGTTAAAGGGCCCAGTCTGCCCTACTATTTACCCATAGCTGGAGGGAGAATAGGATTAATACCTTTCCCAAGGGTATTAGCGCTAAGTGAAATGCAATTACCACGTCCAGGATTTGAACTCGGGGCGACGAGTCCATTTCCCATGACTTTAACCATTACACCACGCGCTTCCAAGAGGTTCGTATATATATATTCAAAGGATAGGTCAGTGACAGACATGGTTGAAGTTAAAGCGACACTTCTTCTAAGCCGTAGTTGTATCGGTGCTACTGAACGGTTGTATCACTTGGACCTTAACGAAGCGCCTAGAGAATAAACTAGATGTGAGTTGCACAAGAACGCTGCGTGCGGTCTTCAACAAATCGTGTAAACAACCCTCCACAAGAAAGCATTTGTGAGGTCACTTGCCCCCTATCAGAAAAAAAGAAACATCCGAGTAAGACGAAAAAGGCATACTGGACACTGTGGAAGAAGCAAAAACGAACTCAGAAGTGACGTTCTCCTTCTCAGGGGTGATGACTGATAGTAGATTGTCGTTTTGTTTTTTAAAATGCCTAACTTCTCACTTCTTTGTTTGCCTCTGTAATTACTTCACACAAAAGTATGACAGTTAAGAGCATCTGATGAAGGCGCCAGTTCTGGAGCTCTGGGGAGTATGTAGTACCATTCAATTTCCATTACTCCCAGGTCCACTCTGACCCGAGGTGGTAGTACCTGTTACGGTCACATAGGTCAAATAGATCTTGTTTGAAAATTATTCGTATTCGATGTAAATATAAATGCAAATATAAATGTATAATGAATGCAGTTCCCTAACCTTTAGGTATGAAATAATCCAAGACGTGTTGGCATGCCGTTAAAATTAACCAACCACTCAATATTTAATTAAAAAATAACATTATCTTATTAATCTCTATTAATCCAAGGAAAATTCAAATTGCGAATCAGACCAAGTATGTATTTGCTAATCCCTCTGCTACAGACAGGGTGTGAAACAAGGTTAATTCTTACACAGGGAAAACCTTATTTGAATTCAGAATGTTCCTGGTAGCCAAAGTAAGGCTAAAAAACCCAGTCTGTCAAACTGTTTACCCATAGTTGGTAGCGAAAAAAATGATTAGTTGGTTGTTTTCTTTTACGACATATCAACGCTTTTCGAGTCATTTAATGCCGATTCATTTTGATTAACAAAGAATTCAGTACCTGCTGTTGCTTAAGTGGTTACCCAAATAAGCATTGACCAGGTTCATCGCTGCTTAACTTGTAATCTAGTGGGAACCGGTGATTTCAGTGTAAATTGACCGTAATGAGATAGATTATTGCCTTTCCCAAGGGCATTATATATTTACCAACCGCTCCACACGAGCAGTATGTGACACAAGGTCAATTTATTAAGCGAAGTTTAACAGGTTTGAATTCACAGTTTTCCTTCTAGACCGGTTGCCTAACCAAGGTTAAAGAGCTTAGTCTGCCCTACTATTCACCGATAGTTGGGGGGGGAGTAGGATTCATAACTTTCCCAAGGGTATTAGCGCTAAGTGAAATGCAATTACCACATCCAGTATTTGAACTTGGGACAAAGAGTCCATTTCCCATGACTTTAATCATTACACCACGCGCTTCGAGTCTTTCCCAGGGGCATTAGTATGAAATGAAACACAAACAGCCTCGTCCAGGGTTTGAATTCGTGTCTCCGATTTCATTTCAGACGATAACCGTTACACACGCGCTTAAAGTCCAATTTAATACTGATTAACCAATTCGTTCGTTCGTGTAGGGAATGTGTGTGGTGGTGTATGGAGAAACACTGCTGTTATTCAATTACATAAAATAGGCTTGTTATTTTATTGTTAGTCACTTTCTTCTTTAATTCATAAGTCTTCAACGGCCAGGAAATAATAATTATTGTTGATTTTAACCAACCAGTAATTCTTTGATTCTTTCAGGTCAGTATGATGGACGAAACAACATGTTCATTATTTCTGGGGAACCGCTGCCTGGATATACAAGTAGCTCTTTTGGCCTCTCATATTTCCGGCTAGCTTCCAATTAACTGTTACAAACGACTCCACAGTTTTCTCGCATTTAGAGATGAGTGCAGGGCATTGC
>CM042139.1:90531285-90593785 GCA_023376005.1 Doryteuthis pealeii | reverse complement strand
TCTCCGACCGCCCGTCTAGCTCAAGTTAGGACCAAAGTGGAGTATTGCAAGTCATGGACTGCTCATCCACCTCGGTTCTATCCTTAAGCATCACGGGTCGCGACCCACGGCCAACAGGTGGCCCCATTGAGGGAGTCTTACCCCTCTGCAGAGGTACAGTCGGTGCATTCTAACGCCCCAGCCGACAGGGCGTAAATAAATAGGATAATGAAATAATATATATAACAAAATTAAATAACATGAATAAATAACATAAATAACTAATATAAATCCCCTTTTCACTTACGTTAGACCAGGGAGATTATTCTTGCGTCTTAGGTGGAACTCCACACCTACCATCAGCTACCTACTTAGCTGCATAGATGCAGGCTGAGTTACTCATGCGCTGAGTTGACGAAGGCCGGTAACCCGGAACTTTGTGCTTCCTTTGCGGATGACCTACTGAATGAGCTCGAAAAGGAGAGAGACTCCCTCACTCCCCGGGTGATACGGACAATAGGCCACTTACCCGACTTTACTACTACTAACATGAATATCATAATACAGTATTGGCCAGAATGGATAACTCACCTGGAGGTACAAGCGTATCAATATATAGATAGATATCAAATAATTACCTTAATAATTATAAATATTAAATAGTCAATCTTATAATTATTATTATCAATTGCTGAAATGAAACTCGCTCTAAAACTTATCTTAATATTCATTTATGCATAAAAACATTTACTATCTAAAATTGTTCATTAAAAATACGTTTGAATATTGCAATAACCGAAGCGATAATCAGCCCTGTCGGCTAGAGCTGTAGAATACACTGACTGCACCACTGAAGTGGGGTGAGACCCCCTCCATGGGGCCGCCTGTTGGCCGTGAGTGGCGACCCGTGATATTTAAGGACAGAATCCGCGTGGCTGAGCAGTCCATGACATGCAATATTCCACTTTAGCCCTCACTTGGGCTAGACGGGTGGTCAAAGAACACATCTCCCCGATCAAACAGTTAGTCACATCAAGCCCTAGTACCTATATGATTGTCTCGACCCTATTGCTGTTATGATAAAGCTAAATCCTTTTTTATCATATATGTACTAGAAGGCGGTTGCTGAGGGCCTTAGTGTCCTGTGTATGACGTTAAATTTCATCTAATGATGCTCTTGGGAGTATGAAGTATCCCTTCATTGTCATTTCTCACAGGTCCGCTTTGATACGGAGTGGTAATACCTGTTAGGGACCCATCTATGGGTTAAATAGATTAACAAATGTGTTTTAAATCTTTTTTTAAATTTTTTGAAAAATATGATTATCCAACAAGAATAATTAAAACAAAATGTATTCGGTATAAAATAACCCAGGGGTTGACATGCCGTAAAATCCAACCACAACCAACCAACCAACCAACCAACCAATGTGAAAAACATTAAGCCCACCAAATAAACTGTTGTTAAATGATTCCTACTTCGGTTCAGAGTTTAAAAGAGATTCCACTTTCTCGTTTTATTTACTTGTTTATTTCGTGTCTTCCAGGTATGTCTTCATATTTAACGACCAGCCTCTCCATTTCCATCTTTTTTTTTTTTTTTTTTTTTTTTTGCCTTATCGATTTTATAATCCATTTCTTTTAGCGGAAAATATGTCCGCAACATCATTTCAGCAGGAAACTGGTGAAATATACCCAAATAAAAGAAAATGTCCCACAAACATCCCCATCACCACCCTAAACAATCTGGATGTTTTGTGGAGAAAATGCATTAAGCAAAATGAAGAATTGATGCCAAGCGATAAAAAAAAGTGGAATGGATACCAAAAAGGAACAATATCACAAAAAGACATAATAGAAAAACAAGGAAACAGAAAACACTGTTATAATTGGAAAACTGTCAAAGAATAAAGAAAGTGCTAGCAAGAATTCCAAGAGAAAAGAATTATCATCAAATCACGTTCAAAGCACCGGTTTCTGTGAGATCACTGAAGTTAAGTAATAAGATTGTTCAGTACTTAGATGAGTGACAACTTAGGAACCATTCTAATAACTATTCTTAATCTTCTTATTATAATGGAGATTGTGCGCCTGTCTGTCTGTAACCGAAACTATATCAGTATCCAAGTCACAATTCCCTTAGTTATTTACGTCACATTATCCATGATTTTATTTTTATTTAAACCTTAATTATAAATAAAATTGTTTTACATTATTAATAATATTGGCCTTATCTACGTACTAATAGCATGTAAGTGTATTTATATATACAAGAAAATAGCGGCTTACAGTGTTAACAGGAAGGCTAATTTGCATATTGATCTTAAAAATGTGATTTTAATAAATATGTGCTTGGTATTATTGATTTCTAATTGTTTGGTTTTATTTTAATAAATAGGAGCAAAATCCCAGAGATAAATCTTAAAAGAAATCCATTAACAAGAAAAATAACTGTAATTCTATTTTTACTTCCTAATTTAACTAAATGGTTAAATTAGAAAAATTAGCAATGAAAGACGGGAGTGATGGAAAATGATGGAAGAGTTAGTTTCAAAGGTGTTCTCTTTTTCAATTATACCCCCTCTGTTTCAAATTATTTCATCTGCATTCTTATTTAGTTTCATTAGTCTTTCTAATTTGATGTATTTCATTACATTAAAACTTAAATACTTGCGCCCTGAGGGTGCATATTCTGTCCAGAACAAATAATTTACAGTTATGACATCAAGTATTCCTATCAAATACGAATACTTTTTAAACCTTTTTTACCCATAGGTGGAATCGTAACAGGTACTACCACTCCAGATAAGGGTACAAGTGGGATTAATGGAAATTAAGTGGTACTCCATACTCCTTAGATCTTCAGAACAGGATCCGCATTATCAGATGCAATTTATGGCATACCTATGGCTTCCCTTTTTAGAGAGGTCTTACCTTTCTGAAGGGTATACAGGTAGTGCATTCTGAGCCGCGACGACAGGGCGGTCAATGCGTTATCATGATTTCCTAATTTGATAGTTTTATTCCTTCTGCTGTTCCACTTTTTCCTTTATTCATTACAAGCATAATGATAAATATAAACTGTTGAAAATATCTCTCTAGTCAGGACTTGATACATAGTTAGAATTCTCTGATAGCAGTAATTGTCGTGTCAGAGTTATCTGCCCCGAATCCCATTCTTGTATAGGGGTCAGGTTATCTGCCCCTAGCTTTTTGTCATTGTCTTAAAAGTCGTCCTCTTGTTTTGACTCGTTAATTGAGTTAGACGTTGCCTAGAATATATGAAGACGAATACCTACATTTATCCGAAATAAAATGTTATGTCTTATTTTCATGTGGAATTAGGTTCATAAATTCCAAACATAAACTTACTATGAATATATATATATATATATATATATATATATATATATATATATATATATATACCAACCCCTCCACAAGAGCAGGATGTGGCATATGGTCAGTTTATTAAGCGGAATTTAACAGGTTTGAATTCAGCGTTTTCCTTCTCCTAGACTGGTTACCTAGCTAGGGTTAAAGAGCCCAGTCTGCCCTACTATTTAGCCATAGCTAGAGGGGGTAGTTAGACGCATACCTTTCCCAAGGGTATTAGTGCAAATAGCCTCTTCCAGGATTTGAACTCGGGTTGCCGAGTCCATTCCCACGACTCTAACCATTACACCACACGCCTCAAACTTACTATGAATATAATATTTTTATGGTAGTCGTTTGCAAAATACGAGCAAAAGAAAAAAAGCCACTTAGCTAAAGAAAATCAGTTTGATTTTTACTAAGTTTTAAATGTATAAATCGGTTCGCCCAGTACACACACAAAAATGGGTGTTGTATCAATATTAGTACAGCTCAACAAGCACGCACCACTGACATAGCTCTCTTCCTCTCCCAGGCTGATGACGTGCCGTCCCCTGGCTTTCCTTCTCTCCCTTGGTGTTGCACGAGATATCTATAACAATTCATGCCAAAAGGTCATGTCAGTTTCCTACTGTAAACTATTAAAAACTCCTCGTCTGGACCCGATCACATCATCCATACTGACCTCTTCAATTATGAGATCACCGTCTCTCCATGTTCTATGGGAATAAAAATTCACAATATTTTTCATCTCCCACTCTAAACGAAAATACGCTAATTACTAAAAGGCGAGTTACCTCTATTTAGCCATTCGGTAACTCTGTTAAAAGTGTTTAGGGTGTCGGATATGTGATTCTTGAGGACTGTAATGCAAGTTGTCGCATTCACATTGATACAAAACCCGGGGGGAATGCATAATGATGCATAGAGATGCAGAAAAAAGGCATGTATTTGATATTAGTCACATGACCCAACCATACCCCTATGGAAAAATACATAATTATCTAGGTACTGGCAAAATGAGCCTAAAATGCGTTTTTGACAAAATGACTTTAGCCCCCCCCCCTACAGAAAATGGTTTACCAAAAATCAGGAAATTATCGGATTTTAATGAAATTTTCAGTGGTTATTTATCAATGAATGATCTTTATAATGCATTATTTATTTTGTTTCAAAACTTTCTCATTTTTATCAGGTCACTTAATTTTGATCCCCCCCCACCTTATGTTGGGGGCGTAACTTTTTTTCGAGTTGGTCTTATACTGTACTAATTACAGTATAGATAATGAGATAAAAGACGGAAGTTATGAATAGAAACAAACAAAAAATTTTTTTACGGTGGATTTTCTATGAGAAAATAAGTACCGAAAATCGAAAAATAAAATGTAAAAAATAATAAATAATTAATTTTTTGGAGATTTCTTTTTTACTCATTTCGATAATTATTTAATTGGCTATCATTTTATAAAAGAAAAAATTATACATTCATATTTTTTTCTGCTTAAAAAGGGGGGGGGTACATTTTCAATAGAGTTTTTTTTCAAAACGTATACTTTTTTCGAAAAAAATAAGGTTTGCATTAAGTAGATATTTATTTCTAAAATCTAAAAATATAACATTTTAAACTTAACATCAGGCTTTTCACATTTTAAATGAATTTTATATATTAATTTTTCATAGCGAAAATACTAATTTAAAGTTTTGAAATAAAATAACTGATGCATTATAAAATTCATTAATTGTTAAATCAATAATGAAAATTTCATTAAAATCGGATAATTACCTGAATTTTGGTCATTTTTTTGTCCATCCCAAATGTTATTTTAAAATTGTAAACAAGCGCCTAAAACCATTGAAAAAGAGGCAGATTGGCGAATCGCGTCGAAATTGACCAAAACAAATTGTTTTAAATCTATTAAAATAAACTGCATATGTAATGATATTTTTCTTTTTTTAATGATTGTCATTATGTTACTACTTATCATTTTAGACAAAAGTTTGACCTTAAATAATAGATTTAATTAATTTTAATTAGTTTTTTAAAAGCTAGCAGCCGACAAATTTGGGTATCTCTAGGGTGTCAGATATGTGATTCTTGAGGACTGTAATTCAAGTTGTCGCATTCACATTGATACAATACCCGAGGGGAATGCATAATGATACATAGAGGTGCAGAAAAAAGAGATGTATTTGATATTAGTCACATGACCCAACCATACCCCTATGGAAAAATACATAATTAACTCAAGCAAGTAGAAAGCTAAATATGGTTATTTCTTCAATTTGTAAAAATGTTCCACTAGAAATAATTGGACCATATGACCTTTAGGCACCCCTTTTTGATCTCGATTTAGAAGGACATGTTTTTCATTTACACCGTCAATATCCGGTTGTTTGTTAGGGTTAGGGTTAGGGTTAGGGTTAGGGTTAGTTTTATAATTTTTAAAAACTCTAAAAATCGTCTTTTAACAAATACCGGATATTGACGGTGTAAATGAAAAACATGTCCTTCTTAATTGAGATCAAAAAGGGGAGCCTAAAGGTCATATGGTCCAAATAATTCGTATAGAAATAAAATGTTGGTATCTGGTTTAGAAGAATTAAATTTATTCAATTGGTAAAAGTCTACAAGTTTTCAGACTTCCTATTGACTTCTACTATTAATTAGTCTGTGAGATTAGCTTGCTAACCACTGTTCAATGGCAAGACAAATGCATTCGATTCAAACCTTCTCAGATTAAGATACACGTTCAAATTCCTCATACCAAATAGACTGCTGTAGATCTATTCGTTGTCCTGGATGGAGAAAATTGTGTTTGTTTGGCTGGTTAATTTTATTACATGCCAACTCTTGTTGATTTTTATGCCAAAGTCAGTTTAACACTTATGATCTCCAGTTATATACAGTACAAAAATGTATAATCACAATCGTTTTAAATAGGTAAACACTTCATTATCAGGTCTATTTGCAACTGAGATTTAAAAGTACTTCGAGTCAGAGTGAACCTTAGAGTAGTGAATTACAAAATTGTAAAACAGTAGCCTCATCATCGGATGGAGTTTAGTGTCATACCTTTTGGGGATCTTATTGTAATGTTGTAGCTTCCGCCACAATCAATGACTTCAGTAAGCGGGTGGATCTGTGAGTAATTGCCACGAAGGTGCGATTCCAAATCCTTAAAACCACAAAACTGAAGCCTTCGCATGGATGCAGTTTAGTGTCATACCTTGCAAACCCTTTTCTGTGTGGATCATACCTCTGCAGCCGGAGTATTCTAGAGCCTGCCAAACTTTTTTAAAGATATTATTTCATACAAACGTTTACTCGTGATTACTTTGGTACTCTTCTTAGCCCTGTCGTCTGGGGCTGTAGAATACACCAACTGCACCTATGCAGAGCGGTAAGACCCCCCTCCATGGGACCACCTGTTGACCGTAGGTGGTGACTTATGATGCTAAAGGACGGAATGCTGGTGGCTGAGCAGTCCATGACATGCAACACTATACTTTGGCCCTTACTTGGGCTAGACGAGCGGTCGGAGAGGCCCCATTCACACCAATCAATCGGCTGGTTACATCAGGCACAAGCTTGTGGTCAGGTAACGATATCTCAACAGCAAACGAATCCTGTGGTGGACGTTGAGGCAATTTATACTAGGAAAAGCCAGTGGAATCTCTAATCAAATGTGGCTCTGGGCTCTCTCCCTTCCATAAGAAAGGAGGAATCAAAGCAGATGATTTCCCTCCTGATCTAGAGAAATTGAAATCCCGGAGATGCACTTTGATGCTTAAAATTGATTAACTCACCGGAAAGTTTTAAGTTGTCTTTTAAAACCATCCAAGAACACGATATTAAATATTGCACCCCATATGTTGTTTTTTAAATCTTTACTATACTCTAGAAAAAATGCTCAGGGAGGAAAATATCTATATTTATATATGTATATGTATCTAAGTATAGAATTCAACTGTTTTTGACCGCGATGTTGAAATATTACACGACATGAAAGAAAAGAAATGTCGTTTTTAAATAAAATACCTTTAACAAAATAATTTTGTCAGTAGATCGAATAGAGAGCCATCTAATCACCAATTGTCATTTAAATACAATCCTTAATACGAAATACGAAATTCTTTAAAAAGAAGAAAAATAAATGTTCATTCTCCTAAACCGGTTGCTGTACCAAGCTTAGAGAGATTCATGTCTTTCCCAAGGGCATTAGCATATTTATGATAGAAAATAACAATACCACCCACTATTTGAAGGTAATGTTTAGAATAAGAAATAACAGGATTATGACGTCATTCTATAATAATTCATAATTGTCATGATGTCACACTGAAAACACCGGTTAAGCAGCGATTGGCCTGTTCAGTTCTGAGATGAGTGATGATGGAGGACCAGCATATATCCTAAGCAACCTGAAGCCTTTGTACCAGATGAAGCAAGCTTAGTAAATAACAACACAAAATACTCGGTAGAAAAAAGGGACCTTCTATTTCTATACAGGCAATAAACCTGAAGAAAAAGACCCTTGAATGAACCAGCCGAAACATTGTGCCGACAATATCAAAGACTTAAAGAAGAGATTAAATTGCCTTAAAGAATTTGGAATGTGAATAGAGTGCTGTACATTTTGAATGCGAAGTATTTGTGTAAAGATTCCTATATAATCTATCTATTTGCATATTATTCAAATTCTCATCATGTTTATTATTCAGTAAAAATACTATTATGATTGTCTTGCTTTGTTCAAGATTTGTATTAAACTATGCCATAAGCCAGTTTGCCAGTTTAACCAGTAAGCCAGGACGCCTATTTTCTTTATCTATGTTTTTTTCGAAAAAGGGCGTTGAGTTAGAGTGAGTTATTCCCCTCGACTCTTCGCTTCTATCATATGTTATAACAATGATATTGTAAAGTAATAGATTGGCTTTTATTTGACAGGTAGAGGAGGTAAGTTTTAAAATAGTCTAATCTTTTAGGTGTCACCAAATGTAATTGACAGGTGATGACCCAGAGATCATTTGATTGCTTGGCTTTGATTGTATGAAGTAAATTCAGGTGACTAGATTCTTGTAGATAGATTACAAGTGTAACGATGTACTTCAGACCAGCATCTGTATAGGCTTGCAGATGCAGCTTCTAATTTTAGAATCGCTTGTGGTTGGACACAGAATCACAAAAATTATTCCTAAATGCCGCTACATGAATAGATTTATACTTTCGTAAAAACAATTTTCGTAATGTTTTATGTATCTATTTCTTGTAAATGATTTTACGTTAGATTTACAAACTCAATCATTATAATGTAGCTAAGTTGAATAACACTGGGCAACACAATTTTTGTTGAGTTAACACTTGATTTTCACTAACTTTTGGACTCTGAATTAAAACATTACCCCAGTTTTTCTATATCACATCAACGTTTGGAGTAACAGGATACCCTCGCTTGGTCTCAAAAACCATTAAAATACTGCATGTAACAAGTTTGTGCTTATTTGGAGAGTAAGCTATAGTGAAAAAACTTGACGAATATGCCAATTTTAGTCTAAATAAAATGAAAAATCAAACTCAACAAAAATTATGTTCAAAATTCTTCCCCAGTTTAAGTCTCAAAATGTCATGTATTGAGCTCTCAAGCGCACTACGAAAAAATCTTTCTAATATATCTATACGAAAGAATGTTCATATATTTATAAAATATATATATATATATATATATATATATATATATATATATATATATATATATATATATATATATAGTATCCGATTGCCGCTTTATTATTATTAATATTAAACACCCAAATTAGAATTAAATTTTAATTGTTTTTAATAGCTATTATTTATAATTAGAATTAAATTGATAACAATATAGAAATGAGAATTGAGGAATGAATTCACGTGTGGAACGATACATTGTTTTTTCTCAGTTTCCGCGTGCACGCCATACACAAAAATTAAGAGAAAAATAACGTAGCGTTCAACCGTTATTATCCGATAAAAATACATTCAATTGAACTTGGTTAATGTAGAGTGTGTTCCTGCGGAGATCATTTTTTGATTGAAATCATGGTATACCCTTTATTTTCCATCTAACAATAATATAATCAGTAATATAAGTAGTATATATATATATATATATATATATATATATATGAAGGTAAAAATGGATATCGAATCCGACAATATGTGAGAAAGTTTTATAGAAAAACAACAAGATGTAAAACATTTTAGCTGACAGATATCTGTCAGCTAAAATGTTTTACATCTTGTTGTTTTTCTATAAAACTTTCTCACATATATATATATATATATATATATATATATATATATATATATATATATATATATAGTGGCCTTGTTAGGAGCCAGAATAAAGACACAAGAGAATAAATGAGTTAAACAAATATATTAACAAAGAACAGTAGTAAAACATATACAAATGAGAAGGTTACTCGCGAAGGCGGTTGATTAACTGTCCGATCAGACAGCTGGAATATTGGCTCTCGCCTAAGAGCAGTACCTATTGCTATTTATAATTGGAAGGGTTCATGCGTGCGTGGTAAATTACCATAACAATATACATTGTTGGAGTTTTTTGTAATATAAGGCGTGTGACAAAAGCCCACTTCTACTTATAGACTCACCGATAACCATGTGAGCAACCTATTGACCAATCACTGGCAGTGCTCTGCTGCTGATATTGTTACTTATACCGGCTGTTCTGGTCATACCTACACACATTGCTTTGAACCCTCGGAGGACGACGGTACATAGGATTATATCACTGGACCTTTTGACACTATGTAGGATTACATAACCCAGGACTTATTCACTTACCAAAGGATTCTATAACTCAGGACTTGCTTACTTATTTACTTTAAGTTCTTTACAACTGGCCAAGGATGGCGCCCAGATACTTAACATACATAATGATACCACTGCATATAAGAAATTCTTTTGCATAAAAATCGATGCAATTATACCAGAACAGGTATAAAAAGATATAAATCGTAGAATTATGAACACTATATGTCCGTTATTTAAGTTTCATGTGTCAGGATTCAAGTAAAAGTGGCCAATCATCGTCTGAAGATTGCGTGAAACACACGAAACTTAAGTAACGAACGTTTAGTGTCTATAATTTTCTCTCTCTCTCTCTCTCTCTCTCTCTCTCTCTCTCTCTCTCTCTCTCTCTCTCTCACACACACACACACACACACACACACACACAATGTATATATATATATATATATATATATATAGAGAGAGAGAGAGAGAGAGAGAGAGAGAGAGAGAGAGAGAGAGCGAGCGAGGCAGAGATAGACAGACAGACAGCGTCATATACAAACTGTGATTAAAATCGGTTTTAAAAATATTTTCCAAATAAATCGTTTAAAAATTATCAAGCGTTTATATGAGCACAAGCAGGATATTAAATTGGGCAATTTTCAGAACACCCTCGTCCAACATATGTCTGAAACTGATCATAACTTTAGTTTCAATGATGCCACAATATTAGCTCATATTCACAACAAAAGACTAAGACAGATTTTTGAAGCCAGTGCAATTTCGCTTTTGCCCTCCCTTAATAATCGACCTGGATTTTTCAACATATCACCGTTTTTAGCTAAAATAGTTTTAAATAGCTACAGAATACCAGGCTTTATTTAATCATTTAGTTATCATTCCCACTTTGTTCCCTTTGTTCTCATAAAATCAGTCCATTAATACTTTTTCTCGTCTTTTTTTGAATGCATTTCTTCGAGTTACATCACGCGTCATGACATCTTCACGTGTGCGGATCGTGACTCGTTTTTCAAAAATATAACGCTGAACAAATACAGTTACAAATCTTTTATAAATATTTTTCTAACTCCTGTCATCTACAAAACAACCATCAATTTCCATAATCTATCCTGATGAAGGTTTAAATAAACCGAAACGTTTAAGCGTCGATAAATAAATTCATCTTATTTTTGGAACACTTCGTTTTTGAAATTTCTTAGTATTGTCGGATTTAATTCCATATTTACTCCCATATATATATATATATATATATATATATATATATATATAATGCAAATGTGTGTGTGTGTGTGTGTGTGTGTGTGTGTGTGTGTGTTCTTTTTTTGTCAATTATCTTAAATGTAAACTTACCAAGTACTGTTGGCATTACTTTTTTCTTGGGTTTCTGGATTCCTTCCGAGTGCTGGATTGCTTTCAATTCAACTGGGGGTGGCTCAAGGGTGATCTCAGCCGAGGGTGGTATAAGACCACGTTGTAATAAACTGAGAAGACCCTTCTGTGCGTCCCTTTCTGAGATTGGAGGAGGAGTGAGCTGTACAAAATATCATTATAGAAAACTTATCCAGAATACAAATGCGCTTTTTTCGTCATTAAAAGATATCCAAGAAATACGGAAGGGCGATTGTTAAAACGAGTAGATTTACACAGACATATTAGTGAAAGTAACAAAATATGTTTAAACAAATATCATACACTGTAAATTCTACGCTAAAACTACGTATTTGAGTTAAGTCCTTTCATTTCAAATATCTTTTGTGAAATTAAAATATGTTTTACTATAAAGTCGGGACCAACAATTCGAGCGCACATTTTCTCTTAAAAATCAATTAAAATTAATTAAATCGATTATTTAAGATTAAATTTTAGTTTTAGTCAAAAAATATTAACATAATGAGCATCAGTAAAAAAGCAAAATAATATTACTTATGTAATTAATTTTTAATACATTTTAAACATTAAATTTTCCCCAAAATTTACGAAAGCAGACGGTAACTTATGTACTTACAAAACACGTTATTAAAAGTTCTCAACTTATGAAAGTTTCTTCTTAGAAATCAATAACAAAAACATTAAGTACTCTATGTACAGAAAAATACTCACATGTTTATATTTTATTTCAATGTAATATCAGTTCCTATTCAAAAAATGCAGGAAAAATGTCTGCTCAAAATATTCACTCATGATGGTTTAGGAGAAATCCCGAGAAACATTTTAAAATTATGGTAGCCGGGAACTAATTTTTTACAGTAAGAATTCACTAACCCTGATTGATAAACAAACAATTACCAACAATCAGGGAGTTATCCGATTTTAATAACATTTACAGTGTTTACAATGAATTTTATAATTAGTTATTTTATTAAGAATATTCCGCGTAAAGAGAAATGAATCGAAATTCTTTACAATAAATATTAGATATGACTAAATGTATCAGCTGGTACCTCTATAAAAAATGGACCAGTCTCATAAGATAGCCACCACATAAGGGAAAAATTCAAACAAAACAAATAATAATAATAATAATAATAATAATGTTTGAAATACGCTAGACTTAGCGCAGGATGGCGTCGTCAGTTATGTTATTGGCTGGCTTCATAGGGGGTTTCGGGTCTTTCAACATAATACCCCCCTCAGCCAGCCAGACCCCGTTGGAGACGATCAAACTCCAACAAGCCACCCTTGTGCAACGCCAACAAAAACGTTTAGAAAACGTCAACGCGATCCTCGAACTCTTTATATCTGAATGGCCAATTCTTCAGCCAATCAATGAAAAGAGTAGTTGTTATAAACAGGATCGCGCGATTCAGAAATGTTCTTTTAATAAATGCATTGGCATGGTTAGGATGTTACTAAGAAAAACGCGTTGGATATACGAGACTGAAAGGAATGTAAGTCGTAACAATTGAGAAGTCTTTTGTTTTTGTTATTTTTTTTGGGGGGGGGGCATAATAGCAATATACAAATTACTCCATATTCAATTTGGTCGAAGTTGAATACGGAATTTAAACTACATTTGTTTTGTTTTTTTCGCACTGGTAATGTCTACATGTAGTTAAGGGGTAAACAAAAAAAAAATTTACTAAGGTGTAAAATTGCGTAAAATATATGTACATTCTAATTATTGTCTATAAATATCTATATACGGTTTAAAACTAGTTTTATAATTTGATCGGTTTAAAATAACTAACATTGCTAAATATCAATTTATCTACTCGATAAAGAGGGTAAAAAAAACGATGTTGACAAGAACGAATGAATTTAAAAAACAAAAAGACAACTAAATGCAACCAACTAGAACGAATTCATATGGAATATAAAGCTTCGTTTAATACTAAACGAAGCTTTATATTCCATATGAATTCGTTCTAGTTGGTTGCATTTAGTTGTCTTTTTGTTTTTTAAATTCATTCGTTCTTGTCAACATCGTTTTTTTTACCCTCTTTATCGAGTAGATAAATTGATATTTAGCAATGTTAGTTATTAGTATAATAATAATAATAATAATAATAATAATAATAAATCTCTCACTGAAATCTCAACCCTTTCACTGTTCAAGATCAGTATGTGGGGGGGGGGTCTACTCATACGTTGTCATTAGATTTTATCATTCTTACTATAAAAAAAATAGTTCCCGGCTACCATAATTTTAAAATGTTTCTCGTCTTTCTAACTATTGTCCTCATCTTTATTGTTATCTATCTATCTATTTATCCATCTATCTGTATTTTAGTCGGGTCATATTCAGCATTTTCTGTAGATTCACTTAACTCTTTGTTGACGTGCTTGCTGTGTGTATATTTTCAAGTCTTGTACACTATACTTGTAGTGATATTATCTAATCGTATCTATCTATCTATCTATCTATCTATCTACAGCACCACCCATAAATATCTTATGGAAAAAGTTTATAGATTTTCTTCTAAACCACCGGTATCAGGATGAGGACAATAGTCCGAATAATCCAAATAATACACAGTATGTAATTGTCCTGGGAAATTGGCTTGTTAACCATTACACCACGACATACAAATTTCAGTATTTCGGTACGTGCTAGTTTGCGGTGCGTATATCACGTGACCGACGCAGTTCAAGACGTGGTAGATACCCTCTCTGATTAGTGGTATCATGGTAGTTGGTACGCTGACATGTTATACATTGCTTCACTTCGTGTGGGATTTAACAGCCGCACAGATGAACGTACAACGTAGTCTAATTCGAGAACTTATGCTTTACGAGTTCAAACTAGGCCATAACGCCAAAAATGTTTCTTGCGCAAAAAGAGAATACAGAGTGGATTCCAGTACAGTAACCAGATGGTTGATGAAATTTAGCTCAGGTTGCAAAAACTTCGACATTTAGGTAAAGTCAAGTAGACCTTGTTGAGTCAGTAAAATGTTTATTCATATGTGTGTGGTTAAGTGAGGTAGAGGCTTTCTTTGATTGGATTTACCAATCACGTGATGAGTCCAGAAGTTTTGGTGCCAAATACCAAAACCCTCAGATAGATTCCGAACCAGCTCCGACGAGACATCGACTTGAAATCCCCGCCCCCCCCCCCCAAAAAAAAAGAAATCACTAAGATACCAGATATCTTCTGCATCACACCAATAAGTACCTCAAACTTAACTCTGTACACAGGAGGGACTTTATACTCATTGTTTTATTTGTTCTTTAGTAAATTGTTAGAATGAAACTAAGTTTTAATTCATTTATTTTTTGCTGTTAGTGTTAAAATTAATTGCTATACTAACACTAATAACCTAAAACCATGAATTCCTAGGCCGTGATCTAAGCTATAGATACTCTCCACTGGGAGAGTATCAGGTGAGTTCGGCATCTCACAACCTAGTGTCGGTCGTCTCCCTCACAACTTCAGCAAAAGGATCTGGTGCTGCCGAATTGTGCCTCACGTTATTAAAATATTGATAAACTATAAAATATTTGATTCATCCTCGTGTTATCATTGCTACTGTTGCCGTCGCAATGTTGCTGTTGTTTTTTTGTTTTTTTTTAGTATTGTTGTTTCGCCATTAAATATTTAAAAAATTTACTTCTTAACCAATAATCCTTTCTAGCGCATTTATTCACAGAACAAAAATTATAAAGCAAAACAATTGATTTAAATTAGTATTTAGTCTGAAAGATTAACTTACCAAAGGGTCCATACGGTTGGCTTTCGGAAGAGCTGCAAGTCGATCAACTGTAGAACCAATGATGATTTTCTTGTTGGATTCCGATAAAACCTGTGCGTAAAATAGCCTCTCGTCAGCTAAGATATTTTGTACAAATGTAAAATCCTCACACACACACACACACACTCACACACGCACTCACACACACACACACACACACACACACCTATTATATATATATATATATATATATATATATATATATATACAACGACGAAATTATTCGTACACCCATCAATTTGGAATATTTTTATTCATTTCTCCGAATCTAATGCTAATAATACCAAAAAAATGGAATATAAAACTCAATTTTCAGAACAATAGGTTAAATACAAATTTGATAGGCGAATTATGAAAATAGGAAAAAGACAAAATTATTCGTACAGTATAAAAAATTTTTAATTGAAATTTTTTTAATATCAATAGTTATATAGCATGGCCTCTCATCTTTACAACTAGCTGCAATCATTTTCTAATGTTTTGATGAGATTTGAGCGAGTCTTTTCTGGGATATTCGTCACTTCTTCAATGGCTGGTTGGCAGCCTTCCGTCTACGAGAGACAATGGAGTAGTGTCAAATTCTTTTTAATTTGAACTACATAGCCTGGGCAGGTTCATATGGAGGATAAGCTGTTGCCCATGCAGCAAATCCCCCTCTCCACACTACCACTATGATCCAAAGGAAAGGTAAGGTACCAATGCAGTTTGGCAACGGTAGTGTCGCAGGAGTTGATGGGTGATACTAGATTTCAGCATCACACCACCTTAAGGACTCCAGCTCCTGATTTGTTTTCAGGGTTTACTCCCCTAGCCTTTCATTGAAGGCAGCAGAGGTTTTGTGTCGGACTTTTCCTTGCCTTCGATGGGTTGCCGATCAAATAGATATAAGAATATGCAAACTTTTTAAGGTAAAAGGCTAATTAGAAATATCAAAATCATGTCAAATAGTGCAAATGTATATATTTCAAAAGAAGCTAAAAGATTAGGGAAAATTATTCTTACATCAAATAAACTTGAAATTATATCTATGGTTCTTCAATGGTTACAACATTCTAATTCCAGAAGGTGACTGACGATTTATTCGAACTTTCAATTCTTGCCATAGATTTTCAATAGGATTCAAATTAGAACTCATAAAAGTCCCTGGCAGAAGTGTAATCTTCTTTTCCTGAAACCAAGCAGTCATTGATTTAGACGTATGTTTGGGATCATTGTCTTGCTGGAAAGTAAATCATTGACCTAGTTCAAGATTTTGCGATTTTCAAACCAAGCACTTGGTTTGAGAATCGTATTGGTGGAAAACTGTCAATTACCAAGTGCCGTTGATTTCAGGTCCACGCAACGCTTACTTAGATATACATACTCTATCCAAGATATTGATCACTATTTACTTATGAATATAGCACACTATATTATCAATATGAATATATATATATATATATATATATATATATATATATATATATATATATGCATGCATGTATGTATGTATGTATGTATGTATGAATGAACCTGTATGTTTTTCAAACGTTATTTCACAAAATCGAAAAAGTACAGATAATTTGTAGTTTACTCACGCTCCTTTGACTGCTTCGCAACTGTCAATTTCCTGCATTATTTTGTGGGAGTATAAACAAAAATGCAATCGTCAGATTAGAACAAGCCTCATCATAGAATTCAGTCTTTCAATTCTCTTTTCATCTAACGATTGTATTTTCTTCTTACTCCCACAAAAATGCATGAAACTGACAGCTACGTGACAGCCAAAGAAGGGTGATATATATATATATATATATATATATATATATATATATATATATATATATATAATAATATATATTCATTATTATTATAGATAGATAGATAGAAATAAGTATCTGAATATCGAATCATGTTGTGAAACAGCTAATTACGCTAAAGGCGTCCGTAACCTTAAACGTTCTTAAAATTTTATTTTAAAAGATTTTTAAAAGTAAGTTTAATAATCGGTCTGCATTCGACTTTATATATATATATATATATATATATATATATATATATAGAAAGAGAGAGAGAGAGAGAGCGCGAAATAGATAATAGATAGATATATCGCCTTGCTATTTACGAAGTTTTGCTTAATCTGGGACATAGAACATAGTCTCTTTACAGTACCTGATACTGCTACTGTACCTGATACTGCTAAATTGTCGCCCATTGTAATACTGAGCAAGCTCATATCTATTTAACTTTGGTAATCTGGCACAAAACTGTACTTTCAACGCGACCTAAATATACTGCTACATTATAGCAGGGAGGTGATAAAGAAATAAAACCGGTCAACCGAAAATCCTAAGTGCACGTCAACAAATAAATAGATAAAAGGAACCCACACACAGATGGGGTAAATGATTAAAATTCCAGATACTATGGCGGCCATTCTCAAAGGGGTTCCCTTTGAAGTTTATGAAGACAGTCGGGTTAAATCAAATCTAACGATTTTTAGGTCAAAAGTTTAAAATAAGAAACTATCCGATTTGGAATGTTTTAGAAACAATCAGAATTAAGATTAATGAATTTTAATGAATATGTATATTGTTTTGTATATAATATATATATATATATATATATATATATATATATATATAGGCAGAGAATGGGAGAGAATCGCATCTTGATCCAGGGAGAGTGGAATTAAGTCTAGCAACCCATTTAGGCAGATGTGTTTTTTCCGTTTCTGCCACGCACGTGCGTTTCAATCGTGTATAGGGAGAAAAGGCATTTGGGGAGATAAAAGTGTATACACATAAAAATATGTCCCCGTGTTGTTTCCTGATTAAAAGAACACAAGATGAAACCCAGAGAGAGACAACCCCTGGACATAGAGCCGTCCGACCCGCTATGAAGAACAAACACCTTAAGGAATATAAGACAATTTAAGAAGAGGAATACGCAACAATACTTTAATTTGTCATGATGACATAGACTTGGGTACATTTTCTCAGTAACTGAAAAGATTTTCCATTCCGATAATATGCAGTCTTCTAATTCTGTCTTTCAATTCCAGGATAAAGAACACAGTCTGCTTTATTATCGCTCCGTGGTATTGTATAGCCGACTACTGGATTTCAATGAAACCACAAACACGTGTATATCAAAATAGGACCCGTCTTTATTTTCTTCGGTGTGTGGGTTGATGAGAGGCGCAGAGCGTTCACAATGAATATGCCCGAGCGGTTGGTGAGGGCGGCGACGAGTGTTCACAATGGAAATGCCCGAGGAGTTTGAGAGGCGACGAGGTTACCTTCTCGGCTGCTCGCTGGGGACTGACTGACACCCTTCATCGCTAGCCTTTATATACAATAAATATGCCCACGCATTTTTATCTTTTGATCTGATTACGGACATTTTTGTATATCTTTCTTTATCTTTCTCTCCGCCTTTTCACCGAAAGAGGAGTCTTCCGTTTTCCTTTTTTCTTTTATCTATTTCTTCATCCTCTCCCTGCTTCTTGACCGTAAGACCTCTCTTCCGTTCTCCCTTTTTTTAAATATATATTTTTATCTTTCTCTTTGTCTTTTGCCGAAAGCTTCCTCTTCCGTTGCACGATATGCAACAGTAGTTAGGGGAGATAGATGATTTCATGCCTTATCTAGGTTATTACTACGACGTGGAACGCAAATAGCCTCGTCCAGGATTTTTCCATTCCTACTACGTCACGCATGTCTCCTATATTTTTGTATTAAATAATCATTGGCTTTTCAATTTTATGAATTGATTCTTGAACTCTAACGTTATTTTTCAGGCAGAGGTTAATATTAAAAAGTTAATTATAACAAAAATTAATGAGTATCTTACTTGTTTGACTAATTACAAAAAACATAATTAATGATTAATCAATGGTGCCTTAAGCAAAATCCTTATTAACTATCTTATTAAATAAAGAACACTGGTTATGAGTTAATTAATTTGTGGATAATGCACTAACTTGTTTAACTTGGACCTCATGTGAGATTCTTTGTGGGAGGAATTTTAAAGAATTATTTGATTTCATTGAAACGTTTTTGACTACATAAAATCAAAGATACACTTTTTAACTAAAGTAATAGTTTTTCCCTTTTATTATAGCTAATAATAATGGGTATCATATTATAATTCTCCAAATGACAGTCTCTCCATTGTACTACCCTTCATTTAATCCATTGGGATAGATTGTTCTCATTCCATTATCTATGACCACGTAAAAGTGTTAAGCTATGTTAAGTATTCTGTTATTTTCGCCCGTGGTCAGAATTGAACCTGCAACCTACAGATGACTGTCACTTAGAATTTATTAGCTCTCCTTATATAAGTTGCGCCATGTGTCCAAATTTTATCAATTACTATATCATATCTTCCTTCGTGATTTCCTCTTTAAAACAATCTAAGAATCGCAAATAGTTTATATCTGATGATTTATTTATATGTGAAACGTAAAATGCTTGTGTAAATTCTACGGTATTTTTAACAAAGAAACTTACAAAGTCTGTCGATTAAATGCAGAGACATTTTTCTACAAAGTTACAGACAGTTTAGATAATGTAACTAGACTAAAAATAAAATTATGAATAAAAATAGATTAAATCACCTTTATCTGAAGATCATTGATTGGTTGATTGGTTTTAGCGGTTTGTTTACCTGTCTAGAGTTATTTTATGTCAGAGGTTAGGGAATCGTGCACATTGTACATTCATATCTACATTTTTTTGTGTAGTTGTTTTAAGAGGACTTTTTGGCACACAGTTATGTGATATAAAGTATTCCTATCGGACATATTTATTTGACTCATTGATGGAACCCTAATATGTAATACCACTCCGAACTAGAGTGGATCTGAGAGTAACAGCAATAAAACGGTATTCCACACACCCCAGAGTACCAGAACTGGAGCTTCACCATTAGTTACTGTTTAGAGTCATACTCAGGACAGGCGTTTTTACTAGAGAGTTAATTCTCTTTAATTTCAGTTCCATCATCCACCATAAGTCGACACCTTTTTAGTGATTGGGGGAGGATAAGGCTAAAGAAATATGGTCGGTGAAGACATAATTTTTAAATAATTCGTTAAAAAATGAACCAATGACTTAATCTTACTCTTACATTTATATATAACTCTCTCTCTCTCTCTCTCTCTCTCTCTCTCTCTCTCTCTCTCTCTCTCTCTCTCTCTCTCTCTCTCTCTCTCTCTCTCTCTCTCCCCAGATATCCTTTCCTCGCCATTCTCTTGATTGATATCACTGTCACCTTCATGTTCCAGTTCTCTGGCAAGGTCTCAGTATTTATCTAGTTATTCAATTTCCTTTAATTTTACTCTGTGGTTTGCTGCAACAATAAAGTCTACTAGCTGACAAGTTCATTTCTTCTCATTTGTAATCAACTCAGGTCTTCTGACTTGGATTGTGTGAACTGTTTTTATCTTAAAATTCTAGATAATTTTATGCGCATCATTTTCCAGGACAGTACATGGTTTATACATATACCATTGGTCTGTATGGTCAAAATTCAGTCATTTGCCCAGTTTCCAATGGATCATCACCCATCAGTGTCTGCTCTTATACTTTTTCTGAATCTTGCTCCATTAACTTATTATGTCGTTGATTGTCTCACATTATTATTATTATTTCACTCCATTCGAGTTTTTCACACCTGCCGTAGCTGGTGGTTCACTGGAGGCTGGCTGACAGCAAGTCTCCTCTGGCCTCCAGGACTCTTCTGAGTATTCCAGCCTATCTCCACAATTCTGTAGTTTGGATTTTCTCGATTCTTCCTTAGATTTCCAATTCATCCAGACTCTTTTCCAGACCCCTGGGGATCGCTCCAAGGGCACCAATTACAATTGGTACGACTTTCACCCTCGTGTTCCAGTTTTCTCAGTTCTCTAGCAAGGTCCAAGTATCTGTCGACCTTTTCGCTCTCTTTCATTTTCACTCTGTGATCGGCCGGGACGGCATGTCAATCAAAACTAAGTCAGGTCTCCTGGCCGGGTATAATTATTATTTTCACTCTTTTTGAGTTTTTCACATCAGCGTTAGCTGAGGGTATTTCACTGGAGTCTGAGTGACAACAAGTCTCCTCAGGTCTACAGGTCTCTTCTGAGTATTCTGGCCGATTGCAGCAGTGCAGTAGTCTGGATGGTCTTTATTCTTCCTCTGATTTCTTGATCCTTCAGTCTTTTTTCCAAGTTTATTGGTACCGTTCCGTTCCAAGTGCACCAACTGCAATTGGTATCACTTTCACTCCTATATTCCACAGCTTTTTCTCTGGCAAGGTCCAGGTATTTATCCACCTTTTCATTTTCCTTCAGCTTCACCCTGTGATCTGTTGGGACCGCAAAGTCCACCAGTTGACACGTTCTCTTGTTTTGTTTATGAATACTGGGTCTAGTCCCAGAGAATTTATTATTATTATTATTAGTAGTAGGAGGAGGAGAGAGGAGGAGGAGGAGAGAGTAGAAGTAGTAGTAGTAGTTTTTGACTTGAATTTTTTTCCACATCCTTACCTAAACAGAAATAAATCTCTACGAAAAGAATATCAAATTACATTTATCTAATTTCAGTTTAACTTATTGTGAAAACTTTCTGATCTGTGGATTTTGGAAGATGTCTCCCACGCTGTAAATCACTCGACTGATAATTTATTTTCTCACCCAGCAAGAAAAAGCATAAAAGAAATTGTTTCTCAACTTAACACGTAAACAAATGTGTTGATATTAAGTAAAGATCACATTTTAATAGTTTCTTTATAATCATTCGATTATTTTTTGTTGTTTATAAACATTAATTCAAACATTTAATATGTGTCGCCACATTTTCAATGTGCATCTCGTGTTTCACGTCTCAAAAACTGATTCTGAAAATTCTTCCAAGATTAAAATACACAACAAATAATTGAGCTAAAAAGGAGATCGTTTTTCCAGTTAATTTTAATATTTTATTATGAAAACTTCAACTAAGTTTAGGAACTTATTCTTTTTTTCTTTCTGTTATTCTAATCTCTAGTTTTCCGTTATGAATACTTTATTCCAATATGATTGGGTCTAATCTTCAATCTGATTGTAAATATTTCTGGAAATGATTGTATCAACGAGTGTAAGTTTGCATTGATTATTGTGTATGGTCTACGTATTACCCTAATTTCCCATAGACGAATCTATTGCATTGTTTTGACGAAAAGGTGCAAGATAAACTTTTGTTTGTTGATTTTATCTAGCTTAAAAGCCGTCCCATTGGGTGGCAATTAAGCTAACTTCGGCCCCACAATGACATTTCACGTATTGAGTACATATTAGAGTTTATTAAATTTGAACAATATTTTTCAAACAATTAATAGTTTTCATCAAAACAATGGTAATTATTTTTTTTAATTTGGAACTTATTGTAAGCTGCATGTCAACCAACATTCAGAGCCAGTACAAATAGCATCTTTTCATTCCCAGCTCTTGGACAAACAATCATTTCTATTTGATTGGTGACTTTCGCTGGATTTCGCAATTAATTTCGATTATTCCCAAATTTATTTTCGAGTTATAAAAATTCTTATCGTACAAAATATTCGTCGCAAGAAAAATCACGTAAAAAATCGCCGAAAACAATTGCAGTACCTAAAACTTGGGAATAAAAAATGTCAGGATTGCGGGTCCGAATTTGACCAGGAATGATTTTAATATGCTCATGGAGTCGGCCTGATTCCAAAATGGTATGATATGTTCGACTATGGTCTCTAAGAATAAAGCTCTAAAAATGTGACACACTAACATTTTGACATTCGCGTCTACTTATTAGAAATGGAAGTTTTGGGAAGACTAGCTTGCTAACCATTACACCACGATGACTCCCAGTCTATAATGTAAGTATAATGCAAAACATATTTTTCTTTAATCGTATAAAGTAAATATCTAGCAGAAAATTCCCTAGCCAACAACCGAAGAGGATGTTTATCCATAACTTTTTTCTTGTGTCTTCTTTCGGTTACCAAAAATCAAGACTCAAAAACATTATGTCTTTAAGTTTGTAGCATGGCCAATGATCATTAGATCATAAACGTTAATCACTCAACGATATTCATTAACATATAAGTCCTCATAAAACTATAGTTCTGTATTACAAGCTTAACATCTAGCCTATGGGGCGGTTTTCAACAAGTTAATTTAATTCGAAAAATATTTTACTTAGATAAAATGTAATATCTACTGTATTACTTCAACCCTCAGGTAGCGATATGGAAAAATATCCTATGTCCTCTCTAACGAGTCATGATCAGTCACAAGGAAATGTGACTCGGGAAAGCGGGAAGTAAAAACATTTCAATTAAATACGAAAAGCATATTAATTCAAGTTCGGAAGAGTAGATTCATTATGAATTTGTAGACGCTAATATTTTGATGGTAAACATGCGAAAAAATTCAAGCCGGTATATTAAAGGCCTAATCGATTGAACATCTTGAAAAGAATGTTAAATGTACTGGAACTCGTGCTGGGCGTTGCATAAAATAAATTAGCTGAACTTCAACAGGCAGCATATGCCCATACGTCAAAAGTAGTAAGGGCTGGGCTTATTTTCTATCGCCTGAAATGCTCCAAAAGAAGAATGCCGACGATGATGAGCTTCTTGCAGAGTCCACACAGTGACACTATGACTTCTTATGTCTCTTGGTCCACATATGTAGGTGCACTAATGCATATGCCTGTAGATGCAAGCGTGTCTGTATAAGAGCTCAGAGAGGAGGCATTCACTACTGATGATGGTAGTTTATTCTATGAATCTACTACCCTGTTGCTAAAATAATTTTGCCTAAAATTTGTTTTGCAAAATTCTTTTGAGCGTTTTTAAGTTTAAATTAAAGTTTGTTGAATAAAATCGATTTATAGATTTATAGATTCAATCATATCTCCTCTGGTTCATCGATACGTCAAAGTTGGTAACTTAGTCTTCCTAGGTCTTTCATCATACGAAAGGTTCTTTAATTCACTCACTACCTTGGTAGCTCTCCTCTGAACTCCCTCGATGAGTTTTATGTCCTTGATCTTAACTAGTTTTTCATTTCTTTATGACTAATTTGTTTTATACATGTATTCTATGTAGTTATTGTTGTATCATTTTTAGTGTACGGTGTTATTGAGAGCTGACTGTATCAGAGTAAAGAATTTAAACACAAGAGTACAGAAGATCACAAAAATAAAACATTAGTTGGAATTCAAAACTTTCTACATTCTTCACTGAGACTGATACAATAAATGTACTCACAGAAATAATGTTTGAAAGATTGGTTGATTTTAAAGGCATGTCAATTCATCTGGGTTTATTTTATGCTAAGATGTTATATAAGATGTTATACCATGTATATTTACATTTTTGTGTATTTTTTTTTGTTTTTTTACATCATTTTTTGCACACAGTTATATAATATCAGGTATTCGTATCTAATACTAATAGTTTTCAAACATATTTATTTGACCCATACACCGTATCCCAACAGTTATTACCATTCTGGGTCAAAGTGAACTTGGAAGTAATCACAATGAAGGGGTACTCCACACTCCACAGAACTCAAGAACTGGAGCCTCACTACCAGATACAGTTTAGTGTCATCCTCAGGACATCCCTTTAGAGGACGCCTTACGTCTCTGATTGAGATACAGTCTCGTTGACTGAGAGAATTGTTAACAGTGGTACGTAACTAGTGTAGCAGTCAAAAAGGTTAACTTCCCTTACCACGAGAGTTTCGTTGACAGATGGCGCTACAAGGAGTCGAGTATTTAAACTCAACTGGCAAGCCACCAGCCTCTGACTTTTACTAAGCTAGCTGGACGAGTAGAGACGCGTGGTGTCTCTGTCTACTAACGTGTGTGTGTGGGGGGGGGGCTTTGTTCCCGTACGTTCAGGCTTGTATCCATGTGGTTACACAGCC
The DNA here is from genome assembly GCA_023376005.1 of Doryteuthis pealeii. Classification (NCBI taxonomy): domain Eukaryota; kingdom Metazoa; phylum Mollusca; class Cephalopoda; order Myopsida; family Loliginidae; genus Doryteuthis; species Doryteuthis pealeii. Next base: position 90,568,500 of record CM042139.1, on the reverse strand, counting down.
GTATAGACCACCTTCTGTGGGTTATTCCTCAAGTAAGTGACTCTCACACTCTGTAGAACTCTTTCTTACTTTCTATGGACTTTACTACTCATTGTGTATATTGTTTACTGTCACGTTTTATTTGCCCAGGCAAATAAATTCTGTATGTGTTATCTTGTTGCTTCGTTCGGACTTTTCTTTTCACTTACATTTTTTAACGTATTTTAATAACCAATTTTGTCCACTAAATCCAAAACAACATGTCAATCTTATACTGGGTTGAATATATTCCTTACTGAGTAAAAGCATTTCCGTGTAAATGTTTTGTTAAACTAATCATAAAATCCGTTTTGGAATCTGGTTTAGAATTTCTTCTGGAAAAATAAAAATGAATTTCAAGTGATCTCTTTAAATACTAACCTTTGCTTGTTTCTTTTGTGATATAAGCGGGAGCTGAATGCCATAACTGTCATGGAGGACGTTGCGATTCTTTTCATTCTGTGGATTCACAACAGCTTTGAGTGCCACTCGATGCTTAAACTGTAAATCAGAGATCAGAATATATTAAGAATAGATAAACACACAGATATACATTGGATGAAGTGGGAGTAATAAGGTAGCTAATAATATTCATTTTGGTGACTTTTAAATGTATACGTCCAAGCCTTTTTGTTATTTTTTTTATATAACGGGATCCAAATGGTAGAGAAGGTGCGCCATATTTTGTAACCAAGCGCTTTCAACCATGTCCATGGTCGTCTTCAGTGGGATTACTGATTGTTGTTGTTGTTTATTTTGTTTTTGTTTTATAGGGAGGTTGTGTAGTGCGAGTTTTGTTCATATTAGAGGTTTTATTGCATTTTTCTTAATGATTGCATGTTTATTCAGTAAAGAAGGTTTGTTATAGGTGAGGCTGCTATGGAATTAAAAGAAATAAACTCTCCCGACTGAATCCCAAAATTAAGGTCTCCTGAATATTTAGAAATCACAGAAACGTTTATTGTTTATTGTCAATGATTTTAAATCATTTTAAAGTTTGAACTTGTATATATTTTTTACATAATCGCGATTTCGATCGATGCATTTTTGTAGGCGCCGTGACAGTAAGATCTTTTAGTATGATGTGGCTTTTGAATATTACTAAAAGAACATTTACTCAATAAGGTAAACTTATATACATACACACACACATATATATATATATATATATATGTGTGTGTGTGTGTGTGTGTGTGTGCATGTACGTGTTTTATATATATATATATATATATATATATATAACCCACTACCAATTCCTACTACCTCCCACTACCAATTCTTACTACATCCCACTACCAATTCCTACGTTACTGCTCATTGTTTTAAATACGAGACACCCGAAACATCCCATCAGTTTCACACCTGTAGGTGGCAGGTAGACATGCACTCGTAAAGAAACCTTTTGTGGATTGCTACACCAGTTCCACCCTGATATTAAAAAGATGGCCAGAAAATTAGAAAGGATCGAACGAAAACTCGTCCGACAAGAATCGTCAGTACAGTTTAACGAAACATGTTTAAAAGAGAAAATGCTGCCAAAATACACATATATATATATATATCAACGATCACCATTGGTTGACCCTAGTTGTAAACCTTAGCGCCTGGCGTCTGATAACTAACCATGCTGTCTCTTCTTTAGAAAATGCCAACAGGATCACCCTTCAGGAGGAAGAACCACAACACAGTGCCATCAAACCCTGACCAAACCTTCAGCTGCAACCGCTGCGACCGTTCCTGTATGTCCTGCATAGGCCTATCCGCCATGAACATGCCTGCAGTCAACGTGGACTACTCCCTTAACCTTCCTTCAGGAAGCCAGGCTATATATACATATATATATATATATATATATATATATAATATTCATAACTGTAGAATCAATTACAGTGACCAGCAATTTTCTGTCCTACCTAGATCAAACCACCATCTTTACATTGTTGAGGCAGTCGCAGGTTTTTTGCACTGCCCGGCCTTGTGTAGGCAACGACGATTGAAAAATTCCCTGGCATTATTCGCTGGGGATGTTGTTGCGGGGATTGGAGTAACATGAAGGGATTCAATTTTTTTCCTCCCTTCTTGTTGCTTCAAACTAGATATTATCCCTTTTACCCAATGTATGCACTTTGAATTTTAAACGATCTACCGTTTGTAAACTTTTGAAAATGCGCTGGTCGAAAGGGCCCTTAAGTCTCCATTTTCATTCTTTTTTTTTCTTTTTTTTTTTTGCCTCTTTTAAACCTCCTGTTTAAATAGCTGATCAACGTTTAATAAAAGTATGATATTGTTCAAGTCTTTGTATGAATTAAGTTGTACCAAAAATTTGTTTATATATATATATATATATATATATATATATATATATATATATATATATATATATAAAGAGAGAGAGGGGGTAGACTGATACAGACTCAGAGAGACAGGAACAGAGACAGATTATAAAACGATACCAACATCAAATTTTTGTTGTGGTTTTGTTCGTTGCACATTTACTTATAGTCGAGTAACGGATATCGTTATAGGAAATGGAATCGGTGACTAGAGTTCAAATCCTGGAGAAATTTGTTGCGTTTCACTTCAGGAATGGAATGGAAATGTCACAAATCTATCTACCTCCAGTGATACCCACCACGTAGCAACCATTTGGTCTGATGATCGTCTGTGTGATAAAATGACAGTCACCAAGAGCTGTTGGCTTTATGTCTACGCTATGCTGAGATATATATATTTACCAATCCCTCCACGCGAGCAGGATGTAACACAAGGTCAATTTCTTAAGTGGAGTTTAACAGGTTTGTATTCGGAGTTTTTCCTTCTCCTAGACTGTTTGCCGAACGAATATTAAAGAGGCCAGTCTTCCCTACTATTTACCTATAGCAGGAGGAAGAATAGTTGGATCCATACCTTTCCCAAGGGTATTAGCGCTATGTGAAATGCAGACAGTCTCGTCCAGGATTTGAACTCGTCTCGCCGTGTTCATTTCCTACGTCTGTAACCATTATCTCACGCGCCTCCAAAATCCTTAGATATAGATGTTCTCTATCACGCTAATATCCTTGAGAAAGGGGTACTAATGCAGAAGAGCGCGTAAGAGATAATATCATTAGATTACGTATAAAAAGCATTATACATCACGGAAATACCCGAAACCTTTGAAACCCTAGGATTAGTGTTAAGGTAAGGGTTATGGTTAGTTTTAGGGTTAATCTTATGGTTAGGGTTAAGGTCGGTGTTTGGGTTAGTGTTAGGCTACTTCGGGAGTTTCCGTAATCTAAAAATCTATTTATACGTAAAATGCGATTCTAATGATATTATCTCTTGCGCGCTATGCTGCATTTGTACCAAGAAAGGCAGGAATTTATCTACCTCTAGCTTTGGGTAAATATTAGGACACACTATTTTTGTAGCCTTGGTAAGACAACAAATCTAGAAGGAAAACTTAGAATTCAAACCAGCTTTACTCCACTAAAAATGACGTTGTCTCGCATACTACTTGTAGTAGAGTTATTGCGTAAATAAATTCTTATAACATGAACACAACTAACGTAACCAGTAACCAGCTACTTCTTTTCTTTCTTTTTTTTTCATGCTTAAAAATCAGGAAAGATCGTCCGCGCCAATTTGTCAGTTGATTGAACGCTGTAGCAAAGGATAGCGGACTTAAGAAGAAAGAAGAAAATCAGAAAAGCCAGTAAGAAAAACGTCAACGAGAAAGAAAGGCATTTTTTACTACAAAGACTTGTGAGACGACCTGCTCTGCACTCTGCTCTTTAGATGTACTCGTCTAGATCCCAACGTTGTGAATTATGTGCCGGCCGAATTTAAGCACGAGTCAGAAATACAGGCTTCACAAGGATTGAAAACAAAACAACAACAACAACAACAAGTGTAAACAAGACACATGGAAGAAGGGTGTGTTGATACTCGCTGGCTGCTACTGTCTACTACCGCTGCTATCCTTACTGGCAAACTTGACACTTCAACGGCGAACTTCACCCTTCGATCCCCGGGTTCTAACTAACTTAGGGCTCGAGTTTAGTTGTATTTATGTCAAATTCCCCTACCCAAACCATCTTCTCCGGACCACACAAATGGCCAGAACTTAAATAAATCGTAGACTTCGAGTCGCCATTAACCCTTAAAATTAAAGCACTCAAATATTTTCCAGACAATCCGTCTACAATATGTTGATCATTAATTTTTTTCAAAAGAGAATTTCTCCTAAAAAAATCCTTTTTGCTTTTAATACCTGGGTGCCTAAGATATTATCACCAAGTGGTCCCATTTCATGGTGGCATATAGGTCTCTTTAAACTTTACGACCTAATCTTTTGATTCGTAAAAAGGTCAGCCACCCAACCCTTTTACTTATGCCGGCCTTAACCTACTCTCTTTCTTATTTATTTATTTATTTATTTATTCTGACCATGTTCGTCTTCAACCATAGTATCACAGACTCAACTAATACTCATAAAATCATGCTTCACTTCCCCGACACGCTACTGCATTCGAATTATGGGGAACTAAGTTGATATCAAATTGAAATTACGACAGTTTAAAACTTTTTTCAAAAGAGTTGAGAATAGCAACAACAATAACAACAACACAAAAAAAAAACAGGGAAATATGTTTTCGTAAATCGGGTGAAACAAGATCGTTTCAGAATTCAATGAAACATACACAACATACCATTTGAAGGCTTTTCGAAAGTATATTCTTCTGAGTAAGTTATATTGAAAGATGTCTGAGTGAAAGACGTCCAAAACAGTTGTAAAATGGACATTTCAAATCACAAACGCACGCATGCGAGTTGCTTTGCTTTTAGAACGTATTTTTAAAACAAACGTTTCCTTCAGGTCTTTGTTTTACACTTTGGTATAAACAAGCTTTAAAGTACAATACCAACTATATATTATATATATATATATATATATATATATATATATATAATATATATATATATGGGGGGGGGGTATTTTTTTATCTTGTATCTAAATCAGTGGAAAACAATGCGTCTAGTCATTAAATTTTTAACCTTTTCAGAGAGAATTTGGTATTTAAAGTGTTCGAAGAAATATTTTTCGAATGATTTATGAAACAAAATCATTGATAGATTCATCTATTATTTATATGTTATTATGTATTGGTAGATAGACGGCTTTTTTTCTGAAAGAATATTTTCCTCTGTGTTTGAAATATATTGATTATGTTAGTTTCATTTAAATTTAATTATGTTATCGTCAACTTATTTCTATTTCGACTGCAAAACTATTATATATATATATATATATATATATATATAAATATACATTTAACTCTTGCGCGCTATTCTGCCCTCGGTAATGTAGCTTCAGAATACATATGGTTATGGGGTTTATCTCCTAAACCCCTAGTGATTTAAAAGGCAGATTTTCGATATAGGGAGGTTTAAACACTATGCGTCTTAATATTATAGAAATTTGGTGATATTTTGTGATGGTTTCCTTTAAATCAAAAGGGGTAAATTCAGTAGGGAGTATGTGCCCTCATAGATCCGCTTTGATTAAAATGAAATATACTTATCCAAGTACACTGGGTAATATAGTTTCAAAATATATATGGTTGTGGAGGTCTATCTCCCAAACCCTAGAAGTAATTCGGGAATAGACAGGAACTACAACATTATATATATATATATATATATATATATATATATATATATGTGTGTGTGTGTATGTGTGTGTGTGTGTGTGGATAGATAGATAGATAGATATAAAAATATATCTAAGATAGGTTGCTTCTCGTCCTTGGTTTACGAGCCTCTCTTTGAATCAACCAAACCAGCCAGCAAACTTTAGCGGCAAAATTGAAGATAGGATTTTTTCTTATTTGGTACCAGTCTGTCCAGAAGTTGGGCGAGAAAAAACGGCGTTCCCTATATTCAGCAGAGAGAGAGAGAGAGAGAGAGAGAGAGATAGAGGGGAGAGAGAGAGGGAGAGAGAGAGAGAGAGCCGTATTCGGTACTTCGATAACTCACCAACCTCAAGGACTTCAGTTAAGTAGACTGTATTATATTTATATAATTATCATTCCTGCAGAAAAAAACTTTCGTTTGCAAGTATGTGGGGATTATTAAAAGTAAATTAGATTAAATTAAATAAATTAAATAAAATAGAATAAATAAAAAGTTCTTGGCGTCTGACTCTGGCGCCCAGAGTAACGGTTTACAGCTAACCAGTTGTGTTTGTTATTCTCTCTTCATTAATTAATTACTGCCATAAGATTTATCCTATAAGTATTTCAAGCGTAATTTATTGTTTGTGTATGTATTAATACCAGTTATTTGAAATTCCATGTTGAGTTCATGTGTTTTCTGTTTTTAACTCCTGTTTGCCTTACACTCGCGGCGTGTTTTAACTCCTATCTGCTCTACACTTGCGACATAAATCAGCACAATATACATATTGTGCATCAATTTTTTGAATATATTTACACACAATATCTAATCCAATACGAATTTTTGTTTCAGATAAATAGACTGTACTATAGATAGATAAGTAAATAAGAAGATTGATAAGTGGAGAGATAGATTAATGAATTGTCATATAGTTTCATACGCATGACTGAACGCCTAATAGGGATTGACAGTTAGAAAGCAGATCTCGAGGTTCAGTTGGTTTGTTTAGTGAGTTCGATTGCACTTGGTGCCCTACATCGTCCAAGGCTACTTATGTTCACCTCGCACTATTGATTTTAAGAATAGCCTGAATCCACTTCTATCAATCAAAATCAAAATTCATATCGATTTTTGAAGCATATATAATCTATCTATCTAAATAAAGATTTCAATCGCGCTTTAAAGTATATCTATCTATCTGGAGGCGCGTAAGTGTAATGGTTACCGTGGTCAGAAATGGACACTGCGAGATGAGTTCAGATGATGGACGCGGCTGTTTGCATTTCACATAGGGCTAATACTCTTGAGAAAGGTACGAATCCAACTATTCTCCCTCCAGCTATGGGTAAATTGTAGAACGAACTGGGCTCTTTAACATTGATATGGCAACCGGTCTAGAAGAAGGAACTCTCTGAATTCAAGCCAAAGGGCTCTCTTCTTGTTAGTAAAAAAAACTACTTTGACAGCTCCTGCTTCAACCTCCCCTCCTCCTCCTTTTTATTTATATAAACCAACAGTGCAAGATATAGTGCTGTTGGCCAACAAACTGAAGTCAGCAATTCACACCAAACACCGAGGCCTATTGACGAAGAAAGTTTTGTTGTTGCATGACAATGCACGCTCACACACGAGTGGCCAGACCATTACAACCATTAACAATTTGGATTTTGAGGTCTTGGAACACCCCGCCTACAGCTCAGATCTCACCTGTTCCAATTACCATATCTTTGGATTTCCCAAATATGGTTTACGAGGTCGTCGATTTCCTACGGATGAACATGTGAAATAAATGGTTGCACAACCAACCGAAAACTTTCTTCTTTGAGAGAATACGCAAGCTAGTGGATCGCTGGACCAAGTGCATCGAAAAAGAAGCAGACTATACAGAAAATGAGTAACTTGTTTATCCCCTGCTTTTGTGTAAATACGTTAAAAAAAACAGGAGAGCGGATTATTTTTTACACTCCCTCGTATATATATATATATATATATATATATATATATATATATATATATATATAATATATATATACGAGGGGGGGTCAAAAATTATCTTGTGCAGACAAATCAGACCTAAGCACTCACTTATTTTATTGGGTGAGCGGCTTGGGTCTGATGCGACCTGATGAGGGTTTCCTTAGTTTTGTTTTCGACCCCCCCCCCTTCTTGTCAAACCTATTCCTATGTCCTTAGTCTTCATTCCATTTTCATTCATGTCGTAAATATTCTACAACTTTGACTTTTAATCGATTCCGGGCGTAAAACTTGAAAAGCACCGGACGAAAGGGCCCTTGTTTTGTTTTATCAATAATTTTTTTCTCTTTTCCTTTCATTCCTCCTTAGCCTTCCATCCATTTATATCGTGGTGATCACTATGATAACCCTCAATATACTATTATATATATATATATATATATATATATATATATATATATATATATATATATATATATATATATATATCTCGCCTTGAAGTATATTTCTCTATCTATCTAAATCAAGATCTCATCGACAGATCATTGACAAAATATCTCATCACTAACAAGCCATGATGGTTTTGTTTTGTTGCCTGTTTGGTTTTATACCATGTAAACCCTTGTTACGTTATTTAATGATAAAGTCAATTATTTTTTTCAAGCAATGATATGGTTTCAAGTAACTAATGATTATCATTTATAATCATTTATAGCTACAAATAAATATTCTTGATATCAATAATTTATTCGCAATTGTATGGTTTCAAATAATTATTCCTATTTAATGATAATAATGTATTGACACACCATTATTTTGTTTCAAGTATTCATATCTAGTTCTTATAATTTTCACTCGGTTATATCGAGTATTCCAATCTAATCTATTAATAATGAAGATTTGCTCTATTTGTCTGTAACAAAAACTACGTTACTGCTTACGTCACATTACCCAAAATCGTCATAACATAGAATAAATACACTCAAAATTTGAACATGCAACCTTAGACGATCCTCATTGCTTTTAAAACAAGTTTTAATAAATACATGCTCGGTAGTATATATTTATAGTTTATATTATATTAATATACATTTAAAGTTATCAGAACTAAGTTTCCATTTCAAATTGTTTTTGTTTTTTTACTCCTTTAATAAATTTGATGATTTTACTTACTTACAAACTCTCTGACATTGAATTTTTAATTACCACCCACTCAAGCAATATCTTTAAAAAAATTATTTTTACACTACCCGGAGGGTGTTTTTTTATTTTGCTAGTACTAATAATTTACTCACAAATTGAAAAACCTATTAAATATGAAAGTAACAGTTGTACTTGGTGCCCCGGGGACGGTCAGCAGGTGCCTGGTAAAGAGACTGAAACAACTGGGGAGGAAGAATCAAGACCATCCAGACCAAAGCGTTGCTAAGATCAGCTAGAGCCCAAGAGATTTGAGGGGACTTGCTGTCACTCATACTTCAGTGAAAAACCAAAAGTTAAAACTAATGTGAAAAACTCGCATCCGTGACTTCAAGGTACAGACGGATCACCTAATCCCGGCCAGGAGATCAGAACTAGTATTGATTGACAAGAAGAGAACTTGTCACCTCATGGATTTTGCCGTCCTGACCAACCACCGAGTGAAAATGAAAGAAAGCGAAAAGATAAAGAAATACTTGGACCTTGCCAAAGAACTGAGAAAATTGTAGAATATGGTGAAGGTCGTACCAATTGTAATTGGGGCCCTTGGAGCGGTCCTCAAAGGTCTTGAAAAGAATTTGGATGAATCAGAGGAAGAATCGAAACGATCCAAACTACAGTACTGTTAAGATCGGCTAGAATACTCAGAAGAGTCCTGGAAACCTGAGGAGACTTGCTGTCACCCAGCCTCCAGTGAACCATTGGCTACGGCAGGTGTGAAAAACTCGATAATAATAATAATAATAATAATAATAATAATAATAATAATAGTTTAGTATTAACTGCATTATTCGGACAATTGTCGTCATCTTCATTGTTATCTATACAACGTTTCGGCCGATATGCCCTCCAGCCTTCTTCAGGTATTTCTTTTGAGACTAGGGTACCTTATTTTCGTAATCGGGAACCTTCTTGTCGTAATTGGGAGTCATCACGGAACTTTGAACCTAACCCTTTATTCAGTCCACGGGGGTATCCTGTGCTCATTCCGCTAATCATAGCTGGGGTAGAGGCGTTAAGCTGTGTTAATTATAATTCTATGTTACTGCTGCCCGTGACCAGGATTGAAACTGCAGTCTAGAGATAACTGTCACTCAGAACTGTCTTAATATAACTCCTTTATCCACTAGGCCATGTGTTCCGAGTTCGAAAAGAAATACCTGAAGAAGGCCAGAGGGCATATCGGCCGAAACGTTGTACAAATAACAATGAAGATGAGGACAATAGTCTGAATAACGCAGATAATACTAATCATCAAACCTCATCTCAAACATTCAGAGAAATAATAATAATTTGTTTGCACAGTTATAGGGTATACAATTTTCCTAATACAAGTAATTAGCACATATTTCTATGGTTTCAAGTAATAATACTATCTAATGATCATTTTCAAATTTATGTATTTAACCACATGAGACAATAACAGGTACTACCACGCATGGTAAGAGTGAACCAGGGTTATGGTAACGAAGGAGTGGCTCCACCCTTCTCACAGCTCCCAGACTGGCCACTAGGTGCAATTTAATGTCATACTCAAAACACCCTTTCTAATGTGGTCTTATCAACGGGAATACAATCAGCGTATTCTAAGCCCCGCTGACAATGCTATGACACGATGGGTGAAGCGTTGATAATATACTGCATAAATGGCAATTTCTGTCTGTCTATGTATAACCAGTTGACGCCTTCATCAGTGATCCGATCATGATGAGACTTTACACACATGTTAAATTAATATTTAGAAACAGGACTGGCTAATTAGATTTCAATTAAAAATAATAATGGAACCCTTGGAGACACCTTTAAAATGTAGGAGGAAAGAGAATTGAGAGGGAGTAGTAGTAGTAGTAGTAGTAGTAGTAGTAGTAGTAGTAACTTCTATTTCCCCTATCTCACTATTTACCATAATTCTTGAATGTTTCATCTCCTACTACTACAATTACTACTACTATTACTACTAATATTACTACTACTACCACTACTGCTACTGTGTAATCTGATTGTTTTTAAAAGAAATACTCTCATGATAGAAATTAAAATAATCCCTGTATAGATATAGATAAGATATTTATTTTTGAATTTTTAAGTCCCGGGAAACACCGAGTTGCTCCGCTAGTTGATTTTATATCTAGATAGTAGCAGAAAAAAAAGCTGTTTCGACATTTGTCAACTATGACAGTGCTCGTTAAGAAATAATTGATATCGTTAAGGCTAAGACGTCGAGTCTCAAATATTTTATGGTTGATTTTGTTATAAGTGAGCAACAACTGTCAATCAACAAAATAGTATATTTCTCCGCCGAATTGTTACAAGTATCAAATAATTTAACATCTTAATATTATAGACATTGTGTGTTTTTCTGTCTGTAACCGAAACTATATCGCTACTCAAATCACAATTCCTTTTGTTATTTATGTGACATGCTTGATGATTGTATATTGATATTAAGAACTTGATTCTAATAAATATGGGCTTAGTATTATTGATTTCTAATCGTTTGGCTTTATCTTAATGAATAAGAGCAAAAATCTCGGGGATAAATCTTAAAAGAAATCCATTAACAAGAAGAAATAACTGTAGCTTTATTCTATACTTCCTATGTTAACTAAATAGTTAGATTAGGAAAAATTAGCAATGAAAGACGGGAGTGGTGGAAGAATAAGTTTCAGTTGTTTTATTTTTCGATTATAACTCTTCTGTTTCAAATCTTTTTATCTGCATTCTTATTTAGTTTCCTTAGCCTTTCTAATTTAATATGATATATTATTACATTAAAACTTAAATACTTGCACCTGGAAGGTGCATATATTTGCTAGTTTAGTAGAAAAGAATTACTTACTTGCTGTCCTGGTGATGGTCGAGCTGCGTGCCTTTGTGGGAGCAGGCTTTCTCCCAAAGAGTTAAGAGCCGTGTACCTAAAATGTGTTAAAAAATAATATAAATAATGTTGGAATTGACGCAGGTTATAATGATTGCTTTTATATATCATTTATACAATCCATTTCTTGCTTCTTTTTTTTTCTTTTTTTAATGTGTAAGTATTTAGCCAACCTCTACCCCGCACGAGTCGGATGTGACACAAGGTCTATCTTTAAGCGGAGTTTAACAGGTTTGAATTCAGAGTTTTCTTATTCCTAAACCGGTTGTAATACCAACGTTAAAGAGCTGTCTTCCCTACTATTTACCCATAACTGAATGGAGAATAGTTGGATGTAAACTTTTACCATGGGTATTAGCGCTATGCTAAATGCAACTAGCCTCGTCCAGGATTTGAAATCGTGCCACTGTGTAAATTTCCTACGACGATAACCATTAAAAGATTTGAAATGTCAATAAAAAAAAGCCGTTACTCCTACACCATTAAAAGATAGCGTCGTAGGAAATAGAATTGGCGACCTAGGTTCAAATCCTGGATGAGGTAGTTCGCATTTTATTTATTGATAATGCCCTTGGAAATCCTTATTCTTGTTCAACTACGGGTAAATAGAAGGGCAGAATGGGTTCTTTAGCCTTGGTAAAGCAACTAGTCTAGGAGATAAAAACAATCTGAATTCAAATCGATTGCACTCCACTTAGAAATTAACATTGTATCGCATCCTGCTCATAGCGGAGAGTTTGGGTAAATACATACATCATCACAAGATATGGGCACCTCGCGTGGTGTAATGGTTATGTGGCTTACCTGTTGAACTGTGACAGTGTAATGAGTTCGAACTCCAGTCGTGCTATTATGAAACCCTAATCCCTCATGCTATGGGTTAAATAATAGCACTACTGTTCTTCTACTAGGGTGAATTTGGCATTAAATAACCCACGAATGTTGATATGCCATTAAAAAAAGTAACTAAACCAAAGCAATATATTTATTTCTCAATATAAGACACATAAATAAATAATGCTATATTTTAAAGGCACAGAACGCCAGCTTGTGCCAGGGCATCAGAAACCTTACGCAAGAGAAACTTATCTATCTAGGTTGGTTGACCTGTAAACTCTTTGGTTATTTTACGCCGAAGATGTTTTTGTTTCATTCATTCTTTATTCAATTTTTAAACACATTTTAAACTCATTTTTTATCCATTTAACCCATAGATGTGATTCTACCTGGTACTACCACTCTGGGTCAGAGTGGACCCGAGAGTAATGTTCATTAAGGGATGCCCCACACTCCCTAGAACTCCAGAATTGGAACCTCACCACTAGATGTATTTTAATGTCATACCCAGGACCCTACGGCTCTCAGCCACCGGCTTCTAGCATATATATGATTAAAAGGGTTGGGGGTTGTCAGATGAGCAATACCGTCGGGACAATCATATAGATGCTAGAACTTGGTGTGACCAGCCAATTGATCGGAGGGGGCATCTCCGTCCGCCCGTCTAGCCTGAGTAGAGGCCAAAATGGAGTGTTACATGTCATGGACTGCTCAGTAACTGACTTAAGCATCACGGGTCGCCATCCAGAGCCAACAGATGATCCCATTGGTGAGTGATTATGGGGGAGTCTTACCCCTCTGCAGTCGGCATATTCTACCATCTCATCCGACATAGCGGAATAATCTATCCGAGCGAGAATGTTAGAATATCATAAGAATGAAGAACATACCATGGTTTTTGACTTTGTTGGAAGATCTGTTGCTGTTCAACTTGGTACGGAGATTCTGCATCACCACTGCCATATTCAGAGCTGTACACTTCATTCCTGGATTCCTCCTCGTATACAACTGAAGGAATAGTTTTAACTTTGTTGTTAAGCTGGAAAGCAAACTGTGCTGTCTTGTACTGTTTTGTAGAGAGAAAAAAAATAATAATAATATGAAATCAATACACATTTAAAGAATTATTTACAAATTATAGAAATCGTCTTTCTATACAACAAAAAAAGGTTTCTACACCTAACCGAACAACAAACACTATTTCGCACTAGCAGTTTACATCTTGTTCAGCCAAATAAGATATCTGATCAAACTAAAATATTAGTAGAAAGTGTCCCTTAAAGGTCACTAGATTCAGTCCTTCTAAATCATTTTGTTCATATCTGACTTGATGCCACAAAATGGGTCACAATTAAATTTCTGCTGCAAATATTTTAAGGGAAAATACTGCCTGTCGTAGAACGATGGTCAATACAATAATTACTTATTATGTGCCCCATAAACATGGCATTGAGCCAGACTTTGATTGGTTCAGTAAATGCCAAACCAGCACTTAAATATTTATATGTATTAATACTGTAGTACCTATACACGATTGTAAGGTGTGTGTCACGGGAACAGAGAGAAATAATTTATATCTCAATTGAATAAGAACGAAAGAATAAATGGACGAAAAATCGACACTACATGTGCCTTTCGACCATCTCCACCCGATACTTGTTTATAGAACTTTACTCCTCAAATCCTAAGTGCCATTACAAAAATCCATTTCTATTGGAATTGACACATATCGTGTCTCTACGAGCGCTTTTGGCAATTCAATTTACCATCTTCAGGTAGAAAACTGATGGTATGTTCCGTATCTCGCTTTGAGTATCCATTAAGAATGACTTTATTTCCCAACTTTATCGGCATTAAATGACCCACTGAGGTTGATATGCTGTAAAACAAAACAAACCAAACCTTATAGTTATAAATGTTAGACGTAGCTGAGACTGATATACATTTCTAGTGATCTGGGTTCGAGTAAAAGCTAGAACCAGATTTTATTTGCTGATTTCCAAGGTAAAAATACCCTCATCACTTGAAAAATTGGTGCAGCACAATCTGTCCGACTCCCGTATTTTTTTTTAGTTTAGCCTTGTGCTGTGCGAAACTAAGCTTAGTAAATATCAAATCCAATTGACAGTCGAGCAAAATAGAAAGAAGTACCAAGGGAGATAACTCTTATCGTTCACAGATTGATGTATGAACTGGTTCTAAGATCTGACACGGCCTAAGGGAAGAAAAGATTGAGATTGTCTTTTTGTGCGGGATTGCACAAGCATCTAGGAAAAATAGAAAGTAAGAAAGATAGAGAAATTAAGAGAAGATAAAAATGAGGAAGGAAGTTTTGCCAATTGCTATGTCTTCTATATTTCCCTGGAGGTTATAAAATCGCTGCCGTTGAACGATGATTAACGTCATTTTGTAAATGTTTATTCATAAGCATAGTGAGTTCAGTCCTTACTTACTGTTTCTATGTTATGACCCTGTATCAAACAAATCTAAGCTTAGTAAATAACTATGTCTTGTAAAGATAAATTTTCTAAATCACTGGTTATCTATCTATCTATCTATCTATCTATCTATATATATATATATATATATATATATATATATATCCTTAAACTAACGAAAGCCTTGATGAAGGTCTATCAAAACAGTCCGAAACACTGCAGCGTAAGCGAAATAAACATTATTCGTTTATAAACTTGTGTTTTTTCAATTTTTACAATATTACATACTGTCGGATTCAATTCCATTTTTTCTTCGGCCAGAAACCACAAGGTTCCTAGTTCGATATCGGCCCCGCCAACTCAGCGTATGAGTAGCACAGGGATCTGTGCGGTAAAGTAATGAGCTGACGGTAGGTGTGGCGCTCCACGTCAGATGCTAAAATAATCTCCTTGGTCTAGCGCTATTGAAAAAGGTAATAGTCTCCCTCACTGTCTGGTTGATACCGACATTAGGCCGCTCCGACGACTTACTTTTACTTTATATATAGGGTGCGGACGGTATTTGAGGACACATAAATTTTAGATTGATACTGTATTAAATTAATCTTCCTTTCATTTCTTTTTCAGAAATCAATAATTACAGACCCTATGTTAACTAATGAAATGAAAATGTATGCTGTGACTGATCATAGAGATTTAGAAAGTGCACGTTTTCTTAAACTTGCAAAATCTTATTTCTACACAATATTCGTTAGAAAATGAAAATGACAACGTTATGCCTGTATCAATTTTTTTTTCAAAAATAAATTCTAAACTCTCTGATTCAATGAGAACACCTGAATTTATTCACAAAGTTAAGCAGACAATTGTCGACAATCGAGGTCAATCAAAATGAGGTCAATTGCAAAAAAAGGTTGCGTGTGTCTGAAAAAAAAAATCAGAAATGTTGTTCATGAAAATATGAGATACAAATTGTACGTGATGATGAGAGGTCAATTCATTTCAGAAAAAAAAAAAATAAAACCGCTTAAACAGATATAAATGACTTTTAAACAAACACAGAAATCTCTCGCAGAAGCTGGTGTGATTTGGTTTTTCTCAGATGAGAAAAATTTTGATCAAGACCAAAAAATTAAACGAAAAAATGACAGATGGGTGCCAAGAGTGATACATACAAAATCTCCTTCAAGTCTCATAGTTTTGTGTGTTGTTAGCAATGAACAACATGTTATACCTCCACAATTTTTTCTACAAGGTCTTAAAATAAATAAGGTAGCATAGACATGGAGACAATGGCACCTGGTTATTGTCAGTTTCTCGCCTATGCGATCTTCAGACCAAGTGGTGAACTCCATGTTCACCCCACTTTAACTTATATATATAATTACTTAGGAGCTGTAGGTATATCAGGGTATGATAATCCAACTATTACGTTCAATATGTATACTTAAGAGCTATTGCAAAATAGTTAAATATGTAAAAAAGTATAATAATCTTGATTTAGCTCCACACTCTCTCTCTCTCTCTCTCTCTCTCTCTCTCTCTCTCTCTCTCTCTCTCTCTCTCTCTCTCTCTCTCTCTCTCTCTCTCTCACACACACACACACACACATACACACACACACACACACACGCACGCGCGCACATGCACACTTTCTTTCTTTTTCCTTCTTTTCATTTTCTTATTCATTTTATCTCTCTCTCTCTCTCTCTCTCTCTCTCTCTATATATATATATATATATATATATATATATATATATATATATATATATATCTTAACCCCCATTTTCTTTTCTTCTTCTTACTTTCTTTTACATTATTTTTTTCTGGTGTTTAGCATGTCTTTTTCTTTGCTTTCTTTCTTTCTTTCTTTTCAATAAAAACGGAATGGTCCATTATTTATATGAGGGGACGACACCCATCACCCAACCAAAATTCTTCCCCTACCAACCCCCCCAACTACGAAGCTTCTCCGGATCGCGAGGTGTTAAAGTGTGACACACATAGATAGGTACTCACATATTGATATATAGATATATAGAGGTGCGTGGTGTTATGGTTAGAGTCGTGGGAAATGGACTTGTCGACGCGAGTTCAAATCCTGGACCAGGCTGTTTGCATTTCACATAGCACTAATACCCATGGGGAAGGTATGCATCCAACTCTCCTTCCAGCTATGGATAAATAGTAAGGCAGACTGGGCTCTTTAACCGTGGCTAGGTGACCTGTATTGAAGAAGGAAAACTCTGAATTCAAACCTGTCAAACTCCGCTTAAGAAATTGACCTTGTGTTACATCCTGCTCGTGCAGAGGGGTTTGGTAAATATATATAGAGAGATATATTTACTACCTAGCACAGGGATAGACCCTACAATCTCAGTCGATAAATAACAGTGCTTTGGTTGCTGTTTTTAATTGCCTATCACACCTGCTGAATTGAATGGTTCCAACCTATGGAGCTAATAAAAGCTCATTGGTACATCTAAGGGTGACGTAATAGTTTCCTTGCGTGACTTTCCCTCG
The DNA here is from genome assembly GCA_023376005.1 of Doryteuthis pealeii. NCBI lineage: Eukaryota > Metazoa > Mollusca > Cephalopoda > Myopsida > Loliginidae > Doryteuthis > Doryteuthis pealeii. The sequence continues at coordinate 90,550,974 of CM042139.1, read as the reverse complement.
TAAAAAAACGACTTGATGTCAATACGGCCAAGTGCGAAGACCAGACAATAAATACTTAACAGTTACCTGTTGAACCCTGGTCAGTTAACTTTATCACATTGAATGCGCACGCATGCCTTTGCACATAATACTTGGTTTACTCCTCTTCCTAGATTAATCATCAAAACCATCTTCACATATGATGGTTGGTTGGGTGGATCTTACGGCATGTCAACCCTTGTTTTACTTTATGCCAACGAAGTTTTTGTTAAATTCATTCTTGCTTCGTATTCAATTTTTTAAAACTCCTCTTTAAACACATTTTTAAACTCATTTTTTATCTAGTTAAGCCAGATATGGGACCCTAACAGGCACTACCACTCTAGGTCAGAGGAACATGGGAGTAATGGGAATGAAGGGGAACTCCACACTCTTCAAAGCTCCAGAATTGGAACCTCACTACTAGATACAGTTTAACGTCATCCCTAGGACACTAAGGATACAATCCTAAAACTATTTGACCCATAGATGGGACTCTTACAGGTACTACTATTCCGGGCCCTAGTGAACCTGGGAATAGTGGCAATGAAGATATACAGTTTAACGTCATTCCAAGAACACTAAGACCCTCAGCCAACGTCTTCTAGCACATATATATAAAAAGGGTTGGGGTTTACCATAAAAATCATATTGGTGCTAGGGCTGGATGTGACAAGCCGATTTATTGGAGTGACCTCTCCGACCGCCCGTCTAGCTTAATTAAGGGCCAAAGTGGAGTGTTGCATGCCATGGACTGCTCAGCCACCAGGATTACGTCCTTAAGCATCATGGGTTGTCACCCCCGACTAACAGGTGGTCCCATTATGAGGGGAGGGCTCTTACCCCTCTGCAGAATTGTAGTCGACATATTCTACATCCCCATCCGACAGGGCTCTACGCGTATGAGCGGTTGCGAAAAATTGAACTCTAGAACTTAATTAGAATCACTAGCAAAATAAAAAAACGCCCTCTGGGCGACGTAAAATAAATATTACCTGAGGGGATGGGGGTTGAAAATTTAATATCAGAGAGTTTGTATCATAAGTAGAGTAAAATCATCAAATTTATTAAAGGAGTAAAAAATAAATAAATTTATTAAAGGAGTAAAAAATAAAAAAATTGAAATGGAAACTTAGTTCTGATAACTTTGAATATATATTAAAATAAAGCAAACTATATATAGATAGATAATACCAGGTATGTATTTATTAAAACTTGTTTAAATAACCAATGAGGACTGTCTAACATTGCATGCTCAAATGTATTCTATTTTATGACGATTTTGGGTAATGTGACGTAAACAGTGACGTAGTTTTTGTTACAGACAAAAACCGGAAGCGAATCTCCATTATTAATAGATAATGGTGTCGTATATAAAATTGTTTGTTTGTTTGGTTGGGTTTTACTGCATGTCAATCCCTTGGGTTATTTCATGCCGAATACTTCTATTGGTAATTTGGTATTCAAAAATGTTTAATGCCGACAAATTTTTGAAATAATTTCATTTTTAATGGATAATACAATTTCGTTTATAAACTCATGTTTTCTATTTAACGCATAGATGGGACCCTAACAGGTACTACCACTCCGGGTCAGAGTGGACCAGGGAGCAATGGTGATGAAGGGGTGCTCCACATTCCCCAAACCTCCAGAACTGGAACCTCACCATCAGATAGAGTTTAACGTCATTCCCAGGACATGTAGACCCTCAGCCACCGCCTTCTAGCACCCATATGATAAGAAGAATTGGGGTTTGCCATAAGGGAAATAGGGTTGGGGCAATCATATAGGTGCTAGGGCTTGACGTGGCCAGCCGTTTGATCGGAGGGGGCCTCTCCGACCACCCGTCTAGCCCAAGATAGGGCCAAAGTGGAGTATTGCAAGTCATGGACTGCTCAACCACTTGGGTTCTATCCTTAAGCATCACGGGTCGCCATCCACGGCCAACAGGTGGCCCCATTGGGGGAGTCTTACCCCTCTGCAGAGGTGCAGTCGGCTCATTCTAACGCCCCAGTCGACAGGGTGTCGTATATAAAAGAAGCAGTATATGTACAAATATGTTACGAGTGTAGGTATAGGACTAAGTAATAAGTACTTATGTTTCTTTATCTTTTCTTTATTCTCTTTCTTTCTTTCTTTTCTAATTCTGTCTCGTTACGAGAAACAATTCAATAAGTACAGTCAATACCTCTGCTAAGTCTGCAATGTTCCCAGCTAAATAATTGAAGAAAAAACCCACACATACATCTTGTCTTTCCACCAATTCTTAGTCGGGCCTCAGGGGAAGCTGTATTATTTTGTCTTTCTTTTGCCAATTTCATATCATTAGCAATGAACAAATAATGCGATTCTGATTTGCTCAGGGCGTTCTGGACTCTTGACGAACACAAATAAGTTCTCTTTGGGGAAGTAGTCTTCTCTAAACTTAAAAATATGATTTGCTATCCAATAGTTTAATTCAGAGGTCAGACATGCAGTTATATGGATGCTTGAGATGTGCGCAAAAAATATCAATATCATGGAATTAATTTTTGAATCAATGTTTAGGTCAATGTTTCCCAAACTTTTCAGACTATTGCCCCCTTGGCTTTACAGTGGATTCCTAGTGCACCCTCATACAAGCATGCAAATACACACTATTTTTTCTTCTTTTTTTTTTTTTTGCTATGCTTCAGATTGAAAACAACTATATTAAACATAAAGATGTATTTTACAAATAAAAGTTAATTCATGAAACTAGATTATTTAACATTTTTAGCTGTGTCTGAAAAAGGTAGAATAGTTAGATTCATATCAATCTCCAAGTTGTTATTTCTAAATGAAGTGCAAATAGCATCGTCTGGGATTTGAACTCGGGACACTTCAAACATCGGGTCCATTTCCTATGATCACCTTCAAATATATATATATATATATATATATATATATATATATATTATAAGTAAGTAAGTAAAGTTGTCGGGGCGGAAGAGGGGGTCTATCCTCTTTTCACTAGCGCTAGACCAAGGAGATTATTTTAGCGTCTGAGGCGGAGCGCAACTCCTACCATCAGCTTCTCACTTTACCGCACAGATCCCTGTGCTACTCATACGCTGAGTTGGCGAGGGCCGGTATCAAACCAGGAACCTTGTGATTCCTCGCCGAACGCTCAACCGACTGAGCTAAACCGGCCCTTTATATATATATATATATATATATATATATATGTGTGTGTGTGTGTGTGCTTAATTGGAGTCGTACCTAATTTTGAAAATTAATTAATTAATAATGAATTAGGCGGGAATACCTATTAAATGTATGGCTAAACAAATCGAGAAAAATCAATCTCTGTATGTACATTTCGGCCTATTAGGCCTCATCAGCAGAGCTATAGATCGGAAGACCGCCCTGTGCGTGATTTGAAACCGGACTGCCAAGCTGACAGGCCGATCTCATAACCTCTACACTAAACGGACTTCTTAGATTTTATGATTTGTTCAGAGTAGGTTAATATTCCACTTCTAGTGACTTTTATTACACGACGATATGATAAGTTGTAAACACGGTTTGTTTTGAATGGCTTTTTGCCGATAATTTTTGGGAGAATAAGTGCTTAATTGGAGTCGTACCTAATTTTGAAAATTAATTAATTAATAATGAATTAGGCGGGAATACCTATTAAATGTATGGCTAAACAAATCGAGAAAAATCAATCTCTGTATGTACATTTCGGCCTATTAGGCCTCATCAGCTGAGCTATAGATCGGAAGACCACCCTGTGCGTGATTTGAAACCGGACTGCCAAGCTGAAAGGCCGATCTCATAACCTCTACACTAAACGGACTTCTTAGATTTTATGATTTGTTCAGAGTAGGTTAATATTCCACTTCTTGTGACTTTTATTACACGACGATATGATAAGTTGTAAACACGGTTTGTTTTGAATGGCTTTTTGCCGATAATTTTTGGGAGAATAAGTGCTTAATTGGGAAGATATATATATATATATATATATATATATATATATATATATATACTTCCCACTCCCATGGTTGAGCACTGTAGGGAGGGGACATTAATTGTAACTTCACCGATTGACATTAGCCGTTACCCGTCTTTTTACAGATTTGAGTTCTCTGGTGATTGTAAAAACATAAAGTATGTAGCAATTAATTCTTCACCCTGGACTGACGGCCGCTGATAGCCGCAAGGGTAAGGAACTTGGCAGACGATAATTCTGTCGGGTTTCGATTCCGGCTAGAGGTAGCTGTTAAAAAGTCGAGTCGCACTGATGAAAAGTAAACTTCGAAACACGTGTCTGTGCATGACTGATATATATATATATATATTATATATATGTGTGTGTGTGTGTGTGTGTGTGTGTGTGTGTGTGTTATTTAGGCAAGTATTGTTAAAGACCATGAAAGGGTTCTTATTTATTCCTAATTGAATAAACAAAACAAAAATAAATAAAGAAAGAAAACCAAACAAACAAGACTAACACTATTACAACCAACAATCCCCTGAGCAAGACCAGAGAAAATTGTTGAAAATATGGAACAATTCCTCCACCATATGCATCCTGATCAACGAAAACTACTAGAAGACTTGAACGTCTACAACTGAAAATCATAAAGAAGAAATATTCCGCAGTCTTTAACTATACGAGCCTCAATAATAACTTGCTACGAAAATACACAATACATACACACACACACACACACACACACACATACATACATATGTATATATATATGTATATATATATATGTATATCTGTATATATGTATATATATATGTATATATGTATAGATATGTGTATATATATATGTATATATATATGTACATATGTATATGTGTATATATATGTATATATATATATGTATTTGCATATATATATATATATATGTATATATATATGTGTGTGTGTGTGTGTGTGTGTGTGTGAGCTTTTTTTCCCTTTATTTCTCTCTTTACTTTCTGTTCAGCTTCGGTTACTGTAACAATGCATGTGAGTGTATGTTCAAATATCTATCCATTTTAGAATGCATTTTTTGCATATGTGTCTAATGTGCCTGAGATCTGCTGTATTGGTATGTGCACTTCAACCTAATTCTATTATTCGACCCTTGGAAATTTCCGAAAACTTTCCTCTTCCAAACTGAATCACGAAAAATGTTTCCAGCTTTGCCACATGGAGTTATAAAAATGTCTTTTTAAGTCCATTATCTTCAGCTGAAACATACGTTGGCTAAAGTAGGAAATAAAATATACCTCGCACACAGAAACCATATATCCTTTCCATAAACACAGCGTTGGGAAGGTCATTAGTTTGTCAAAGTATGTAATATTCAACAAGATTTCAGTGACATGATTTTGTTTTCTTTTTTTAGATTGCAATAACAGAGCCTTCCTGAACAATGAGAAAATAATCGAGGCTTTTACTCCATGGAATCTAGAGGAAACTCGTAATAGAAATTTACAGTGAAAAGTCAAATATATTGACATATTGGATAATGTTTTTCGAGTTCGATATTCACTCGATGCTCCATATTTGTGACTGTGTTTAAATGAAGGTTTAAAAGATTAAAATTTAATTTTTTTACTGGGTGTAATATATAGGTCTTATTTGGGGTATGACTCGTGGTGGTTTTAGGAGAAATGTGGAGTGTGTATTTACCCAAACCTCCACACGAGCAAGATGTGACACAAGGTCAAGATTTCAGTGACATTTTCTTTTCTTTTTTAGATTGTAATAATAGAGTCTTCCTGAACAATGACAAAATAACCGAAGCTTTTACTTGAGGAAAACTGGAGAAAACTCGTATTACAAGTCTACAGTGAAAATTCAAATACACTGACATTGGATCACGTTTTTGTTTCTTGTTTTTCTTCTAATATTTTTTTAGCCCAGTGATATTTATGAGAAACCTCCCTCTCGTTTTCTTTCATTTTCAATTGTTCTATCATTTTAAAATTTATGATTTACAGGTTACATATTTTTATATGTTTACCAACACCTCCGCACGAGTAGGATTTGACATAATATCAATTCCTTCGGTGGAGTTTAACAGGTTTTCAGAGTTTTCATTCTCCTAGACTGGTTGCTTTTCCCAAGGTTATTATCACTATGTGAAATTCAAACAGTCTCGTCAAGGATTTGAACTTGAGTTGCTGTGTCCATTCCCTACGACTATAGCCATGACACCACGCGTCTTCATAAAGTGTTACATCTATTATTATACTAAAGCTAAGCGAATCAACTTTTCTCTCCTAAAGGCTTTTTTACTGTTTAGTTTAGTGACACGAAAATTATACTAAATTATTCCTTACTTTTAGGATTAAGTTATGCTTGAAAAAAATTCCATTTTAATTGGTTCCAACTCGTCGTAATTTGCAATTAAGTCAAAAACTGACCAATCTCTTACTTTACATTCTACCTATCACTTTCTTCCTCTCTGCGTATTACCTCCTTGCTATATATGTTAGTTTCTCTGTGAGAATAGAGAGAGAGAGAGAGAGAGAGAGAGAGAGAGAGAGAGAGAGAGAGAGAGAGAGAGAGATGGGAGAATTTGAAATGTACTTGTTTATTAATTTTCATAAGCAGCTACCCGTAGCTTAAATTAAGTCAAACATTCCCTTTCTTAGAAATCTTACAAAATTTGTTCGATCGTATTTATTTAAAAAAATTAAATTCGTTTTGCAAACTCACTTTTCCCTAATCTCAATTATTTACCCAGAACACAATGGGTGACTCAATGAGTCACGTTTTATCTAGTATTTTCATATATTCATGTTGTTTATTTGTTTTTTTATCACGCCTAGGCGTTTCCATTGTGGTTTAATGGTTAGTAAACAAGTCTCACAGATCCATTACCACTTAATAGTGAGTACGATGACTGGTTATAAGTCTGTCTTTTGAAAGACTGGCTTTCATGTGACTATAAATTGTAGAAGCTAGAAATTTAATTTTAAACTTTAAATTGGTTGGCCTAGAGGAGTCGAGACCCACGCATCAGCAAATATTGTGCTGTGATAATGTTTATCAATGTTTCAAATGAGCTGGCTCCAGGTTTAATATGTATAAAAAATAAAAACAACGGAGGTGGTCACTACTAGAATCGGTTCAGTTCTAATTAATAACCAGCCTCCACACATTACTACAACAACCAACATTATGTTTTAGGGTTTTGTTTTATGTGACATTGTTTATATTGTGTAATGTGTAAAAATAAACCATTGTCTTCTTGTCTTCTTCTTTTGTATTCTTCTTGTAACGTAGCATTCTTTTTTCACACCGTGTCTTTAAAACACTCAATCAGGGCTTTCTATCAGGGCTCGACACCAGTCGTATATACGGAGTCGGTACGTTGGCTTGTTGGTCACACACAGATATCTAGCAGTCCTTTGCTCGCTAGTCAGCCGACCCCAAAAAGAATTATTCCACACTTCTTCGCGTGGTCAGGGAAAGGTATCACCTTACAAGTCAAGTGGTTCTCGTTACGGCCAATTGACTTTATCTCCACGGGTGTCTAGTGGTCAGGGGTATGTCGTTGCTTGTTTCCATTCATAATACAGTCCGTAGTATTTTCTTCGTAGTAAATGATGACTATGATACCGAGTTTATTTTTCAGGAATTTATTAGAATAAATTCAATTTCGGCTTCTTAACTTTGAGAGAAAGAGAGTCAGCTTATCTAGTAAATAGCGTCTTTATATGGTCCTTAGAGTTTCAGTACTTCGAGTAAGCTTCTGGTGACAAACCTTTCTATTCGGCAAATATCAGGCCAGACCTTTTCTTTTCAGCGACAACAGATCGTTCCCCGATCTCAGCCCACGCCAACTCCAACTTAAACACCAACTCCCAGACCAACCCTGATCTCCTAGCCAGGGTCTCCTTATATATTAATCTCAACAGAACCAATCTTGAAGGATCTTTTTTTCGAATAATCCATCTCTTCCTAGAAGGAAAAGAATGTTCGATTCGTTCTAATCGTTCGATTCCTTCTACAGTAATTGTGAGTTCACGGCCGTTTGGATCAAAGAGCAATTCACAGTCAAGAAGTCGGGATTTTCGTTAAAGGTAGACCCCACGTCGCCAAAATCTCGTTTATGTTTTTATTTCTTTTTCGGGCCTATTCTTCAAAGAGACCACCCGATAAGGTCTGAGAATCATACTACATCTATTAAGGTTTCTGTTTGACACAAGGCCACATATATGGTGTTCCCAAGTAAGGCCCGACCATTATGCTACATTCTTTAGACTTATAAAAATGAACAAAAAATGTCTACACACAAAAGAGACTTTGTGGTTATTCATCCCAGCAAATAAGATAGAGCGGTCAGTGAAAAAAAAATGGAAAGACAAGGAGAAGCGACCATTAGTTCGAGGTGCGTGGTGTACAGTTAGACGTGCGTGGGGAAATGATTACCGTCATAGGAAATGAACACGGCGAGATGAGTTCAAATCTTGAACGCGACTGTCTGCATTTCCCATAGCGCTAATACCATTGGAAAGGTACGAATCCAACTATTATTCTTCCAGCTATGAATAATAGTAGGCCAGACTGAGATCTTTAACCTTGGCACAGCAACCGGTATAGGAGAAGGAAAACTCTGAATTCAAACTAAAGGGGCGTACTTCTCGTTAGTCAAAACTATTTTGAGAGCTCCACCTCTCGTTCCTCCTCAAGTGCGTTTTTAAATCCATCTGAAGAAGAACATGAAGATAGCTAGATGACTATAGAACATCTTCATCTTCATGAACAGTGTCCACTTATAATGTTTCATCAGCATCCTGTCACGCTAGCAGCATGGATATCCATGGCAATCTCTCTCCAACCGTCCCTATTACTCATCGCTTTCGGCAGTTCCTCCACGCAGCATCCGGTACCCGCACAGAGTTGATCAATGTAGGTATTTGCTGGGCGGTTCGCCCTGGTGTGCCCATGTGCTGGTTTCCACAGGAGAACGTCACTTTTGAGTTTATCCTCGCTTACTGCTGGAGAAGCGAGAATGAACTTATAATGTTTACATTTATAAATTCCTATGTAAAGATAATAACAATAAACCTTGATGTTAGTTTTCATTAAAAACTTCTTATAAATATGAGGGGGTCCCAAATATTTATTGTTTATTGTCAATAATGTTTACAGTAATACTGTAGTGATTTCGGTTCTTATTGGGTGCGCACGCATTGTGGCCTTGTGCCAGATAAGTTTGGTTAATACCTTTAAAAAATATTGAGAGATCACAGAAACGTTTAATGATGATTGCATTAGTTTAAAGTTTCAACATCTATCTATTTTCTACAGAATCGCCATTTCAGTCGATACATTATTCTAGGTGCTGTGGCAGTTTTCGCCGCCATGTAGGTGAGAAAGCGTTAAACCTCGTCGTCATTGCAAACTTCCTACACCACTTGCGAACATTTTTGACATCCATGCACGATTCGCCATACACTTCCATTAATTGGTGATGAATTTCAATCGGTTTAATGCCTTTTTGTTCTAAAACTGAATAACTGCGCGAAATTACACTTAGTGGTAGCGTCAATCGAGAGCTCCATCAGAAACGACTGCTAAGCCAAGACTGAGCGTATCTACGAGGCACGTGCAGAGGCAGGTGCATGCACAGCAAACCCAACAATGTTGCCAATAGCCACACAAACTTTTTCCCTGCTTCCATAGTGCGTTGGATACCTTACTTTTGGTATTACTTTCGTATGTTGTTTTGGTGTTCGTTTGTGTTCTCGCGCAATGACGGTGGATGCATCTCCAGTGGGTGTGGATCAGGCCCCGACACTAACTTTTTTCATGACCGTCCCGAACAAAAATTATCAACCGTCCCGAATGGGGTTTGGACCGTCCCAAATGGGGTTTGGACCGTCCCGAAATCAAAATATTTTTGTTTAATTCATTAGCATCATCTATACTTGTCAGTCATCAGTAGCATAATAACATGTAATAAAACATTAAGAAAAGCTGAAGTAGTGATAATTCTGGATATTTGGACAAAAATCCATTTCCTAGTGTGTTTTGAGCTAAAAAAAAATACTTTTTTTACTTTAAGTTACCCTGAGTACATAATTTGGTCCTTTTAAACTATCTCCCTCCACCATTATTTATTACATGGCTTTGAGAATAGACTTGCGGTGCCGTAGCCTCATTTTGAGGTCAGCATTCAGGCAATCACTGGACGGCCATTATTGGAATGTAGTACTAACTTTCAGGAAACATTTTTTACTGTCCCCGGCAAACTATCCCGGGTGACGTATTGATCGTCCCAGATGTAATTTTTATCGTCCCCGGGACAACGGGACGGCATCAATGTCGAGCCCTGGTGTGGAGGCAGTATTTCACATATAATGAAAGATGAGTGAAAAAACAATCTATTTTGCCTCCAGGACATTATCAAAGGCAGAACGGAATTATGCCCAGATAGAACGTGATGGGCTAGCAGTCATTTTTGGAGTTTCCAAATTCCATAAATATATTTATGGTCGAGAATTTACGATCATCACGAATCATAGGCCACTGCTTGGGCTTTTTAAAGAGGACAGTGCAACGTTGGGCATTGGTTCTAGCAAGTTATCGCTATCAACTTGTGTACAAACCTGGCTCAAAAATGTCCAATGCAGATGGACTGAGTCTGCTACCTGTAGAGGACCAATGTACGCCATTACCTTGTCTGGAGGAAGTAGTACTCTCCATGTCAGCTTTAGACATGACCCCAGTCACGTCAAAAACTTGCTTTCCCTCATACATACATGCCGGCTTTATCTATTATCTAGTTTGCATTCTTTCTTTCGATCTATCTTTACCCTACCTTTTACAGACACAAATACGTATGTGTTTGAGCAGATTCATGATTTTTAACACATTGAATAAAAATACTTGGTTTCAAAATAACGAAAACCTTTTCCCCAATGGGTGGGAAATACAACAAACAAAACATTGTATGAAATTCGACTTTAGTTGCACACAGCACGACACTAGGAATTTGATTATATTTCCACCTGACACACCACAATTAGATAGTTAAAGCAATTTTACTAATTTTCAAGATTTAAACAAAATTATAAAATAACCTGCAATTCTTGTTCGGTCTTGGCTAAAGCCTGGTCTAATTCCTCGATGGTGATGGGTTTATCACTGCTACTGTTACCAGCGTGAACTTTCTCTCTCAACTGATGAACTTCTTCCTGCACCTGAAATACAAAATAAAAATCTTCAACTGTTGTGTCCTTAAAAGGAATACAATCAGACAAGGTTGTAGTCAGGTGAAAAAAAAACAGTCAACACGATCGTAGATTTAAGATATAGGGTTTTATTGCAGAAAGATACAATAAGACAGACTAGGAATAGTGAGGTACGCTACTAATCCTCGAAGCCAGCCCAGCATAATGCCATGCTCACTATATATATAGTCAGACCACATGAGAGAGAGAGAGAGAGAGAGAGAGAGAGAGAGAGAGAGAGAGAGAGAGAGAGAGAGAGTGTGTGTGTGTTGTGTGTGTGTGTGTGTGTGTGTGTGTGTGTGGAATATTCCATTACAACATCAACATTTCACTCGAAATAAATTTAAACAAAAAACAATTATCATCTTGATTTTTCGGACTGCTGACTTCAAATTTATCATGATGTATAAAAACACGTTTCAGCCGTTTTACGCTCCGGTTTTCTTCAGGTGTACATTGTCCATCCAAGCGTACACCTGAAGAAGACCGGAGAGTAAAACGGCTGATACATTTTTTAATATATCCCAATAAAGATAAGGACAACAGTTCGAAAAATCAAAATAATAGATATCAAGTCTCATTTTTTTTAAATCAGACAAATAAAAAACAATTAAACAAATAGTTAATTTTTTTATAAATAAGAATATGAAATCATTTTATATTTTAGATAAAGTAGTACTTACCTGAAGCCAAATTGTGTCCCCATTAATGCTAGGTTGCAAAGAATTTTATATTTAATTGCCCACCATTAATTTCACAAGTACGAGGGTGGGTCAAAAAGTAGTGCTATTTTCTTTATTTCATGTGAAGTCTTTTTAGAAAACTAAGCCCTCCATTGAGATGAGGCTCAGAGCAAGAATCCGACGAGTAAAACCAAACTGCCAATCGACAATGTCCTCCTTCTGCCTGATAATGCTCGACCACACACAAGCATCAGGACAAGGGAGAAAATCGCCTCATTCGGGTGGACAACTTTACTGCATCCTCCATACTCACTAGATTTAGTGCCTTCAGACTATCATCTCTTCAGTCTCATCAAAGAGAGTTTGAGGGGCAAACATTTTTCCAGTGAAGAGGAAGTGAAATATGTAGCGAAGAAGTGGCTCAAAGAACAGTCAACAGAATTTTACGGGGTACGGATACATGCTCTCATTCGAAGGAGAAACATTGCTATTGAGAGAAACGGTGACTATGTGTAAAAGTAGGGATGTAATCCACGGAGGACCAGTTTCATTTTGATGTATGATACATGTTCTTGTGTTGGTAATTATACCTGTCCTAAACAAAATGGCATTACTTTTTGACTCACCCTCGTATTTTCTTTTTGTTGCGCTAAGCGCACCTGAAAGATTGGTGTAGAACAATTTTCCAACTTACAGTTTTCCTTTTGGATGTAATGGTTATTTACAAAGATTTGCTTACTTACGACACCCAGTGAGACACGTACTCACTAATAATGGCTTGCTAGTCTAGTTTTTTTTATAACCATAACACCATGCAAGTCGCCCTCACTTTTCGTTGTTCTCTGTACTAAATTAAGCTTGATATGAAATATTAATGTATACATCCGCCTAGGAACCACAAGGTTTCGGGATTGATGTGACCTGATTCAGGTTTTGAAATTAGAAAAAAGAAAGAAAGAAAAAAAAACGGAAATATAATTCGCCGGGTGACCTCGACCGGAGAATCAAAACAGATGTTAGCTATGAAATGACTATATCGAAAGTGGAATTTCGGGTGGGCAGAGGACCTCCCAGAAGCAAGGATCTTTAAATGGGCGGCAATCGAGACGGTCCTTTGAAGTGACCAGACTAAAGACGCGGAACAAGATATCCAGAGGTCGATTCTTTTCCAGAATAGGATGTCCAGAGAGAGTTACTAATATCTTCATGCCGGCCGGAAATAAAATTGTTCCGATTGAAATATTATTTAACTCAGACGTTTTTGGCTTGAGAAGCAGATGAGGCCGAACGGGCAGATGACGCCAAACCAGGCTTGAGAGCAGATGAAGTTGTGATTGCTTGAGAATCACATGAGCTGATCGGGCTAGCTGAGAAGATTAATGCAAAGAGACCATTTGAAAACTTAGTCAACTTACAAACTGTTTTGAACAATACTTTGCAGAAGACCAGAAGTTATTAATTACGGGTCCATCACTCCCACAGTCTTGAGAAATACTTGTTTGTATTCTTTTGTTATTTGAATATAAATTTTGTTAAGTTTGAAGAAGAAAAAGAGTCGTTGTTTTTTATGTGACCACTAGGCCGCCATTAACCTTGGAAATCAGTTTCTATAGCAGATTTCTAGTCGTTTGAGATCTGAACACAACGTGGGCATTCGGCTAGACTTTCGGCAAATATAGAGGCCCTACAATCCTTGGTTGATGCAGAAAATCCGATCTTGACGGCCAATTTCAGAAATTCTGTGAGCCCTTTAGCTCAGTAGCGACCGACGGGTTATATCGATACCAGCCCTTGCTAACTCAGTGAATGAGTAGCACGGCCTGGATCTGTGTGGTAAAGTGGGGAGCTAATGGTAGGTGTGGCGCTCCATCTCAAATGCAAAAATAATCTCCCTGATCAAACGCGAGTGAAAAGGGGATAGACTCCTTCGATATCCGGCTGATACCGACAGTAAGCCACTCAGCCGACTTTACTTGTGTTATTGTTATCTATGGAAACGTATAAATTTCTGTAAAATGACAAAAAATACCATTCTGTGCTTTCCAAAAGTATTAAATTTTGGGGATATTTTGTAGGGCACGTGGTTGTCGTTCATGATATATTTTTGTTGCAATGTGGCCATTTCCTCTTTATTATTAATCAATTTAATGAGATTACTCTCTCTCTTCTCTCTCTCTCTCTCTCTCTCTCTCTCTCTCTCTCTCTCTCTCTCTCTCTCTCTCTCTCTCACACAACGCAAAAAAAGAAACAGGATGCTCTGAACCATCGAGTTTACTTAAATTAATCACGGTCATAAAAGAACAATTCACTCGAAATAAAAATAGAAGATGGACCTTGGATGCACTTTAAAACATTCTACAGGAAACAAGTCCAGTAGGGATATACTCGTTTTATTATATATTAATTGAACAGAGTTTACAGGGAAAGGAAAACTGTTAATTAAAACCAGCTGCACTCGTGTTGTAGAGGTTATGTAAATACATTCATACATATATGCACACACATGTATATGTATATGTATATGTACACACGAGAATTTCATAAATATAAGATGTAAACCCTTTCAAAATGTATGAAGTGTTGTTGTTGTTGTTGTTTATTGATTTTAACGGCATATCAACCCGTCTTGGGTTATGTCATGGCTAAAGGTTAGGAAGTTATATATATCGTATATTTATATTTATACTTTTTAGTAATTGGTTTTAAAAATGTGTTAGCATTATTGGGGATTATGTTGTATGGTATTGATTTGTTTCATGTCTATATTCTATGGTATAATTCTATTTCCCTCAAAAAAGAGAGAATATCCTCCATGTTGACATTTTCAAACAGGTCTTTCATATTGTTTGCTTTAAAATAACGGTTTCTGATGTGAGCAAGAAACCTGCATTCCATGAATAAGTGTTTAACTGTCAAAGGTGTTTGACATGTTCCACATTGTGGTTGTTGTTCTTGTTTGAGTATATTGGAGTGCGTTAGTCTTGTATGACCAATACGTAATCGGGACACAATGATTTGTTCCTTTCTAGACTTCCTTAAGGTTGGTCTCCAGCCTCTCAAAGTGGGTTTGATTAGGAAGAGTTTATTGTGGATGTTGTTATTCCAGTGTTGTTGCCATTTTGTATGAAGGAATCTATTAATTTTATGTTTCAAATCAGTATATGGTATCTTGAAATTATCGGGGATCAAATCTAGAACCGATTTAGCTGCGGTGTCTGCTCTTTCATTCCCCCTCACTCCTATATGACTTGTGATCCAGCATATTGTATGAAGTGTGTAAATGATTTACTTTACTTTTATCATTCTTGACTTTAAAAATAGATTCACTAATAAGTTTCAATTTGGGAAAAATTGTTATTAGTCAACATGGGGATTTAGCTTAACTGGTAGAGCGCTCGCTTTCCATGTGAGAGGTACCGGGATCGATACCTGGATTCTCCTAATGATTTACTTTACTTTTATCATTATTTACCTTAACAATAGATTCACTAATAAGTTTCAATTTGGGGAAAAATGTTATTAGTTAACATGGGGATTTAGCTCAAGTGGTAGAGCACTCGCTTTGCATGATTAAATAAACAATGTGGTGTTCTTTGTATCTTGTGTTTCCTCAGACCCGGAGTGATTGTACTTAATAAGATCCAATAAATGGGCCAAATAGATCTGTTCAAAATTATGTTTAAATGATCTACAATAATTCATTGTTCCTTAAAACATTAATATTTTAAATTTGACGTGTTTATCCGTTTAAAACAATTGTGAACTACATATAATTGTTTACAAAATATTAGTATCAAGTAAGAATAATTAAAAACATAAAATTGTGTACAAATTATTAGTACTAGCAAATATATGCACGCTCCGGGTGCAAGTATTTAAATCTTAATGTAACAAAATATCATATTAAATTAGAAAGGCTAATGAAATAATACTAACTTGCCTTCATCGTACTCATGAGCTATGCCTGCAAGTTGAAGAAGCATTACAAATTCTAATTGCTTATATTTTCTAATTGATAACAATCACCGAAAAAGAAAAATATTTATATTATTGATCTTTTCATTACAGACATCACGCAGGACGAAGTAAATGACTCTGAACTGAATACATAAATATTTTGAAAAGTGTTGGAATGACTATTAATTGTATGAACGATTGTTTAATGCATTGATAAAAAAAAAGAATGTAAACGTTGGGAAAGACATTAAAAATAATAAGAATTGTTTTGAGACTAAACAAAAACAGATCAAATGCAGAAACCAATTTTGCACCAATGTCTTTTTTAATCAATTATTTATTATAAATTACTTATATATATATATATATATATATATATATATATGTGTGTGTGTGTGTGTGTGTGTGTGTGTGTGTGTGTGTGTGTGTGTGTATTACCAGTTTTTTATCCTTTTAATTAGCTACTTTTCATTAAACAAAGGATTTGATTTTTTTCTTATGACTTTTAGGAGAACATGTTTCGTGTGCTTTGTTATATCTAGGAAAACTTTATTATGCGATTCTACGAGAAATAATTATTAGTAGTAGAGGTTAAAAGGAATAGCCATTTTGTGAAGAAGTGACCGTTGAAGGGAGTATGAATTTGTTAGATTTTGTATCAGCCGTGTTATGTTATGACCGGAAAGTGATAAAGAAATTATAAAAATAATAACCCAGTTAACTGAAAATCTTAAGTGCGGGTCAACAAATAAATAAATAAATGAATCCCTCACATAGATTGTGTAAATGATCAAAATTCCAGACAGAGTGGCAGCCATCCTTGAAGGAGTGCCCTTTGAAGTTGATAAAGACCGTTGGGTTAAATCAAATCCAAGGATTTTTAGCTGACCTCGAATTAAAAGTTTAAAATAAAAAACTATCCGCACCAGCAAGATGAAACACAAGGTCATTTTAATTTTAGAACGGTTGCTATACCAAGGTTAAAGAGCCCAATCTGCCCTACTATTTACCCAGAGCATAAGAGAATAGTTGGATCCACATCTTTCCAAATGGTATAAACGTTATGTGAAATGCAAACAGCCTCGCACAGGAATTGAAATCGGCTCGCCGTGTCCATTTCCTACGACGATAACCATTGCAGACGATCGCCTCTAGTTTTTGGTATTATGTAACACAGTATCGATTAACGAATGATATCCAGAGTTATGTATATATTTACCAACACATCCGCACGAGCAGGATGTGACACAAGGTCAATTTCTTGAGCGGAGTTTAACAGGTTTGAATTCAGAGTTTTCCTTCTCTTAGACTGGTTACCTAGCCATGGTTAAAGAGCCCAGTTTGCCCTACTATTTACCCATAGCTGG
This sequence comes from Doryteuthis pealeii, assembly GCA_023376005.1. Classification (NCBI taxonomy): domain Eukaryota; kingdom Metazoa; phylum Mollusca; class Cephalopoda; order Myopsida; family Loliginidae; genus Doryteuthis; species Doryteuthis pealeii. Next base: position 90,533,732 of record CM042139.1, on the reverse strand, counting down.
GGGGAGAGTAGTTGGATGCATACCTTTCCCAAGGGTATTAGCGCTATGGGAAATGCAAGCAGCGTCATCCAGGATTTGAACTCGTGTCGCCGAGTCCATTTCCTACGACTCTAACCATTACACCACGCGCCTCTATTATCCAGGGTTATGTAGGTCGCTAAGAAACTTCTTATGTCAACTGAAATACCATGAAAGACAGGACACCAGGTATTGGCAGCTTGATCCGATATGGCTCAGCAATGACATCCGGTGATGATTCGGATTTCAAGCATCATCAGCTTAGGACTGTTAATGGTACATCATTTCTATGTTTTCTTCTTCATGTTTTTTCTCACTTCTTTTTATTTGTTTATCTTATGACCTTTCAATCTACTAAACATGTCATTTTTTTAATATTACAAGCAAAAACGCCTTCTAGGCAGTGTAAAAGTCGATTTTTGAAAGATATTGCCTGAAGGGGTGGGGAAAATTAAACGAATAAAATAAATCGTTTAATATTTTTTTTAAAAATTACTTAAAAAGCATCATATTCACTCCACTCCACTGAGATATTTGTTTTGTTTTACGACAGTAGGGACCTTCAAATCGTTTCTAAAACATTTTGATTTAAGTAATTAGACACTTATCTTTAAAGAAAAATTTAAAAATCGAACGAATAAAAATATTTTGTTCGGATTTGATAAAATGAAATAAGGGGGGCGACCTAGTAAAAAATATTTCCCCAAGTATATTTTAGGAAAAAACTATTTTAAACATAAATTTCTCTAAAGGTGAATAAGTATCAAAGTTTTTGTGAAAATTTTACAATTACTTGATTTTTCATAGAATTTTAATATTTTTATGTAATAATGATACTGACTATAAATTAAATACTCATTGATAAACTTATTTAATTCCTGAAATTACTGTGAGGTGAGCAGTGACGTAGTTCCGGTTACAGACAAATAGAGACCGAATCTCTATTATTAATAGAGATAGTATGTTTATTTATACCATCAAAGTCTTATATATTTTACAATATTGACAACAAAAGAAAGATATTCCATGGGTAAAGGGCGGAGTGGCCTATTATCGGTATCATCCGCATAGTGAATGAGTCTATCCCCTTTTTACTACCGCTAGACCATAGAGATTGTTTGTGCGTCTGAAGTGGAGTACCACACCTACCATCAGCTCCCAACTTTACTGCAGAGATCTAAGCCGTGCTATTCATGCGCTGAGTTAGCGAGGATGCTTTGCCGACAAGTGCTAAACCGGTCCCCTTTCACAATATTGACATCAAAAGAAAGGTATTTCATACTATTCGAAAATCTCTCTCTCTCTCTCCCTCTCTCTCTCCCCCCCTCTCTCTCTCTCTCTCTCTCTTTCTCTCTCTTCTCTCTCTCTCTCTCTCTCTCTCTCTCTCTCTCTCTTCCGTTTCTGCCAGTAGGTGCTATGTGGCTTAGCGAGCAATAGTATAAAAGTGAACGCACCAAAGTCAAACCCTCTTTCACCTTCTCGACAGAGTTAACAGTGCGTCTCCTATCAACAGAACAGGTGAGCCTCTCCCACACAGCAATCTCGTGTAGCATGGCACACGAGAACATCGTCAACTTGTAAGTCTACATTTTCCTTTCTACTAGGTATTATATAAAGGGCCCTTAACACTATCTATACTAAAATATCATTTTTATATCTAAAAGAGAATACAACTCTTTATATTAATCATGTGTAGGGGTTAATTTCGCATTTGCCTGAGGAGTTGTCTGCCCGCTTGATGTCGCTGGTTCCCGCTAGGGGCCTCTTGTATTTAAGCGGCTGATTTGAATTTCTCTCCCTCTTTTCTACCTCTTTCCTCGCTACGAGACCACATGGGTTAGAAAATTGTCATTCCCTTCTCGTTGGGGCTTCGGCCCTCAACGCCGGCTACTGGTCACTGTAAGTGATTTATACAGCATGGACTATTATTAGTCTCATGTCTGTACCTTTATATTATGTGTACTTTAATATTATCTTGTCTGTGACTTTTATGTATGTATGTTTATGTACACTATTCTATCTTCCATTGTTTATATATCTTGTTCATTCATGTGCTGTATTATATCAAATGTATTGTCCCTCAACCTGTGTCGGAGTTTGTTCGCGTTTCACCGAGTCATGACTTTGTCATAACCTTTGAATCTTACACATGTTATTCTTGTATTCATTCTTCTAAAATTTTTCTTGTTAATTCGTGAATTTGTTTTTGCATATATATCCACAGGAGGGTGTATTATACTACACATAGGATTCCGCTACAAAATGTCTGGGTATGTTCCATTTCAATTAAAAATGTTAACGGCGATTTGGGGTTTCAAAAACGACAAACATACTAAGACAACCTTCTGTCGTTGAAACCATAACCTGTTCTGCAACAAATTACGCGATTCTCATTTTCTCTTCGTAGCCAGTGTCCTGTGTAAGATACT
>CM042139.1:90506285-90526285 GCA_023376005.1 Doryteuthis pealeii | reverse complement strand
TAAACATCTGTTTAACAATTTTATTTTTTATCTTTACGAGTTTTCTGGCCAACTTTTTAATATTTGGGTGAAATTCGTGGTTTAGTCCACCAAAGTTCAGGTTCCGAATACTTTCAGCACTTCGAAGTGCTATCATCAGGGGTCATGTGTTCCAGTTTTTAAAAAATTATATTAATGTGAAGGCTATATATATATATAGGGTTTTCGGGAGAAATTTGATAGTTTCAGAAGGAAAAAGAAAAAGTGCTTGGTAACTACAAAATTTAATGGATTGTAAAGAAATTCGACAGGCACGGAAATTACACGACTGTCAACAAGTTTCACTCAAAATAACCGCCATTAGCGTCGATCACAGCCTCAATCCTGCTCCGAAACCTGGAGCAAGCTGATGTCACAGTTTCCCTGGGAAATGTCTCAAAAATTACCCTAATTCTGTCGATTAACTGGGCTTTTGTAGTACTGGCACGGCGATTGGTGTCTTTCTCAACAGCGCCACATACATAATAACCCATGGGGCTAAGATCTGGGGAGTTCGGATGCCAAACATTGGGATTAGGTAGTCGTAAAAATTCGCCGACAACCATTTTTGACTTTCGCAGGGGGCCAATCCTGCTGCGAGGATTGAACTAGTAGTAACAGATTTTTGAGACTAGCTTACTAACCATTACACCACGACGAGACGCCCTAAATGATTTACTCCATCAGTTCACCACGGGTAGGAGTGTGTGGCATCCAGCGAATATTGAACTCGAAAAACGTGATCCAATGCCCGTGTAGTTGCCTTTACACTGCAGACCTTTCCTCGAGTTTTCATGGAGTCAAAACCTTGGTTACTTTGTCATTGTTCAGGAAACCTCTATTATTACAATCTAAAACATGTCACTGAAATCTTGACCCTGTGTCAGATCTTGCTTGTGTGGTGGGGTTGGGTAAATATATATAATCTTATTATGATGGTCTGTATGTCTGTAACCGAACTGTAACTACTCAAGTCATAGTTCCCTTAATTATTTACGTCACATTCTCCATGATTATTATTTTTATTTAAACCTCAATTATTGATAAAATTGTTTTAGATTATTAACATTAATGACCATATCTACATACTAATAACATGCAATTGTATTTATATATACAAAAAAGTTGCGGTTTACAGTGAGAACTGAAAGGCTAATTTGCATATTGATATTAAAAATTTGATTTTAATAGATATGTGCTTAGTATTATTGATTTCTAATTGTTTGATTTTATCATAATGAATATGAGCAAAAAATCTCGGGGATAAATCTTAAAAGAAATCCATTAAAAAAAAGAAATAACTGTCATTTTATTCTTTACTTCCTATTTTGACTAAATAGTTAAATTAGGAAAATTTAGCAATGAAATACAGGAGTAACGGAAGAGTAAGTTTGCTTCAGACTATCATCTCTTCCCCCATGAAAGAAGATTTGAGAGGCAAACATTATTCCAGTGACGAGGAAGTGAAATCTGTAGCGAAGAAGTGGCTCAAAGAATAGTCAACAGAATTTTACGGGGCAGGGATACATGCTCTAATTCGAAGGTGGAACATTGCTATTGAGAGAAACGGTGACTATGTGGAGGAGTAGGGATGTGATCCACAGAGGACTAGCATCATTTTGATGCATGATACATGTTCTTGTGTAGGTTATTATACCAGTCCTAAGCAAAATGGCATTACTTTTTAACTCACCCTCGTAATCATAACAAGTTCTTTTTTAGTATTCGGGAGCCATCACGGAACTTTGAACCTAACCCTTTATTCAGTCCACGGGGGTATCCTGTTCTCATTCCGCTAACCATAGTTGGGGTAGGAGTTGTGTTAATTATTTTTCTATGTTACTGCCGCCGCCCAGGATTGAACTCGGAATCCAGAGATAACTGTCACTTAGAACTGTCTTAACCTAACTACCTTATCCACTAGGCCATGTGTCCAATTCAAGCCTCATCTCAAACATTCAGAGAGAAAGTTCTTTTTTGTTTTATTTTGAAAACATTTGAATGCTTCAGGGTTAAGAGGTACAGTTTACATTGAATCTAAATTCAAAGATTTTTTCAATGGGCATGACAGATTTATCGACCTAAGAATCCACGCTTTGTCCTCCTCGCCTTCTTCATTGCCTTTTGGTGGAAGTGATGTGTGTCACGTGATAGATTACAGAAAGAATTTATGCGAAATTGAGTCCCACTTTGAACTTATGAAGATAAGTATGTTGGACGTAAGAAGGCCGAGACAGAATGTGCTAAATTTATATTCCTTAAACATTGTGCACATTGTTCTATTCTCCAAAGAATAAAAGTTATTTAGTGTTGGATAAACAGGAATTTTCCGATGACGTGAATATATCACAATAATAATTATCGAATATAAATTTTAGGACCGGCGGAAGCTCATGTTGTAGTAATTGCAACTTCTCTCTCTCTCTCTCTCTCTCTCTCTCTCTCTATTCTCTCTATATATATATATATATATATATAATATATACCTATCTCTCACTATATATATATATATATAAATGCCTCTCCCTCTCCACCATGTAAGTTTCTTACACCTCTCTTTATCTCCTTATTTCTTGCTTTGGCTGCTCTCTCTCTCTCTCTCTCTCTCTCTCTCTCTCTCTCTCTCTCTCTCCTCTCTCTTCGTTCTCTGTGTGTGTGTTTGTGTGTGTGTGTGTGGTTCTGCCTCTCCCTCTTCCTTTCACCCTCTCTTGAACCCCTCGTCTATCTTTTGTTCCTCTCTTGTCTTTACCCCTCTCTCTCTCTCCCTCTCTGCCTTTCTCTCTCCTATATATATTTTTTACACCTCTCTCTTCTCTCTCTCTCTCTCTCTCTCTCTCTCTCTCTTGCTCTCCCTCTCTCTTACTCTGTTTCTCTATGTTTCTCTGCCTCTCCCTTTCCCCAGTATATACCTTATTACACCCTTCTCTCTCTCACTCTCTTCTCTCACTCTCACACTATATATCTTCCTTACCCCCCCTTCTCTCTCTTCTCCTCTCTCTCTCTCTCTCTCTCTCTCTCTCTCTCTCTCTCTCTATTTGTATATCTTCCTTACACGTCTTATTGTCTCTCATACTCTCTGTCTCTCCCCACTCTCTGTCTCTCCCTCTCTCTCTCACTTGTCCCTCTCTTTTATTCTCTCTTTTATCACCATTCTTTTATATTGTCCCCGTCTCATTCTCTCTTCTCTGTCTCTCTTCCTCCCTCTCTCTGTCTCTCTGTCTCTGTCTGTCTGTCTGTCTCTCTTTCTCTCTTCTTGGTAATTGTCCTTATTGCTAAAACTCCGACGACTGCTAACTAAATTCAGCACCTTGCTTTAAACAAATCTGTCTAGACCAGTATTTCCGAATGTGGTCCGCACACCCCTCTTGGGGGACGTTATCAGTAACGAAAAGGCGGGAACTAAAATTATTTCACAGAGAGAGGGATTTGAAACGGTTGGGAATCAAACTGGTAAATTGTCATCAGGGAAGTATAAATAGGGGAAGAATAACACACTATGCTGTCAACTTTGATTAAGTTGAGGTTAACACTTGCCCACTTTCAGACATTAAGAGATGAATTAAATTCAAAAAAATATTCTACGTTGTTTAGAATAAACTGCTTTGACGACTGCTAAACATATTGATACAAGACTTCAAGTAGCAACAACTATAACCTCAGTAGCTTTTTGACTACCGGGTGAAAATGTGTGTTGCTTTTGTGTGGGTTTCGTCCTCTTTTTCTTTTAAGACCATCAAAAGCTCATTAGTCAATGTAGATTCCCCTTGACCTGGTGTCAGCAAGGTTCACTCGACTGACACCGACGCCTCATATATCGTTACACAACCATTATCTTTCAAACAAGAAAATAGAAGCTTATCCGTCAACAAATAATGACACTACAGCAGTGTTTTCCAACGGGGTCTTCATCGACCCCTGAGCCAGTATTAGGAGTTACGAGGGGGCGGCGACTTACATAATGGTATAGAGCGAGGGAGTATGTATTTACTCAACTTATCCGCCACGCGCATGTTACGACATAAAGACATTTATTAAGCGGAATACTGTTGGCTTTAATTCAGAGATTTCCTTCTCCTAGACAGATTGCTTTGTCAAGGATAAAGAATCCCAGCCTGTCCTATTATTTACCAATAGCTGGAGGGAAAAGAGATACATTTCCCAGGGCATTAGCAAGAAGTAAAATGCAAACTGAGGCTCGAGCTCTGGCCCAGTGTCCGATAAATTACACACGGAGCTCTAAATACATCACGCACTTAAACCACAACATTTTAAACACAGAAAAACAAGGCACATACGCAACAGAAGACATAAATCTAACCACAATATCTAATAAGACAGACATAGAACCCAAAACCAATACAACCTACTTAGATGTAAGAAATCACTGAAGATAGCAACATTTAACGTTAGAACATTAAAAACGATAGGCCAACTCCCCGAACTTACAGCGTCCGCAGCCGAAAAGAACATAGATATCATATGTGTGCAAGAACACAGATTTGACCATGGTGATATAGAATTAAAATACCATGAATCTGGAAATGGATGGACATTTGTGTCAGCATCTGCATGGAAAAACTCTGTCAATGCCACTATAGGAGGCATAGGAATGCTTCTCAGTCCTCGAGCTCTAAAGTCACTGAATAGCATAGAAAAAATCCAACCCAGGATCATGAGCGCTACGTTTAATGGCAACCCATACATGACCGTAGTCTCGTGTTACAGCCCCACAAATGTCAGTGATGAAACAGATATAGAAACATTTTACAATGGGCTATCATCGCTATGCAGACACACCCCCAAACATAATGTACTGATCATTGGGGGAGACATGAATGCACAGATAGGAAAAACAGAATACAATAGATTTAGTTTAAACAACACCTCAAACAGAAACGGCGATCTCCTAGCTGAGTTCTCCCTAGAGAACAGACTCGTTTGCTTAAACACCAAATTCCAAAAACGGATGGGCAAACTATGGACATACACACACCCAAATAACACAAACGCACAAATAGACTACATCCTAATAAACAAGAAATGGATAAATAGTGCAATGAACTGCGAAGCATACTCCTCCTTTGAATGAGTATCCTCTGACCACAGAATAGTCACTGCAAAACTAAGACTAAGCTTGCGTAGAAATAAAAAGCAAACTAGTAGATCTGTACGATACGAATGGTCGACACTTGCCAACAGCGATATATGCAATCACTACGCTGTCGCAGTAAGAAACAGGTTCGATATCCTCCAAGAGACAGCTGAATGCCTCTCACCAAACGAGGAATACGAAAACTTTGTTAGTGCACACCTAGAAGCAGCAGCAGAGTGCGTACCAACGAAACTAAGAGCTAAGCACCAGGTTCCCTGGGAGACAGAAGAAGTTAGAGAAAAAAGAAATATTACCAAAAAAGCAGCTCAACGTAATAAAGCAAACCCAACTAACACAAATTTACATAACCTTAGGAAAGCCCAGATAAAACTAACCAAAACATACAAAAAAGAACGAACAGAATATATACAAGCACAAATAAATAACATCAGACAATCAGTGGAAGACAGACAGTCACGATTAGCATGGCAAATAGTAAATGAAATCAGTGATAGAAAAGTACCTCTAGATCAAAGCTAAGGGCAACCAACCAGAAAGATAGACTGCAGAAATGGAAAAGCCACTTCCAGAAACTTCCAGGAAACCCACCTAAAATCATGGAAAATAATACCCAAAAGATCATAGATAGACAATAGACATAAAACTGGGGGACTTTACAACTGAAGAAATCAATGAAGTATTAAAAAACTAAAAAGCAGAAAGCAGCAGGCCTTGACAAAATACCCCCAGAGGTATGGAAGTTGGGGAAATTCAACGACATACTGCTTAGGCTATGCAATGCTGTGTATAGGCAAAATAGGATAGATAGATGGACGAAAGGATGCATCCTCCCATTCCCAAAAAAAAGGAGACCTAGGAATCGCCAAAAACTACAGAGGCATAACTCTTACTGCTATTGCAGCTAAGATATATAATACCCTTCTTCTTAATCGCATCCGACCCGAAATAGAGAAAATCCTAAGGAAAAACCAAAACGGATTTCGTAGAAACAGATCCACAACTTCTCAAATCCTGACTATACGACGAATCATAGAGGGGGTCCGAGCAAAAAACCTAGAGGCAACGCTACTATTCGTAGATTTTTCTAAGGCATTTGACTCTATACACAGAGGGAAAATGGAACAAATACTACTAGCATATGGTCTCCCCAAAGAAACGGTTGCCGCCATAATGATGCTCTACAAAGACACTAAAGCAATGGTACGCTCACCTGATGGCGACACAGATTTCTTTGACATCACCGCTGGGGTTCTGCAGGGATATACGTTAGCACCATATATATTTATAATATGCCTAGACTACATACTCAGAACATTAGATACCCTAAAAGAAAAAGGTCTCACACTAAGGAAAGCAAGAAGCAGGCGATACCCCGCACAAACAGTCACAGATGTGGACTATGCTGATGACCTCGCGCTCCTTGCCGATACGCCGCCACAGGCTGAGACACTACTACACAGCCTGGAGAAGGCAGCAAAGAACGTCGGCCTCTATGTGAACTCAGATAAAACTGAGTTCATGAGCTTCAAAAAGCAAGGGGACATCTCCACACTTGACGGCAAGCCTCTTAAGTCAGTAAAAAAATTCACATACCTAGGGAGTAATATCCACAGAAAGCGATGTTAACACTCGAATAGGAAAGGCATGGTTGGCCACCAACAAACTATCAGTCATATGGAAATCCGATCTCCCCAACAAGCTAAAGAGGCAATTCTTCCAGGCTGTGGTTGTGTCGGTACTTCTGTATGGCTGTACCACCTGGACCCTAACGAAGCGTCTTGAGAATAAGCTAGATGGGAGCTGTACGAGAATGCTACGGACGGTCCTGGATAGGTCGTTGAAGCAGCACCCCACAAAAGAGCAACTATATGGCCACCTGCCCCCCATCTCACAAACCATACGAGTGAGACGGACTAGAGATGCAGGTCACTGCTGGAGAAACAAGGACGAGATCGTAAGCGACGTACTACTGTGGAAGCCGGCGCATGGGCGCGCTAATGTGGGCCGCCCAGCCAGGACCTACATTGACCAACTATGTTGGGATACTGGCTGCTGCGCAGAGGAGCTGCCAGAGTCAATGAATGATAGGGAAGGATGGCGAGAGATCATCATGGATATCCGTGCAAACTATGCGACATGATGATGATGAAAATGCAAACTGCTTTGAGTAGAATTTGAAATTGGGTCACCGATTCCGTTTCCGCCAATGATAACGTCTTCTCTGTACTTTCATATTTACATTTCTATATAGTTATTTCTTAAGAAGTATTTTGCACACGGTTCTATCAAATACGAATAACTTTTAAACAGATCTATTCAACCCCTAGATGAGACACTTACAGGTACTACCACTTTCAATCAAAGTGAACATGGGACTGATGATAATGAAGGGATACTCTTTACTCCTCAGATCTCCAGAACTGGAGCCTCGCCATCAGATGTAGTTTAGTTTCATACCTGGGAAATAGGGACCCTCAGCATCTGTTCCGGTGAGTGAAGCAAAGTAACTGGCGAGGTCCCAGGAGCACCTGCTCCTCGCCTAAAATGGACCGGACCTGGTTTATTGCCCTGTGCCTGAGGCTCCCCAAAAAATGAATGCCGACAGGACCAAGCATTTTATGCACTGGCCATGTCATGATCTTCGGTTTGTGAGTGGCTTTTCTCACGTTAAAAAGGCCTAGTCTTAATCCGGCCTGGTGGGAAGTCAGGAAAACAAATACCCAGGACATCCCTTTGTTTGTTTGCTTTTTTAGGGGAGCTTACCCTACTGCAGGGGATAGTCAGCGTATCATAAGTCCTGCTGAAAGAGCTACCCACCCCTTTCCTAGACGTTTCCACTGATTGAAATTTTGTTTTTGTTTTTGTTTTTTGTTTTCTTTGTTTTGTTTTACGGCATTTTTGGTGTGTCATTTAATGCCGGCAAAGTTTTTAAAAATTCGTAGCAATTGTTTGGAAGAAATTTTTTTAAACTCAATTTTTTTTGTAAACAAATTTTCTATCCAACCCATAGATGGGACCCTAACAGGTACTACCACTCCGAGTCAGAGTGGACCTGGGAGCAATGGGGATGAAGGTGTGCTCCACATTCACCAGACATCCAGAACTAGAATTTTACCATCAGATAGAATTTAACGTCATTCCCAGGACATGAAGACACTCAGCCACCGCCTTCTAGCACATATATGATAAAAAGGGTTGGGGCTTGCCATAAGGGCGATAGGGTTGGGGCAATCATATCGGTGCTAGGGCTTGACATAACCAGCCGATTGATCGGAAGGGGCCGCTCCGACCGCTCGTCTAGCCCAAGTAAGGGCCTAAGTGGAGTATTGTATGTCATAGACTGTTCAGCCACCAGGATTCCGTCCTTGATGCTGAACAGTCGCCACCCACAGCCAACGGGTGGTCCCATTGGGTGGGAGGCTCCTGCAGGGGTGCAGTCAGTATATTCTAAAGCCCCAGCCGACAGGGCTTCGAGATCGTGTAATTTCTGTATTAACAATGCATTATTAATAATCAATAATATTAAGTCATGTGGTCTATGTTAAGCAAAACAAAAATGAATAAAATAAAAAATCAAGAAAAAGAGATATCTACTCAAGACTAATTTATAGAACGTTTGATAGTTGGCTCCAAAGAAATTAATTATTGAAAAGGAACCGGTTAGTGGGGTCAGTAGGGTTGGGGTTGGACAATGATTGTTGTTTTAGGTATTAAGATATTATTTCAAGTTGCTTTGTCGTGTAATTAATTTAAAGTAAGTGCCAAATCTGCACTTCGTCTGGATGTTCAATTTCTTTATTAGATTGTTTTAATTTCAGTTTATTCTTATCTTGCTTGACGGTCAGACCACACGACAACGAGTGGTCAGGATCACGTGGGATAAATAAAAATCATCCTGACGTATAAAAATAGTCGGTAAGCTAAAGATAAGAAAACAAATGACAATATAGTTACGAGCTGAACAAATACTACTGGCAAGACAAGAGCATCCCTTTCATGGTTTAATGTTTGCAACCTAGTCTCGTAGATCTATTACTACTGAAAACTGAGTTCGATCCTCGCTGGATGCCTCATACTTGCGACTTTCTGTCACATCGGACCCGTAGCGAACAGGTTGGGTATATACCTATTATTGGAAGGACATTAAATTACTGTCCCACTTTTTATTGTACCTCTAAATTAGCATAACAGCAGGCCCCGACACTAACTTATAGAAGAAAAAATTATACATCAATATTTTTTCTGTTTAAAAGGGGGGGTGCGCCAAATTTTCAATAGAGTTTTCAACAAAAAATATTTTTAGAATCTAATAATATGACATTTTAAACTTCACATATTTTAAATGAATTTTATATATTAATTTATCATAGTAGAAATACCTAAATTTCTTAAATTAGACAGTTTTGAAATGAAATATCTGATGTATTATAAAATTCATTCATTGAAAAATTTCATTATGTCATGATACTGAAAATCATCGACCCTATAATCAGTCTTAAAAATTATATTTTACTCTCACTCTTTTTTTTTTTTTTTTTTTTTTTTCAATAAGAGGTTAACTAAAAAGTTTACAAATAAATAGATACCTACAGTTTTGTGTAAAATTTATGTATAGAATATTCAAAATAATTATTCAATTAATAATTAATAGATACACACAATATTTTCTTTGAGGGGGACAGAACCAGGCCCTGACAGTAACTTTTTTCATGACCGTCCCGAACAAAACTTATCAACCATCCCAAATGGGGTTTGGACCGTCCCGAAATCAAAATATTTTTGTTTAATTCATTAGCATCATCTATACTTGTCATTCATCAGTAGCATAATAACATATAATAAAACATTAAAAAAAAATGAAGCAGTGATAATTCTGGATATTTGGACAAAAAATCCATTTCCTAGTGTGTTTTGAGCTAAAAAAAATACTTTTTTACTTTAAGTTACCCTGAGTAGGGTTAGTAGTACATAATTCGGTCCTTTTAAACTATCTCCCTCCACCATTATTGGCATTACATGGCTTTGAGAATAGACCTGCGGTGTCATAGCCTCATTTTGAGGTCAGCATTCGGGCAATCACTGGACAGCCAATATTGGAATGTAGTACTAACTTGTAGGAAAATGTTTTACAGTCCCCGGCAGACCGTCCCAGATGTAATTTTTTATCGTCCCCGGGACGACGGGATAACGTTAATGTCGAGCCCTGGCATAACACCAAATTATATCTGAGTATTTATGTCTTAATAAACATCGTCGAGAGGTTAGCATTTATGGTGTACTGGCACATCTCTTCTTCTATATATAATGGAGATTTAGTCACTATGTGTCTGTAACCGAAACTACGTCACTGCTTACCTCACAGTAATTTCGTGAATTAAAAGAAATGAGTACTTAATTTATAGTCAGTATCATTTCTACATAAAATTACACGAACAACTCGTTTATATATATACTCAAGTCTAGGTACAAAAAATGATGGTCCACCGAGCTTTTTAAAAGAAGTTTTTTTAAAAAAATACATTCGCGATATTATTGATTTATATATAGTTGTTGTTTTTTTTTTCACTTTGATATATATGTAAAGTTATCTAACGTTTAGATTTTTGCGAAAAAATATTTACAAACCTGAAATTGTCATATATTCTTCTTTGACATTAAATTTGAAAAGGTTTGTGAATTTAACTGTATCTTGTATTTATAACAAGACATGTTGTGTTTGAATGATGCTACATTAATGTGGACTTGAAGTGGTTAGTTGTAGTTATCACTCTGGTAACGTTAACGAATATGAAAAACAACTCGTACAACTCAACAAGTTTTATTGTCAGAGCAAATTAAATTTTAAAAAAGAACCACCCTGTCGCCTGTGCCTTTAGAATACGTCGACTGCACCTTTGCAGATGGGTAAAATCCCCCTTCCCAATGGATCCACATGTTGGCCGTGGGTGGCGCCCCGTGATACTTAAGAACGGGATCCTGGTGGCTGAGCAGTCCATGACATGCAACACTCTACTTTGGCCCTTACTTAGCTTAGACGTGCGGTCAGAGAGGCCCTCTCCGATCAATTAGGTGGTCACATCAAGCCCTAGCACCTATATGATTGCTCCGATCCTATTGCCCTTATGGAAAACCCACAACTTTTTTCATATATGTGCTAGAAGGCGGTGACTGAGGGCCTTATTGTCCAGGGAATGATGTTAAAATGCCTCTAGTGGTAAAGTTCCAATTCTGGATCTCTGGGGAGTGTAGAGTATTCATTCATCGCCATTACTCCCAGGTCCATCGTGACCTGGAGTGGTAGTACCTGTTAGGGTCCCATTTATGGGTTAAATAGATTAAAAATGTGTTTGGAAAAGTTGAGTTTGCAAAAAAATGAATACCCAATAAGAATAAATATAACAAAACATCTTCGGCATAAAATAACCTTTGGGTTGACATGCTGTAAAATCCAACCAACCAACTATATTGCGTAGTGTCGGGTTCAATGCGTCAAAAGATCTGTTGACAGAGGGGCGAGAAGAGGTTCTTGCTTTTGGGCCATGTTGTGGGGAGCGACTCAACTTGGTACTTCTTTTCATACCCAGATGTTGCAAAGGTAAGGATGGGTATAATTTCCTACAGGCCACGGCAAGAGGTAGGAAGTTAATTCCACAATAGCGTCATTGCGGGTGCAACAAATTATAAAATGTTTTTTGTTTGATTATGTTTTTTGTTTTTTTGTTTTTTTGGCTAAATCTTGATTTTCCAGTAGGGTAAGTTATGGAAGAAAGCCCATCACTGTTGTTTCTATTTTTAAATTTTCAGCTCGATGTCTACTCTATACAAGATAAAGATTCAGTTTACATAACGTGATTGAGACAGTGTAAGTGTTCATTTTAACATTATATTTAAAGAGTAAATCAAATCTCTCGCTATAACTTATTCAAACAGGTTTTGTTAAAAAAAACACGGAATATTTCGCCTTGATGATCTTCAAGTGTTTTCGTTCAAACCTTCTTGTCGTTTTTCTTATATCATGATCCAGATGTTAGAGACGGTGTCCCATATTATGTTCCCAAGCGCTTTCAACCACATCCGACCATGGATGCCTTTGGTGGGATTATTTGTTGTAGTTGTTTGTTTTGTTGGTTTTTATTTTGTTTATTTTTATTTTTTTCTGTTTTTTGTGATGCTAGTTTTATTTATATTGGGAGAGGTTTTGCAGTCTTCTTTTGTGGTTGCAGGCTTAATTAGTTAGGATGATTTCTGCTATGGTTAGTGCGTTAACTATTAAAGGTTATATATTTTTTAATTTTTGATGCAAATTGATTCTAGGATTTGTAGGTGTGTTTTATTGCTATTTTTATAGAGGATTTTTGTATTGTCGGTGAGAATTGCAATATATCGGAGGATGTGAATTTGTCATTATATATATATATATATATATATATATATATATATATATAAACAAAAGTGGGGGTAAATGTTAATCCCACCTGTACAATGTTTTCTTTACTTACAAACCTAATTTGATGAATGTATCTAAATTGTTATATATAATGTTTAGTGTTTATGGACGCCTATTTTTGTCTGGATAAGTAGATTGTTCTATATAAAAATAGATAAGTAGGTAAAAAAACGAAGTAGAGAGATAAATTAAAAATACATATATTTATAGTTTCATACATATGCGCGGATGCTTAATAAGGCTTAATGGTTAGCAAACTGGACTTGGGGTGCAGTTCGAGAGTTTATTATTGATTGATTGACTGGTTGATTTTAACGGCGTGTCAAACCGACTAGTGTTATTTTATGCCTTGAAGTTAGGGAATCGCATAAATTGTACGTTTATATTTACATTTTTGAGTAGTTGTTTCTTAAGCGTTTTTACATAGAGTTATATGATATTATTCCTATCTAATACAAAGAATTTGCACAATTATTATATGATGCCAATATTTTATACACAATTATATATTTTCAAGTAACTATTTCTATCTAATAATAAGCATGTTTGCAAACAGTTACATGGTTTCAAATAACTAATAATAATAATCCTTAGTAAACAATTATAACTATTTTATACAAATAATTCACACATATTATATGGTATCAAGGGCGGGTTAGCTCAGTTAACTCAGCGTAGAGTAGTCAGGGTTCTGTGCGTAAGTAGGAGCTGATGGTAGGTGTGGTGCTCCACCTCAGATGCAAAACAATTTCCTTGGCCTAGCACAGTAAAAAGGGGATAGACTCTCTCGCGTCTGGCTGATACCGACTTTAAGGCCACCCCGACGACTTTTATATGGTACCCGGCAAAAGGAAGGAGAGACAACAGCAACCCCACCAAGCATCACTGTTTTGTTTGCGGTTCACTGCACCAAAGATTGCCATTCAAAAATTGGTCACGCAAAAAAGTGGACACTACCCATCGTCTTCAGTAGATGGACGGATGCCAACATTTCTGGTCTAACACAAATAATTTTCAACTGGTTCTACTTGACCCGAGGACCTAAAAGGTCATATCACGGGTCAGAATGGATATGGGTGTAATGCCAATGAAAGGAGTACTCCACATTTCTGGGAGCTTCATAACTGGAATCTCGCACCGAATGCACTTTGTGATATACCACGACAACTTAGTCTAAGCGGCTCAAACTGTTTTGCTACATATCCAGGGATGAGTAAGATTCATGCCATAATAATGTATTAGTTGGAACTCTGTTGGAATAATTTGACATATAATAGGTATCCTAATTCCACCAGGATTTATAGACTAGCCTAAGTCACATGGTTTATAACCAACCATACTGCGTGGCTGATACACTACTTAAACCCCCAGCAGGGGGTATATACCGGGCGATTACCATACTCAGGACTCTTTACCAAGGATCCTCCTGGCCAAGCGCTCTGCTTGAGGCCTACAAGATGGCAAAACACATTGTAACAAATCCCTGTAAGAATTTGAAATATGGTTTCAAGTAATTTTTTATTCTGCTTCTTACTTGTGCGAAGGAACTGGAATGTAACCGGTGACAAAAGAATATAAAACTAAAATAAAGATTTTTAAACTCGAGACAGTAAATATGATGTAAAGTGAATATCATAAACAATACACACATTGAGGAGGGATTTTAATATTCCTCCGGCTGGTAGAAGTTATAAAGAACTAGCAAAATAACGCCTCGGCGACGTATAAATATTGCTAGGGGATGGGTTGAAAATTTATTCAGAGAGTTTTTGGTATCATAAAGTAGGTAAAATTATCAAATTTATTTAAGGGGAAAAAATAAAAAATTTATTAGGGGAGTAAAAAAATTAAAATTGAATGGGCTGTTCTGTACTTTTATAAATAAAACAAACATAATAAGATAAAAATAAACAGCATGTATTTATAAAACTTGTTAAAAAAAAAAGACTGTCTAACATTGCATGCTCAAATTTTGAGTGTATTTACTGTTTGATGTGTATTTATTCTATGGTAGTGTGACGTAAGCAGTACGTAGTTTGTTCGACAAAACCGGAAGCGAATCTCCTATATTAATAGATGTTTTTTCCAGAGTGCGTTATACGTCTGGCCCTCGTGTGACAATTCGACGAAACTGAAAAAGTTCTTGAAAAAACGCACGCAATCGAATGACCTGGTGCCCAGGTGGCCTAAGAATGTCTCTGTTGCTATGAAGATTTGAACTATGAGTCTTAGGAGCCTGGTGGTTTGGCGGACAGGGATAGGCCTAAACACAGAAGAGAGATGTGTAACAGACGGCGATGGGTCTAAAAAAGATGTGGATGGTACCTTAGATGAGTCAGAACAATACTTTCTTTTGTAGCAATTATAGGCTTAAGTATAAAATAATTTTACATAGTTATATAGGTTTCAAAGTATTCTATCTCAACTACAATATTTTAACAGTATATTTACCCTAGATGGACGCCTTAAGATATCTGGGAGTAATCGCAATGAATGGGGGGAATAGCTTATATACTCAAAGCTACTAGAACTGGAGATTCCTGAATTTATAATATTATTTTCTCATTAGTGAGACTGTGAATATACCAAGTAGATAATTTAACTATTACACATGTTATATGTAAGTTAAGAGCTATTGCAAACAAGATCTAATATGTAAAAAGTATGATAATTGATTAAATTTTTCGCCACCTCTCTCTCTCGTCTCTCGTTCCTCTCTCTCTCTCTCTCTCTCTCTCTCTCTCGTCTCTCTCTCTCTCTCTCTCTCTCTCTCGGTTTCTTTTTCTATCGTTCCATATATTCATTCCATTCTATTGAAAGAACATTATCGCTCCTCATCTCGCTCCACTCTCGCATCTTTCTGCCCACTTGCTTTGTCTTTCTGTCTTTATTAATTTTTCTGATGTGAAGCATGTCATTTTTCTTCCTTATAAACTTCTTCACAATTGAAAACGAAATGATCCATTATTTAGCTGAGGGACGAAACCATCCCCCTACCAAACCTCCCCTCCCCCTCATCACCTTAACTAAGAAGTTTTTTCGGACCAGGTTAGTTGTGGTTGGTTTTATGCAGTCGACCTTGGGTTATTTTAGGCCGAACACGTTTGTTTTATTCATTCCTGTTTGGGATTCAATTTTTTAAACTCAATTTTTAACATAAAAAAAAAAACATTTTTACTCGTTTTTAAATCTATTTGACTCATGGGACCAAAAGATACTACACTCGGGTAGAGTGAACCTGGGAAAGTTGTGGAGGGAACCCCCAGTCCCCCAGAGCTCCAGAACTTAGAATTTCACCATCAGATGCAGTTTAATGTTCATAATAAGGCCCATGGCACAAAAACTCTCAGCCACCGCTTCTAGTATAATATAGGTATGATAAATGGTTGAGGGGTGTCATAAAGGCAATGAATGCGGGGACAATATGTTGGTGCCAGGGCTTGACGTGACCAGCAGATTGATCGAGGGTGTTCTCGACCCTGTCTAGCCCAAGTAAGGGACCGAATGGAGTGTTGGCATAGATGCTCAGCACCAGATGCCATCTTTAAGCATCATGGGTTGCCATCCACAGCCAACAGATGGCTCTTTTGTGGGGATTGTTATCCCTCCTGTAGAGGTGCAGTCCGTGCTATTCCTACTCCTGTAGCTGACAGGGCTCTTGGGATCGAGAGGTTAAATGTGTGACAACGCGTAGGTAGGAATAGCATATTAATATAGTGATTATTGTTTACGAACTTGGTTCTTTATAATTGTTTTCATAATTCCTTTTTGTGGGGTAGAAGGAGTGGGGCTTTTTTTGTTGGGGGGGGGGGTATTCATTTAGCTATTATGGTATTCGTTTCTTCTTTTATGTTTTTCTTTTCCTTTTCCATCTTTTTAGAATTCCTTTCTTTTTTTCCTTCCTTCTTTCTTTCTTTCTTTCTTTCTCTCTTTCCTTCTTTCTTGTTTCCTCTTTTTTCTTCTTCCTCTCTAAGTTCACTTGTTTCTCATTTACTAATTTTTTCATGTTATATGCTTCCCTAAATTTTATGTCGTTAAAGAGTCATGTTGAATCTTCCTATTGTAAGAGTCTATTTATCTTTTATCTTTTTGTATTCCATTACACAATTACCCTTATAAGTGATTGATAGCATTTCTGTTCCATTTTCAATACATTGGACAATTATCTTTCTTTCAGAAAAAAAACTGTTGATTTTTACTAAGGCTCTGATAAGACTTTGCTTGGCTCTAGGCGATGTGTTCAGCGCAGAACAAGAGCAGTTTTAATATCTTTACATAACTATTTGATGTACTCAAAAATATGGTTTTGCTAATTTGTATGTCTGCGTCTTATCTTCGTTGTCGTGAACTGTAATGTTTTGTGAACTGTAAGTGCAATTCAAGTCAGCCCCAGAGAAGACGAGGTTATTGTGTTTACCGTCTTGACTATCAACGTGATAATATCCTCGATAAAGTATATGAGTAATTTGCTTGATTCCTACTCAACTAACATTTTCTATCTTACATAAGGGAGGAATTACCATCGCTAGCTGAAAAACATTGTTCCATAACGGAGCATGATTTTAAGCTATAACCCAAAGTCGTTAATCTAGCTTGCTAACCGTTACATCAATGAGAGATTCCCAAGTTTAACACTATGCCTCACAAAAATAATTTTGGTGGTTATAGCTTAAAAATCATGTCCCGTATGACAAGTTTTCTACTAGCGATGTAATTTCTACCTTAATGTAAGGAATAAGAAAATGGTTAGTTGAGTAGGGAACAATCAAAGCAAATTACTCATATCTTTATCGAAATATATCCGTTGATAGTCAAGAGGTAACACAATACACTCCGTCTTCTCTGGGGCTGCTTGAATTGCACTTACAGTTCATTCAAACATTAGCAGTGTCACGACAACGAAGATAAGACGCGAATCAATAGCAAAAATAATTTTTGAGTACAGTCAAATATACTGGGTTGATTTAGAACTGCTCTTGTGGTTCTGCGCGGAAAACATCCGCCTAGAAGACAGAGCAAAGTCTTATCAGAGGCCCTTGTAAAAACCCCCCCCCCCCCCCCCCCCCCCCTCCCCCCCCCTCAGCCAGTTTTTTTTCTGATAAAGAAAGATAATTGCTCCAATGTATGAAAATGGAACAGAAATGCTATCGTCAATCCTTTAGGGTAATTTGTGTAATGATAGCAAAAGATAAGAATAGCAGATATTGGAGCCTCTTATCAATGAGGAGATTCAAAATGATCTTTAACGAATATGTTTAAGGAAAGATGACATAAAAATAGAATGAGAAAGCTAAGTGAACTAATGGAGGAAGGGAAGAAAGAAAGAGGGAAACAATAGAAAGAATGAAGAGAGAAAAGAAATGAAAGAAAGAAAGAAGGAAGGAAAAAAGAAGGAAATTCTAAAAGATGGAAAAGGAAAAGGCTATAAGAGAGAAACGAATCCATGAATACTAAATGATGACCCCCCGACCCCCAAAAAAAAAAGCTCCCATCCTTGCTACTGCCACAAAAGGAACTTTTGAACATTATATAAGAAAGTCGTAACAATTAATCAAGTTATATTAATATGCTAGATTCCAGCCTACGCGTGTCACACTTTACCCTCGTATTCCTCAAGAAGCCCTGTCAGCTACAGGAGTAGAATACACCGACTTGCACTCTACAGAGGATATAAATCCCACAAAAGACCTCTGTTGGCTGTGGATGGCCACCCTGATGCTTAAAGATGTGCATGCCTGGTTGCCTGAGCATGAATATGCACACACTCCACTTCGGTCCTTACTTGGGCTGACAGGGGTCGAAAAGAGACACCCTTCGATCAATTGCTGGTCACGTCAAAGCCCTAGGCACCAATATAATCTGCCCGACATTATTGCCCTTTATGACACCTCAACCATTTTATCATATATAACTAGAAGGCGGTGGCTGAAAGTTTTTGTGCCAATGGTATGACATTAAACTGCAATCTGATGGTGAATTCTAATTCTGGAGCTCTGGGACTGGGGGTTCCCTTTCGGTTCACTCTACCCGGAGTTTAGTATCTGTTTGGGTCCCATGAGTCAATAGAATTTAAAAAACGATTAAAAATGGTGTTAAATAATTGAGTTTAAAAAATTGAATACCTCAACAGGAATGAAATAAACCAAACGGTGTTGGCTGAAATAACCCAAAGGTCGACATGCCTAAAACTAACCAACCAACTACCTGGTCCGAAGAAACTTCTTAGTTAAGGTTGATGGGGGAGGGGTTTGGATAAGGGGGATGGTGTCGTCCCCTCAGCTAAATAATGGATGCATTCCGTTTTCATTGTGAAGAAATGAAGGGAAGAAAAATGAATGCTTCACATCAGAAAATATAATGATACGACAGAAAGACAAAGCAAGTGCTAGAAAGATGAGAGTTGGAGCGAGAGTGAGGAAGCGATAATGTTGTTCAATAGAATGGAATGATATATGCACGATAGAAAAGAAACGCGAGAGAGAAGAGAGAGAGAGAGAGAGAGAGAGAGATGAAGAGAGAGAGAGAGAGAGAGAGAGAGAGAGATGATGAGAGAGGTGGGGAAAAATTTAAAATCAAGATTATCATTACTTTTTACATATTGATCTGTTTTTGCAATGGGCTCTTTAAGTTATCATATATTACATGTGTAATAGTTAAAATTATCATGTGTTGGTTATGTTTCAACAGTCTCACTAATAAGAGAAATAATAATTGACTAAATTCAGGATGCTCCAGTTCTAGAGCTTTGAGTAATATAGCTATCCCTTCATTGCGATTACTCCCAGAAGTATCTGTAGGGTCCCGACTATGGGTAAGAATATACTGTTTGAAAATTATTAAGTAGTTGATTTATGAATACTTGAAACCATATACATGTAAATTATTTGTTACTTGAAGCTATATATTGCTTACAAAAGAAGTATTGTTCTGACTTCACTAAAGGTACCTCCACTTCTTGTTTAGACCCATGCGCCGTCTGTGTACGACATCTCTTCTTCTGTGTTTATGCCTAATCCCTGTCCCGCAAAACACAGGCTCCCTAAGACTCATAGTTCAAAATCTCATAGCAACAGAGACAATTTCTTTAGGCCACTGGACCCGTAGGTCATGCGATTGGTGGTTTTCCAAGACTTTTCAGTTTCGTCGAATTTGTCACAACGAAAGCCAGACGTATATACGCGACTCTGGAAAAAAAAACATCTATTAATGAGGGAGATTCGCTTTCCCGAGGGGGGGTTTTTGTCTTTACAAGAAACTACGTCACTGCTTACGGTCCATAAAAGAAAAACAACTACCATAGAATAAATACACCAATAACCATAGAATAATACACTCAAAATTTGAGCATGCCAATGTTTAGGACAGTCCTACGATTGTTTTTAAACAAGTTTTTAATAAAATTACATGACTGGTATTATTTAT
>CM042139.1:90404329-90506185 GCA_023376005.1 Doryteuthis pealeii | reverse complement strand
TTTTAACGGCGTGTCAAAACCGATAGTGTTATTATGCCTTGAAGTTAGGGAATCGCATAAATGTACGTTTATAATTACATTTTTGAGTAGTGTTTCTTAAGCGTTTTTACATAGAGTTATATGATATTATTCCTATCTAATACAAAGAAATTTGCCACAATTATTTATATTGATGCCAATATTTATACCACAATTATATATTTTCAAGTAACTATTCTATCTAATAATAAGCATGTTTGCAAACAGTTACATGGTTTCAAATAACTAATAATAAATAATCCTTAGTAAACAATTTATAACTATTTTAATACAAATAATTCACACATATTATATGGTATCAAGGGCCGGGTTAGCTCAGTTAACTCAGCGTATGAGTAGTACAGGGTTCTGTGCGGTAAAGTAAGGAGCTGATGGTAGGTGTGGTGCTCCACCTCAGATGCAAAACAATTTCCTTGGCCTAGCACTAGTAAAAAGGGGATAGACTCTCTCGCTGTCTGGCTGATACCGACTTTAGGCCACCCCGACGACTTTTATATGGTACCAAAAGAGAGCCAAAAGGAAGGAGAGACAACAGCAACCCCACCAAGCATCACTGTTTGTTTGCGGTCACTGCACCAAAGATTGCCATTCAAAAATTGGTCACGCAAAAAAGTGGACACTACGCCATCGTCTTCAGTAGATGGACGGATGCCAACATTTCTGGTCTAACACAAATAATTTTCAACTGGTTCTACTTGACCCGTAGATGAAACCCTAAAAGGTCATATCACCCCGGGTCAGAATGGATATGGGTGTAATGCCAATGAAAGGAGTACTCCACATTTCTGGGAGCTTCATAACTGGAATCTCGCCACCGAATGCACTTTAGTGATATAACCACGACACTTAGTCTAAGCGGCTCAAACTGTTTTGCTACATATCCCAGGGATGAGTAGATTCATGCCATAATAAAATGTATTAGTTGGAACTCTGTTGGAATATTTTGACATATAAGGTATGCTCTAATTCCCCACCAGGATTTATAGACTAGCCTAAGTCACGTGGTTTATAACCAACCATACTGCGTGGCTGATACACTACTTAAACCCCCAGCAGAGGAGGGACTTATAATACCGGGCGATTACCAATACTCAGGACTCTTTACCAAGGATCCAATTCCACTGGCCAAGCGCTCTTGCTTGAGGCCTACAAGATGGCAAAACACATTGTAACAAATTCCCTGTAAGAATTTGAAATATGGTTTCAAGTAATTAATAATACTTATTCTGCCTTCTTACTTGTGCGAAGGAACTGGATGTAACCGGTGACAAAAGAATATAAAACAATAAAATAAAGATTTTTAAAAACTCGAGACAGTAAATATGATGTAAAAGTGAGATATCATTAAACAAATACACACATTGAAGGAAGAAAAGGAAAAAGTAAAGAATATTTAATATTCTCCGATAGCCTCAGGCTAAGAAAGATTATAAGAACTAGCAAAATAAAAAACGCCCTCTGGACGACGTAAAATAAATATTGCCTGAGGGGATGGGAGTTGAAAATTTAATATCAGAGAGTTTGTATCATAAGTAAAGTAAAATTATCAAATTTATTAAGGGGTAAAAAATAAAATACATTTATTAGGGGAGTAAAAAAAATTAAAAATTGAAATGGAAACTTAGTTCTGATAACTTTAGATATATATTAAAATAAAACAAACTATATATAGATAAATAATACCAGTCATGTATTTATTAAAACTTGTTTAAAAAAACAATTAGGACTGTCTAACATTGCATGCTCAAATTTTGAGTGTATTTATTCTATGTTATGATGTGTATTTATTCTATGGTAGTGTGACGTAAGCAGTGACGTAGTTTTTGTTACAGACAAAAACCGGAAGCGAATCTCCATTATTAATAGATGTTTTTTTTTCCAGAGTCGCGTTATACGTCTGGCTCGTGTGACAAATTCGACGAAACTGAAAAAGTCTTGAAAAACCACCAATTCGATGACCTGGTGCCAGGTGGCCTAAGAATTGTCTCTGTTGCTATGAAGATTTTGAACTATGAGTCTTAGGAGCCTGTGGTTTTGGCGGACAGGGATAGGCCTAAACACAGAAGAGAGATGTGTACACAGACGGCGATGGGTCTAAACAAGAGATGTGGAGGTACCTTAGATGAAGTCAGAACAATACTTATCTTTTGTAAGCAATTATAGCTTCAAGTAACAAATAATTTTACATAGTTATATGGTTTCAAGTATTCTAATCAACTACTAATAATTTTCAAACAGTTATATTTTACCCATAGATGGGACCCTTACAGATATCTGGGAGTAATCGCAATGAAGGGATAGCTTATATTACTCAAAGCTCTAGAACTGGAGATTCCTGAATTTAGTAATATTATTTTCTCATTAGTGAGACCTGTGAATATACCACAGTATGATAATTTAACTATTACAACATGTTATATGTATACTTAAGAGCTATTGCAAAACAGATCAATATGTAAAAAGTATGATAATCTTGATTTTAAATTTTTCCCACCTCTCTCTCTCTCTCTCTCTCTCTCTCTCTCTCTCTCTCTCTCTCTCTCTCTCTCTCTCTCTCTCTCTCTCTCTCTCTCTCTCTCTCTCTCTCGTTTCTTTTTCTATCGTTCATATATTCATTCCATTCTATTGAAACAACATTATCGCTTCCTCACTCTCGCTCCACTCTCCATCTTTCTGCCACTTGCTTTTGTCTTTCTGTCTTTTTATTATATTTTTCTGATGTGAAGCATGTCATTTTTCTTCCCTTACTTTCTTCACAATGAAAACGGAATGATCCATTATTTAGCTGAGGGGACGACAACCATCCCCCTATCCAAACCCCTCCCCCTATCAACCTTAACTAAGAAGTTTCTTCGGACCAGGTTAGTTGGTTGGTTAGGTTTTATGGCATGTCGACCCTTGGGTTATTTTAGGCCGAACACGTTTGGTTTTATTCATTCCTGTTGGGTATTCAATTTTTTAAACTCAATTTTTAACACATTTTTAACTCGTTTTTTAAATCTATTTGACTCATGGGACCCAAACAGATACTACAACTCCGGGTAAGAGTGAACCTGGGAAAAGGGAACCCCCAGTCCCCAGAGCTCCAGAATTAGAATTTCACCATCAGATGCAGTTTAATGTCATACCCATGGCACAAAAACTCTCAGCCACCGCCTTCTAGTATATATATGATAAAATGGTTGAGGGGTGTCATAAAGGCAATAAGGTCGGGACAATTATATTGGTGCTAGGGCTTGACGTGACCAGCAGATTGATCGAAGGGTGTCTCTTCGACCCCTGTCTAGCCCAAGTAAGGACCGAAGTGGAGTGTTGCATATCATGCTCTGGCACCAGGATGCCATCTTTAAGCATCATGGGTTGCCATCCACAGCCAACAGATGGCTCTTTGGGGATTTTATCCCTCTGTAGAGGTGCAGTCGGTGTATTCTACTCCTGTAGCTGACAGGGCTCTTGAGGATCGAGAGGTTAAAGTGTGACACGCGTAGGTAGGAATTAGCATATTAATATATTGATTATTGTTACGACTGTTCTTTATAATTGTTTCATAATTTCCTTTTGTGGGGTAGAAGGAGTGGGGCTTTTTTTTGGGGGGGGGTATTCATTTAGCTATTCATGGTATTCGTTTCTTCTTTTATAGTTTTCCTTTTCCATCTTTTAGAATTCCTTTCTTTTTTTCCTTCTTCTTTCTTTCTTTCTTTCTCTCTTTCTTTCTTTCTTTGTTTCCCTCTTTCTTTCTTTCCTTCCTCTCTATTAGTTCACTTAGTTTCTCATTCTATTTTTTTCATGTTCATCTTCCTAAATTATGTCGTTAAAGATCATTTGAATCTTCCTATTGATAAGAGTCTATCTTTTATCTTTTATCTTTTTGTATTCATTACACAATTACCCTAAAGGATTGATAGCATTTCTGTTCCATTTTCAATACATTGGAGCAATTATCTTTCTTTCAGAAAAAAACTGTGATTTTTACTAAGGGCTCTGATAAGACTTTGCTTGGCTCTAGGCGATGTTTTCCAGCGCAGAACAAGAGCAGTTTTAATATCTTCAATATATTTGATGTACTCAAAAATTATTTTTGCTAATTGTATTCTGCGTCCTTATCTTCGTTGTCGTGAACTGTAATGTTTGATGAACTGTAAGTGCAATTCAAGTCAGCCCCAGAGAAGACGAGTTATTGTGTTACCTCTTGACTATCAACGTGATAATATCTCGATAAAGTATATGAGTAATTTGCTTTGATTTCCCTACTCAACTAACATTTTCTATTCTTACATTAAGGGTAGAATTACCATCGCTAGCTGAAAACTTGTCATACGGACATGATTTTAAGCTAATAACACCAAAATATATTTTTGTGATGGCATACGTGTTAAGCTTGGGAATCTCTCATGATGTAACGGTTAGCAAGCTAGATTAACAGACCATTGGTATTGAGTTTGATTCTCACAGGCGACCCATACTTTTGGCCTTGTGCCACACCTAAGCTAAGCTTTGTAAATAACTATACGTTAATACGCTTCGTTAACGCTGTTGGATGTCTGGTGGCTATTGTTCGTAATACAAATGTAAACAAGAATTTTTTTTTTCTAATTTTCCAGTGATCAGAAAAGAAAAAGCCATAGCGCAATTGTTCTGATTTTTTTTTTTTTTTGGGGGGGGGTCTCAGCGTAATGTCTACTTTATACTGTTAAACAAAAAGATAAAGATTCAATTTAGTCAACCTTAGGGACTCAACATTCACTCGGCGTTAGTTGAGCCGGGTCCATCCATTCAAAGATGGAGTGTCATGGGAATCTGAGATACAGCAAAGTCTCCCTAGGTCTCCATGACCCTTCAAAGTATTCTAGCTGATGTTAACATTGGTGTCGACTGGGTAGTCTTGATTCTTCCTCTTATATTCAGTTCACTCAGTCTCTTTTCCAGGTCTTTGGGGACCGTTCCAAGCGCATCAACTCTCTGGCAAGATCCATGTATTTAAGTCCACTGGAACGACAAAATCCACTAGATGACAAGTTCTTCTCTTCTTGTTAATTAACACTAGGTCTGTTATTCTGGTTGGGATTGGGTGATCCGTTTGTATCTCAAAGTCTAATGGAATTGTATGCGTCATTTTCCAGGACTGATTCTGGTTTGTGCAAATACCATTTAGCAGCATGGTCAAATTTTAATCATTTGCACAGTTCTAAGTGCATCAATTTTTTCACCCAATCATGCCTAGTCTTGTATTCCTTGTGTGCTAGATAACTGCTTTTGCTTATTATGAGATTAACCTTTTCATCTCTGTTACTGCATAGCCCACATTTGATATTCTTCTGTGCATTATCATTTTTTGCTTTGACGAAATTTGTTTTTATGGCATTATTTTGTGCTGCTATAAATAAGATTCAGTTTCTCTCTTCAGGTTTCCCCTTCGTAGACATGTCCAGGCCATCCCATGTGCAATTTACTTGGTTTGTCGTTGTTTTACAGTTGTTTTTCTTCTCATTTTTGTTTTTGATTTGTCTTTCTAGATTTTTGTTATTGTTTTTATGCTGTTTGTCTTTAAGTTAATCCTGTTGATATTGCTGTTGTCAGTTGTTGTAATGGGCCACAAAGGATCAAGTTACTAGGACTTCAACAAAAGCTAAATTCAACAGGCATATTCTCTGCAACCTTCTAACCTAAATTCATCCTAACCAAACCTAAACTTTGAACAGTTCACTGTGAATTACCATTGCATGTTTCATACACTTTTGTACCAACTGTATATTCTTGTGCTTTTTGTACAGCAAATTCTTCGTAATAGCAAAAGCTTGATTTGTTTCCTTTCTTCAAAAGCTTCACCCAGTTTTCTCTGGGCAGTACTTTCGGTTTATTCCCTTACAAAACTTAGAGGTGTTGGTTCAGTAAAATACGTTTATTCTTATGTGTGGAATTAAGTGAAGGAGAGCCTTTCTGTGATTAGACATAGAAATCACTTTATGCGCCCAGAAATTTTGGCGCCAATATTGGATTGACATTCGGACTAGTTCCAAGAGCAGTCGACCAAAAATTATCTCTGAGAGGATTGACTAAAACAGAAGATACAAGATATCCTAAAATTTCCTCTCCATCAGACTGATAAATCTCTCATATATGATTATATACGTACGAAGGACGTTTACATTGTTAGTCATTGTTTTGTTGTTAGATAAACCGTTAGAATTGAAATAAGTTTTAATTAATTTATTTGTTGTTGTTACTCTTGTATTAAATGCTATACTAACACTATAGGGGTTTTAAACGGTGCTTTTTAGGGGATAAAATTCTCCATATATATTTTAATTGCAAATTGAATTGGAAATTGATTTATTCGCCAGAATGTTAATGCTATTGTGCTAACTATAATCTCTCTACGGCGTGCTATGTTTTTGTTATGTCACAATAATATACACGCAACAATCGGATCATTTTAATATAGACCAACCGGCCCTAATGCCACTGAGTAAAAACAACTTAGTCATAAGGCAAGTATGAACCTTGTTTCAGACGACATTAATTGTGTCTTTTCCCGTTTATATTGAGATTGTTTAAATATGCTTGGCAGCTGCACGCATTAAGTGCTACAATGCCTGTCAAGATTTATTCACTTTCTTTGTTGATTTATTGTTGTTTTAGGATTACTTGAAGGTGAAGTCTTTTGATTGAACAGAAAATCATATCTTTTAATGATTTTTATTTTTTTTACTTTTTTTTTTTACTATTTCAATAGATAGATTGTAAGTATTGTGTTGGTTTGTTTTTATTTGATTGTAATGTTTTTTTTAAACGCGTTTCACGTATTAATCGTTTTTTGATTTTTAATTATTTGTTTTACATCTTGTCATACGCGCCCAGACAATGATGGAGTAAATGAAAATGAAAATCGCTGTATTTTTGCTGTTTTTATTGATGTTTATTATTATTATTATTATTATTATATTATTATTATTATTATTATTATTATTATTATTATTATTATTATTATCGTTGTTGTTGTTTCTATCATTCCGCTTAATTTTTTTCGGCTTTCCATCTACTTGAATTAAAAAAAATACAAATTTCAATTACAAGCACATGAGGCCAGGGATTACTTCCCAACCTCCACATCCAATAATCGTGACTATTTGACTCAAAGTCGCTGCAGAACTAAGAGTGGTATGTCTATGAATAATAAATACATACATACGAGGATTGGCTGAAAAGTTCATAGGCTGACCAAGATGCTCTCATGCAAAGTGACCAAGTGAGATCCATTTTTTCTTAACCATTCTTTTGGTACTACTATACAAACACACCCATGTATATACATATATATATATACGCTACCTATGTATCCACACAGTCGTACAAATACGCTCAACACCCACATACATATACATACGTAAGAGGGTCGGTTGACACAGACCTTCATAGCCCCACTTGTGATCCATACACTTCTTCCATTGTCTTTCTGTTTTATCATCATTTAAACTCTGTCGACCCCCCTAACTTGTTTAGCTATCCTTTTGATACATTACATCCATCCACATACTTATATATATATATATATATATATATATATATATATATATATATATATATATATGCTACCTGTGTTTTAGACAAGATGGACTCATCTCCACACTGGATGGTAAGTTTCTGAAATTCGTAGACCAGTTCACATACCTAGGTAGCAATATCTCATCTACAAAAAGGGATGTCAATGTACGCATAGGAAAAGCATGGACTGCTATTGACAGATTATCCATCATATGGAAATCTGATCTCACTCATAGGATAAAGCGAGACTTTTTCCACGCCGTAGCCGTATCAGTGCAACTTGAGCCCTAACGAAGCGCTTAGAGAAAAATCTAGAACAGAGCTACGCAAGGATCTCTCGCTGTCCTGGACAAACCCCGACAGCAGCATCCCACAAGAAAACAGCTGTACGATCACCTGCCTCCTATTACATAAAAACATCCGGGTGAGACAAACAAGACACATTGGATACTGCTGGAGAAGTAAGGACGAACTCATAATGGACGTTTTACTAAGGACAACTCCACATGACGTTTATGTATTCTTTCCTTGTAATGTCACCTGCATGTATATTGTGTATATAAAATATTAAGTGTTATTTGATGCGTAATCAAATTTGTTTTGTCTTTCCTTTCGTTGTGTTTGATGCTAGTATAAGTAAAATAAAGAAAGGCCTATCGTCGATATCAGTCGAACAGAAAGGGAGTCTATCCACTTTTCACTAGACGAGGGAGATTGTTGGATTTTTGCAGATATAAGGTGTGTGCCAGTTCCCCGCCTATAATTATAGACTAGGCGAGATCATGTGATCTATTCCTTAGCCAATTGCTGGCCATACTGCGTGACTGATATATTACTTAAACGCTGATTCTTTCTCAGTCTATTCACAATAATCGACGATGGAACCTAGTATTCTCTACCTGAGAGGATTACCAACGGATCCAAATCGGAGGACTCTTTACCTAGAATCAACTGGCCAATTATGGCCCTTAAAACTTAACAGTTTTGCGTCTGGGGTGGGGCGCTGTACCTATCATCAACTCCCCACTTTACCGCAAAGATCCAAACTGTGCCAATCATGCACTGAGTTGGCGAGGGCCGGAATTGAACACAGAACCTTGTGATTCTGAAGTGGATGCTCTACCGACTGATCTAACTCGGCCCCTTATACTAATGCTAATATTAGTTCTTGGTGAGTGGGGACTCAACTAAATATCTTCCCTACCACCAAGCATTCTGTGGTCCTATAAGTGTGTGTTGCGCTGCGGGCCACTTATAGGTTGATGAACCTGCTCGTTCGGACTTCCTATGCCCACGTTGTTTTGTTCGACCCACATGAAGGTTGAAGAAGAGCTGATTCGGACTTTCTTGGTTCGGGATGTGTCTGAAGATGACCAAATTCACCAATTCTGTTAACGGGTCAACAATCGCAATAACTACGAAACGCTTATTAATTATTATATCCAAAAATACCTGTATAAATCATACAGTGACCAAAATCATGTACAATAACAAAGGGATGTGGATGTCGAAGTCAAAGTCGGAGTTTGCGAGTTGACTGGCGATATGCAGCTAAATTATTATGGCTGTAATGGTCAAGTTCAGGACTGAGTGGCAAGGTAACCGGAAGCAGCGGCAAAGTGGCGACAAGGGCCCTGAGTCTCGCATCTATGGAACCATCTTTCGATCTCCTCTGTTCTCTCTTCGATGTCTTCTTTTATGGGGTCCAGCCAATAGAAACGCCGGACTAATGGCCTTACAGCGTAAACATCGGGAGGAGGAGAAAAGCCCCCCCCCCCCCGAATTGGCATTTGATTGGACGGCCATTCCAAATCGTGGCTCTGGGTTTTACATCTGGGGAGGGTAAGAAAAACTCCACACCACTTTTCTTTGATTGGTGAGCCACTCGATAATATTTTTATCATTGTGTAAATGGTTTTTTCTTTAGTATTTTTCCGTAAGAGTTAACACTGACAATAACTAATTTTGGCTTGTCAGGTCAACTGACAAGCCAAAATTAGTTATTGTTTTATTTATCTAAATCAAAATTAAAATTGACCTTTTCAAATTTCGTTGTTTTAGGAATTTTATCCTACGTGACCCTAACTTTTGTTTTGACATTTGAAAGAACCCAGTATAGCTATCGTCGATCATCAGGTGTGATTTTTTAAATTATTATTTGGGTTTTTTCTTGTTTTACATTTTCTTACAAAGGATAATAACTTTAACTTTTAATAAATCATCCTAATTATTCTTAAGTAATTAATTTAAAGGGCCGGTTTAGCTGTCGCTAGAGCGTTTGGCTAGAAATCACAAGGTTCCTGGTTCAATACCGGCCCTCGCCAACTCAGCGTGTGAGTAGCACAGGGAACTGTGCGGTAAAGAGGGGAGCTGATGGTAGGCGTGGTGCTCCACATCAGACGCTAAAATAATCTCATTGTCTAGCGCTAGTGAAAAGGGGATAGACTCCCTCGCTGTCTGGCTGATACCAACATTAGGCCGCCCCGACAACTTTACTTTTTACTTATTTAATTTAATATCGACATTTAACTTTATGACACTATTATATACATCAAGATGCAGGTTATTTTTCTATTTAACCATTTCTGTGTATAGTTCTAACTGTTGGAATACGTTTGTATATTCTTTCCTTTTAATACCACGTGTGAGTATATAGTGTATATAAAAGATCAAATGTTCCTAGTATATACAAAGTAGTTTATTTTGTCTTTCCTTTCGTTGTGTTCGGTTTTAGTATATCATGGATATGCTATAGTATTCTGGAATTATATTCCGGGTAGACATTTACCCCAAAGACACCGGTGGAAGGGAACATCACCTGTATGATTGTTATGATAAATATTGATTAGTATTAGATCCGTGAACTTGTGGTTTATATGTGTTGTTATGGGGTGTGTCTTAAAAGTTAATCTGTATCCATCCTTGGTATGAATAGAAGATATTACATAAAGGGGCCGGGTTAGCTCAGTCGGTAGAGCGTTCGGCTAGAAACCACAAGGTTCCTAGTTCGATACCAGTCCTTGCCAACTCAGCGTATGAGTAGCACAGGGATCTGTGCGGTAAAGTAAGGAGCTGATGGTAGGTGTGGCGCTCCACCTCAGATGCTAAAACAATCTCCTTGGTCTAGCGCTATTAAAAAGGGGATAGACTCCCTGGCTGATACCGACTTTAGGCCGCCCCGTCGACTTTACTTTTTTTTTTACATATACTAATACTAGCTGTACCCAAAATGGGCCTAAAATGCGTTTTTGACAAAATGACTTTAGCCCCCCCTCCCCACTACAGAAAATAATTTACCAAAAATCAGGGTATTATTAATAAAATGTTCAGTGTTTATTTATCAATAAATGATCTTTATAATGCATTATTTATTTTATTTCAAAACTTTCTCATTTTTTTTCAGGTCACTTAATTTTTACCCCCCCCCCTTATGTTGGGGGCGTAACATTTTTTCGGGTTGGTCTTATAGTTTTCTAATTACAGTATAAATAAAGAGATAAAAGACCGAAGTTATGAATAGAAACAAAAAAAATTTTACGGTGGCTTTTCTATGAGAAAATAAGTACCGAAAATCGAAAAATAAAATGTAAAAAAATAATAAATAATTAATTTTTTGGAGATTTCTTTTTTACTCATTTCGATGATTAGTTAATTGGCTATTATCTTATAAAAGAAAAAATTATACATCGATATTTTTCTGCTTAAAAGAGTGGGGGTACATTTTCAATCGAGTTTTTCTTCAAAAAGTATACTTTGATGTAATAAAATAAGGTTTGCCTTAAATAGATATTTATTTCTAGAATCTAAAAATATAACATTTTAAACTTAACATCAGGGTTTTCATATTTTAAATTAATTTTATATATTAATTTTTCATAGGAAAAATACTAAATTAAAGTTTTGAAATAAAAGAACTGATGCACTAAAAATTCATTAATTGATAAATCAATACTGAAAATTTCATTAAAATCGGATAATTACCTGATTTTTTGGTAAATTTTTTTGCAATCGTGAATATTACATTAAAATTGTAAACAAGCCAATAAAACCACTTAAAAAGAACCAAAAATGGCGTCGTCGAACAAAATTGACCAAAACAAATCGTTTTAAATATATTAAAAATAAATTGCTAATGTAATGATATTTTTCTTTTTTTAATGATGATCATTATGTTACTACTTATCGTTTTAGACAAAAGTTTGACCTTAAATAATAGATTTAATTAATTTTAATTCGTTTTTAAAAACGTAGCAGACGATTTTTGGGGGGTATACCTAACTAATACTTATATTGGTCCTGATAAATTGGGACGCGTCTAAAACATCTTTCCCACCACTAAACACCAACACAGAAAATGAATAAAAGATTTGTTTGATTTTGGTTTTGTTTAACGGCATATCAACCCTTAGGGTTATTTAATGCCAAATCTTTTCTTTTTGTATATATGATTTGTATGGAAATAGTTTGTAAGGTGATTATTGGTGGTTAGTTGGATTTTACGGCATGTCAACCTAAGGGTTATTTTATGCCAAAGATGTTTTGTTTCATTGATTCTTGTTAGATATTCAATATTTTCTTTAAACTGAATTTTCGTTTTAGACGCATTCTTAAAACCTATTTTTTAATAAATTTAACCCATTGATGGGACCTTAACAGGTACTACCACTTCGAGACATAGTGAACCTGGGAGTAATGACGATGAAGAGGTACTCCACACTCCCCAGAGCTTTAAAATTGGAACCTCACCACTAGATTCAGTTTAACGTCATACCCAGGACACTAAGACCCTTAGCCACCGTCTTCTAGCACATAAATGATAAAAAGGGTTGGGGTTTGCCAAAAGGGCAATAGGGTCGGGACAATCTTATAGGTGCAAGGGTTTGGCGTGATCAGCCGATTGATCGGAGGGGACCTCTCCGACCGCCCGCCTAGCCCAAGTAAATGCAAAAGTGGAGTGTTGCATGCCATGGACTGATCAGCCACCAGTATTCCATCCTTAAGCATCACGGCTGGCCAACAGGTGGCTCCATAGGAGGAGATTTTACCCCTCTGCAGAGGTGCAGTCGGTATATTCTGTCCCAACCGACAGGGATAATAATAAGAGTTTTCTATTTTAAATCCTATTTATTCTCGTAATCTTTTTTTCTTTTCTTTTTTTTTAACGATTTTTTAAGCAAAACATGCAAATGAGCTAATCCCCTGAGAAAAAAAATCGTCACCTTAATCAACTATTCAAACTTGATTGAGGCGGGAATTAGTGGTTGTTTGTCGACACAATTCTATTTACGAGGATGAGTCAAAAAAGTAATGCTATTTTGTTTAGGACATGTATAATTACCAACCCAAGAACATGTATCATGCATCAAAATGAAGCTGGTCCTCTGTGGATCTCATCCCTACTCCTCCACATAGTCACCGTTTCTCTCAATAGCAATGTTCTACCTTTGTATGAAAGCATTAATCCCTGTCTGGTAAAATTCTGTTGACTGTTCTTTGAGCCACATCTTCACTACAGATTTCACTTCTTCGTCACTGGAATAATGTTTGCCTCTCAAACCCTCTTTCATGGATCCGAAGAGATGATAGACTGAAGGCGCTAAATCTGCTGGGTTGGAGGATGCGGTAAAGTTGTCCACCCGAATAAGACGATTTTCCCCCTTGTCCTGATGCTTGGGCGTGGTCGAGTATTGTCATGCAGGAGATTGTCGATTGGCAAGTTGGGTCTTACTCGTCAGATTTTTGCTCTGAGCCTTGTTAGGGTTTCAATGTAGGCTTTAGTTTTATCAAAACTTCACATGAAATAAAGAAAATGGCAGTACTTTTTGACTCACCCTCGTAGAACTACGACCCAAACAAACAAATAAACAAACCCAGCAGATTTATAGACAGATGACCGCCACGCCTACAAATTCAATGAACGTCTGGTCAGGTTAACCGACCTACTTGCACTATATACACAACAACTGGACATAAAATGCAATTTATCAAATTACATATTGTATTGTTAATATTAAGCCAATCCTCTTTACGTGCCTGATTGAATAATGATTGATCTGTGCTACATACTGCTTTGCTTTTTATTCGTCAAGAAACAACACGGAAGAAACAAAGCAATAAGTCATTAATGACATAAGTTGGGGAAAGGGAAAAAAAAGAGATGTTGAGACGACGCTTTAATCAAGCACATACGCACGAATTGACTGCAGCCAGTCAGCATGTTATAAAAAAAATTAGGCTTTTGTGAGACAAAATAGAAAGAAACATGTATTTAGCCAACCGCTTCGCACGAGCAGGATTCTACACAAGACCAATTTAGAAGCAGAGTTTAACGGGTTTGAATTCCCAGTTTTACTTTTCCTAGGCCGGTTAACATACCAAGGTTAAAGAGTTCAGTCTTCCTTACTATTTATCCATAGCTGAAGGGAGAATAGTTGGATCCATACCTTTCCCAAGGGCATTGGCGCAATGGGAAGCTCAAAAAGCCGCGTTCAGGATTTGGTTCGCCGTGTCCATTTCCTACGACGATATCCATTTAGCAAAATAGACTCGTCCAGTATTTGAACTTGGTTCGCCGTGTCCATTTCCTACGACGATAACCATTACACCAGCGCCTAATAGTGAGATATAGGGTGTACAATTTGAAATAGTGTTTAACAACTAGATTACAGGTTAGTAATGCTGTAGGGACTTCGGTTCTTATTGGGTGCGCACGCATTGTGGCCTTGTGCCAGATAAGTTTGGTAAATATCTAAAAAAAATATTCAGAAATTACAGAAACGTTTAATGATGATTGCATTACTTTAAAGTTTCAACATGTATCTATTTTTCTACATAATCGCCATTTCGGTCGATGCATTTTTGTTGGTGCTGTGGACGTTTTTGTATGCCCATGTCATACCAGCTCGCCGCTATGTCGTTGAGGAAGCGTTGAACCTCGTCGTCGTTGCGAACTCCCTACACCACTTACGGACTTTTTGACATCCATTTATGACTCGCCATACATTTCCGTTGATTGGCGATGAATTTCAATCGGTTTAATGCCTTTTGCATTCAAAAACCGAATAACTGCGCGAACTTCACGTTTGGCGGTAGCGTCAATCGGGAGCTCTATCAGAAACGACTGCCGTGCTCAAAATAATTATGACAGCAAGGAGCATGCAGGGACAGGCGTAGACACAGACACAACAAACACAACAGTGTTGCCAATAGCTGCACGAATAATTTCCCTGTGTCCCAGCGCTTTGGAGACCTTACTTTTTGTGATTAGCCTCGTATATACAATTTTAAAGAGCTCATGCTCAAACATGGACTTCTTTATTGAGAGTTAGTGTGGTTATTTCATGCAGCATTTTTAAGCTTTCTTTGTTAGGATTCTATTATTCTCCAGGCCTTTTTAAATTGTAACGTTTGTGATAACTATTAAACTATTCTATCTCTCTGCCAAGGTTGACAAGGAGTGCAATAACTTTTTACAATTTTTACTGCTTGTCAGGTAGTTATGGCAAAGTGGTAAGTGGCAATCATAATTTCCGTGAAAATAATTACTGTTTGAATCCGGTATAACCAAATACCCCTTAAATGGTAATTATTTAATTAACAACATCGTATATAAGGCGACCATCAAGGAAAATGAAAATAACCAACGATGAGAAAACTTACATTGGCGCCACCGAACAAAATTGGAAAATAGATAATACAATCACAACATCAGGTCCAATAACAGAAAATATTCAAACAGTACCACCCTATCAAAACACATATGGCACATAAAATACATAACTCGTAAATTTACCATTTTCTTAAAATATGGTAAATTTTCAAAAAAGCCGAAGCATACAAAGGTGGCCAATATAACTGTAGACTATGCATATTTATAATATGCCTAGACTACGTACTCCGAACATTAATATTCATATTTATAATATGCCTAGACTACGTACTCCGAACATTAATATTCATATTTATAATATGCCTAGACTACGTACTCCGAACATTAATATTCATATTTATAATATGCCTAGACTACGTACTCCGAACATTAATATTCATATTTATAATATGCCTAGACTACGTACTCCGAACATCATTAGATACCATAAAAGAAAAAGGTTTCACACTAAAAAGGGCAAGAAGCAGGCGATATCCCGCACAAACAATCACAGATGCGGACTATGCTGATGACCTTGCACTTCTTGCAGATACACCGGCACAGGCTGAATCACTGCTACATAGCTTAGAGGAGGCAGCAAAGAATATAGGCCTCTGTGTTAACTCCGGTAAAACAGAGTTCATGAGTTTCAAAAATAAAGGAAACATCTCCACACTCAACGGCAAGCCTCTTAAGCCAGTAGAACAATTCACGTACCTGGGTGGTAATATCTCCTCCACAGAGAGCGATGTTAATACACGGATAGCAAAGGCATGGTCGGCCACAAATAGATTATCAGTCATATGGAGGTCCGATCTCCCTGACAGGCTGAAGCAACGGTTCTTCCAGGCTGTGGTTGTGTCGGTGCTGCTATATGGCTGCACCACCTGTACCCTAACAAAGCGTCTTGAGAATAAGCTAGATGGGAGCTGCACAAGAATGCTGCATGCAGTCTTGAACAAGTCATGGAAACAGCACCCCACAAGGAAACAGTTGAACGGTCACCTGCCCCCCATCTCACAAACTATCCGAGTGAGACGGACAAGGCATGCAGGACACTGCTGGAGAAGCAAGGATAAACTCATAAGCGACGTTCTCCTGTGGAAGCCAACACATGGACATGGAAGTGTGGGGCGCCCAGCAAGGACCTACATTGACCAGCTATGTGAAGATGCTGGCTGCTCCGCAGAGGAGCTCCCAGGTGCAATGAATAATAGGGAAGGTTGGCGAAAGATTGTCATGGATACCCGTGCTGCATGCACGACATGATGATGATGATGATGATGATGATGATGATGATGCATCGAAGAAAAATTGTGTATTCAGCAAAATAAGAATGAAAATTTGCTGAACAAAAAAGGTGAGCTAGTTTCTAAATGTAGACATTTAAACAAATTTCTCTTGTTCGACCTACAACCTGACCCTAATTAAACCCATATTTTACACCCCTCTATTAATTCAATTTTGTTTTGTTTTTTTACATCTGAATGTCGCGTGCATTAAGACCTAAGCATGTCATGTATGTTTTTAAATATGTCTTGCGTAATAATATTATATCACGTGAACATGTATCACATTATACAAACGCTGGACTAGTCGCTTTTCGATATTCAACCGTATGAGGATTGCCTAATACGCATGAAACTTTAGTAACGGTAAAATTTTTAAAAAGATGAAAAGTTATTTAATTTGTAACACAGTTCTCATTTCAAAGCTTTACTGTTTTCTTCCAATTTAAAGGTACTGGCAATTCTAAATATACCTGTGTCTAATTATATTAACGGTCTTTGATTCTTTAATTCTTTGCCTACCAAATTTCCCCCCACAGCTGTACCAAGTTTTCTT
This sequence comes from Doryteuthis pealeii, assembly GCA_023376005.1. NCBI lineage: Eukaryota > Metazoa > Mollusca > Cephalopoda > Myopsida > Loliginidae > Doryteuthis > Doryteuthis pealeii. The sequence continues at coordinate 90,489,111 of CM042139.1, read as the reverse complement.
GGTATTTTTTTCGTTCAAATGATTTCCTATTGCAAAAGGATCCAATACCAGTCTCAGGGTTGGTTCACAGACAAAACAAAAGATGTTCACTAGGTACTACCAAAATCTTCTCTCATTTTCATTTTAAAAACGTATTAAAATTAATTAAATCGATTATTTAAGGTCGAATTTTTGTCTAAGTCGGAAAGCAGTAACATACTGACCATCAGTAAAAAAAAAAAATAAATAAATAAATTAAAAAAAAAAAAAAAAAAAATAATATTACATATGTAATTTGTTTTTAATACATTTTAAATAATTAAATTTTGCTAAAAAATGGCTTAGTGAAGATTTATGATGCACTCAAAACAAACGCTTTTATAACGCTTTCATAACAATCTTTTTTTTAAGTTCAAAAATTTCTTCTTAGAAATCAATAAAAAAAACTTTAAATACACTATGAACAGAAAAATTACTAAATTATTGATATTTATTTAAATATAACATATATTTTTTCGTTCCAAACACGCCGTACGTAAAAGTCGTTTACCTTGGGAAACCTTATCTTGAGAGGGCAATTTTTTACAAACATTTCTAACGTGATATGCTCGCATCTACAATAGTTCATAATGGCAATTCACTGAACTAGTTTGATAAACAAAAAAATACCAAAAATCAGGGAATTATCTGATTTTAATAAAACTTTCAGTGTTGACTTATTAATAAACGAATTCTTTCTGTTTTTTTTTTTTTTTTTTATTACTGAATCGTTTCAATCGAACTGATTCGATGGGAATAAATCGAAATTCTTTAAAACAAATATTACCGTTTGCGACAACCATAGATGTTTTTGAGGAAACAATTTATATACCCAATTAATAGATAAAATTCATTTAAAATATGAAACGCCTAATTTTAAGTTTCAAATTTCATATTTTTAGATTCTAAAAAGAAGTATTTATTTAATAACCAGCTTAATTTAGTATTGTTATACAATAATTTTTTGAGAATTCTCAATGTATTAGTTAGTTTCCCTTTTAAACAGAACAAATATCGATGTATATTTTTTCACTTATAATATAATAACCAATTATGTACTTAAACAAGCGAGTAAAAGATTGTTTCTTCAAAAGTCTTTTGACTTTTTATTTATACTGTAATTAGTTTCAAAAGTATATAACTCCATCGATATTTTGCGCCCAAAAAATAAGGGGGGTGGTCAAAGTTGAGTGACATAAAAAATCAGAAATCTTTGAAATAAAATAACTGATGAATTAAAAAATGAATTCATTAATAAATCAACACTGAAAACTTCATTAAAATCGGATAATTCCCTGATTTTTGGTGGGTTTTTTTTTCAATCGGGGGTGGGGGTGGATATATTTATTTTGTTAAAATACGCATATGACAACAAAATTGGCAAACCCTAATATTCATGAAGTGATTTTTCAGTGTAAACAAATTACACGTGCGAGAGCCGCTGCCAGCGGTTTACGGTAGGACCTCAGTGGTGGGAAAGCCGCTGTGAACGGTTTAAAATAGGCAAAGAGTTATGTCCAAATTCTAAATTTTGTTTGTTCCCCACCAGTTTTTAAAAAATCTCAGTTACGGACCTGTTCATTCAAGTGAGGGAGATAGAGAGAGAGAGAGATAGATAGATAGATAGATAGAGAGAGAGAGAGAGAGAGAGAGAGAGAGAGAGAGAGAGAGAGGGGGGGGTTCCCAGATCAAATCGTGCACTCCATTTTACACAATATCTCATACAAGCAAAGCAATTATTCAAATTTAAAAATGTGTGACTGTTACCTGTATCAAAATGTCCCCCATGTTTTCATCAGAATTCATCATATTGTATACCACTGAACTTTTTGCTCCTTATATTTTTTTTTTTGTCCAGCAATAACTTCAAGCGTCGCAGCAGACGGACTTTTACTTCTCCTTCTTCTCCTTCTTCCCCTCCTTTAAACTCCTCTCTACACGCTTATAATCCAACTGACGTAGAAGGATGATCAATATCTCCCTCCTCCAACAACCAAAAGAAATCAGTTATCACCGCTTAAGCAACCTCCCAATAATTAGACTGTCCGAGGATCACCTTTTTCATCCCTGCCCCAACAATCAGCTGCTCTGGCTATCCCGCCATATTGTTTACTATAAGTTGCCTAGCGACCTTCACGCTTATCCCTCCTTGCCAACTATTCCATCTACCCTCTATGCTTATTGTGGTGACGTAGTACGCATAAAATCGGCCATGTTTATAGCATATTATCGTAGCGTAATACACATGTTTGTGTATTGCTTTCATTATGGCGGTTCTACCGTGTGTCTTGTTTTCAGCCGCTGATATTTCAGATGCTTACGATCTCATCAAACGTAAGTATTTCATTATTTTTATTCGTTTGCTTAGATTTTACGGTAATTGTTGTGGAATATCGAGTGTGTGTTTTTAAGACTATGTGATTCAAACTCTCTTAGAAATACCGTATGTTTATAATATCTTAGGCACACAGACCGACTATGAATACAAACATTGTTATCTCTCGTGTTTACTGTTATAAAGAAATCCACCTAAAGGTTTGGGTTTTATGATAAAATTTCGATTTCTCAATCGCCTAGTTATAAATTTTCTTTTTTGCTTTGTGTTTGTATATTGTTCTTTTGTTAGCATTTTATTGACAGTCTCGTGTGTTGTTGACGTGTCCGTTTGTTTTTATCCAATAAATTCAACGACGAAAAACATGAATGACTTATGAATCATAACGCATCATTTAAAGCTTTGAGTATGTGTTTACTGTTTACCTTTTAAAGCTTTACCCACACTGTAAGTACAGAAGGTGGTCCGGCAATCCTGTCAGTCCTACATATTGTTTTAACTTTCATTATTTTTTGTTCTGCAAGAATTTCGGGTCGTCTTATGTAATTATTTTACCTCTAAAAAATATGTAGAGGGTGAAAAGATTGTCAAAAATAATTAGATTTTTAGTGTTAAGATTTTTAAATAACTGAAGCAAAATTTGTAGACAACAAACACATTTTTTTTTTTTAAAATAAAATAAAACGAAAAATACGATGACAAAAAATAATATAAGATGTTTTGCTTTAGTGACCGCATCCCTAAAAAAATAAGCTAAATAAATAAAACGAATGGAACAAACAAAATACATAGAAGAATATTGTATTTTATTTTACCATTTTTTAACTAACTTAAGGCGTCCTTACAAACACTTCGTTATTCCGTCAATAAAAAAAGATAAATAGAATATATTTCTCCATGGAATTGTCTTTTAAAATAAAATGTAAAAAGTATTCAGTTTCAACTTTAACTGAAACAAATTAACTAAATGATTGAAGTCGGGGTAACGTATGACAACAAAACAAACATTAAAAAAAATGTTGCATCCGGAATTTTAAGTTTAAATTGTTATTTTAATAGAAACACCGTCCTTTTTACTTAAATACCTAAAATTTTATTTAAATCCGATAATTAGCCGATTTTGTGTTAACATTTTTTTAAACGTCACTTTTTGCAGGTGTGCCTTTCCGAACACGCCTACTTTTTTAAGGATTGTGTGAGGTTACGAAAATTTAAAACATTTTATTATTTGTAGAAAATAAATGTAATAAAATAAAAATGAAAACAACGTACTTATTTTAACTCCAAATCCTTGGAAATTTCCATAAATCTGCTTAATAAATTAAATAGTAACTACTTTCTTAATTTCCTCAACTGGATTTTTTATCCTGTTGTGTGAAATAAGTTTGACAACCAATGAGGAATGTTTATTCTTTTAAATATCTTAACATTTTTGAAGTAGATTTTGTATTTATTTGTTGATATTTATTTATTCGTTTTATTTTATCTTACTTTATTTTATTTTATTTATTTATTTATTTTTTCTTGAATTTGTGAAAAGTAAAGTCGTCGGGGCGGCCAAATGCCGGTATGAGCCATACAGCGAGGGAGTCTATCCCCTTTTCACTGGCGCTTGACAAAGGAGATTATTTTAGCATCTGAGGTGGAGCGCCACTCCTACCATCAGCTCCTCACTTTACCGCACAGATCCCTGTGCTACGCATACGCTGAGTTGCCGAGGGCCGGTATCGGTCCAGGAACCTTGTGATTCCTAGGCAGACGCTCTACCGACCCTACTTGAATTAGTACTTACTTGTAAATAGCAAGTAAACTTTTTTTTAATTTATCAGAACAAGTTTTTCTTGATTGTATTATCCTGTTAATTGTAAAAATTTGTTTTACTTATAACGTTTTTAATTTTTTTAAATTTTAAATTTTATTTTTCATATTTTTTACAGAATTGCTTGATATTCCAGAATTAGCTGACAATTCAGATCAGGACATTCCTCAGTATGAATGGAAAGTAGACACCAAATACTATACAGCCCAAGTTGGCTTGTGTGCAGTTTCTGATCCCAGTGTGAATTTGTGTCAAGAATCACCAGAATCAATTCAATCTGTTGTCCTCTACTTTGATGCTGAAGAGGTAAGACTGACAAAATATGAAATCAAAAAGCTTTTTTGAATATTGTTGCTTGGCAACATCTTGAATAATAACAAAGTTTAAATCAGTGGTTCTCAACCTGTATGCCATGGCACAATAGTATGCTGTAACATGGCCATTGCAGAGATAAAATAAATTAATTTAAAAATTGAAATTGATCACTAAGTAGGCCTGAGCCTATTCTAGTAGTGACCACCCCAAGCAGAGATTTAAGAGGTTTGAATTCAAGAGTTTTCTTTCTCCTAGACTGGTTGCCTAACCAAGGTTAAAGAGTTCAGTATACCCTACTATTTACCCATAGCTGGAGAGAGAATAGTTGGATTCATACCTTTCTCAAGGGTATTAGCAATACGTGATAAATATTTGAGGTGGGAAGGCAAACAAATTTGCTTCATTTTTAATTTCTTCTGCTCAATCATTTTGTTAGTTTCAGCTATTTCAAGTTGATATTTCAAAATGACTTGATTCTGGAAGAGAGTTGAGTCTAACAGCCTGCTTGGGCCGGACGTCCTTTTCTACCTCTGCTCTCCCTATGTATGTGAGTCAACAATGTATCGTGAGAAGTAAAAGTGTATACACAGAAAAAAAAGTCTGTGTTTCCTGAAGAAAAAAAAGAAGCAAGATGGAACTGAGAGAGAGACATCCCCAGCAAATGGAAAGACAATACAACCCAATATGAAGAACATAAAGCTGATAGAGACCTGGCCCACAACAAAATGACTACACAATTATGATTGAGAATTTTAACTTTTAGTGAGGATGTTGTATAGTCCGGTACTACTTCAGGAGTACCCTGTCGGCTGTGGCTGTAGAATATGCTGATTGCACCTCTGCAGAAGGGTAAGACCCACCCAACAGGGCCACCTGTTAGCCGTGGGTGGCAACGCATGATGCTTACAGATGAGATCCTGGTAGCTGAGCAGCCCATGACTTGCAACACTTCACTTTGGTCCTTACTGCTAGACAGGCAGTCAGAGCAGCCCCCCGCAGATCAATCGGCTGGTCACATCAAGCCCTAGCGCCTATATGATTGTCCCAACCCTATTGCCCTTATGGCAAGCCCCAACCCTTTTTTATCATATGTGCTAGAAGGCAGTGGTTGAGGGTCTTCATGTCCTGAGAATGGCATTATACCCTATCTGATGGTGAGGTTCCAGTTCTGGGGAATGTGGAGCACCACCTTCATCACCAGCTCTTCCTGGTTCACTTTAACCCGGTGTGGTAGTACCTGTTAGGGTCAAATAGAAAAATGTGTTTATAAAAAAAAAAAATTGAGTATCCATTAAGAATAAATTTATTTCAAAACCGTGTCGGCTTTAAATGACCCACTGAAGTTCATATGCCTTAAAACAAAACAAAGAAAACAGACAAAAACTACTTCAGGATAGTTTGTTTAAGCTGGCCCTATTTTAGAGGTTGTTGCATCTGTAAGGCACTGCATTTGTGTAGGTATTACTGTCGTCTTCTTGGGCTTACATTTACTCGGCTATATGATTTAATATAAATTTTGTTGGTAATATTTTTATTTTTCTTCGGATACATTTTGACTCGCAGGCCTGTGTGGACAGAGAAAGAGTAGGGACAGACAGTCCAACTGCTTTACACAAAATCTACCTCAAAACTACTCAACTCAACTGACTAACTAACTGTGTCTCCAAACTCTCAAAATCTACCTGGTTAAATCCTATTCCCCTCACATTACTTGGTCCTGCCTCCTTTGATTCTGACCAAATGCCTACTTGACCACACTTTTGTTTCAGTCGGACCTCCCACATTTTCTCTATGATTATCAACGGCCTTACGAAATCTACTAAGAAATAGATTCTTAGATCTAATCTTCAACCTGAACAAAGGTTGACCAGACGCACTGTCTCTATTCTTGTTTGTGGGGGTATGGGGTGGCAAGAGGTTTAACCTTTTAAGGTTTAAAGGTGGCTGTGGTTATTCCTGGTGCGTGTTCCTAGGGTTTGCTTTTAACCCCATCTTATTTGGTGGTCATACTGAAAGGGAAGGAATTCAAAGAATGAAAAAGGAAGAGACAAAGACAAAAGGTGGTTTTTAAGGCCTAAGTCAGAATGGCTGAGAGATTCTCTTCGGGGTTGGAAGTGGGTCCTTTTTCTCACACATGTGCGGAGAGTTCTTCTGGTGAAGGCTCATGGGAGTTTCTTTTCTTTTTTTTTTTTTTTTTTTTTTTTTTAAATCCCCACAGAGGTCTTGTATTTATTTATTTCCTTAATTAAAACACAATAAGGAGACAACTTGCAAGTGACTGTGTAAAGGTTGAAAATTTGGAAATAATCTTTTTATCATTATTTGTGCCCCTTCATTTTAAAATCCTAGATGGTTTATACATAATTCACTTCTATCTGCATTTGAGTTTGCAGGTCATTTTCTTGTTTTAATCAATATTTTCTTTTATTTTTTCTTTTAAATAGGAACAAAGTTTTCAGCGTTTGAACAAATGGCTCCCGTTCCTTGCTGAACACAAACCAGATGTTTTAATTGCAGTATGTCGACATTGTTCTGATTTTACAGGTAATACTTATTAACTTCATTATTTCACCTAGAATAATATTGCAGAATATCGGTCTAAAGTTAAATTGAACCTTTGAACTGAGCAACTGGTATTTGTACCACAAACTCAATCATCATCATGTCATGCTGACAGCACAGATTCCCATGATTCTCTCTCACCACTAATCCCTATTGGTCATCACTCCTGACAAGTCCTCCTCACGACATCCAGTATCCATACAATTATTAATGTAAGTCTTTGCTGGTTGGCCAACTCTGATGTGTCCATTTATAGGTGTCCACAGAAGAATGTCACTTTTGAGTTCATCCTTACTTCTCCAACAGTATCAAGTGTGTCTTGTTGATCTTACTTGGATGGTTTTTGTGATTGGAGGTAAATGGCCGCATGAAGCCCATAAATCCTGAGCAGCCAGAATTTTGCTTGCGGATTCTTTACTTCTTCATCACTATTGACAATAAAATGTTGAAATTCTTTTATTCTCTAATTTATTATTTTTTGATATATTTTAAATTGTCTATACAAGCGTGTGGTGTAATGGTTAAAGTCATGGGAAATGGACTCGTCGCCCCGAGTTCAAATCCTGGATGTGGTAATTGCATTTCACTTTGCGCTAATACCCTTGGGAAAGGTATGAATCCTACTCTCCCTCCAGCTATGGATAAATAGTAAGGCAGACTGGGCTCTTTAACCTTGGTTAGGTAACCGGTCTAGGAGAAGGAAAACTCTGAATTCAAACCTGTTGAACTCCGCTTAAGAAATTGACCCTGTGTCACATCCTGCTCGTGCGGAGGGGTTTGTAAATATATATAGAATGTTGTAACCTCTTATTTAATTTTGCAATGCTCACATGTACATAAAAAGAAGAAAAAAAGACAACTTAATAAAAGCATTATGTAATTTATTCCAACCAAAAATAATATATTCTGTTATTGTTCTAGACAAGACTCGTGTTACAGATAGTAACAATCTTTTTCATTTGTCTTTTTTTCTGTTTAATGTATTAAGTTGTCTTTTTGTTCTTCTTTTTATGTACATGTGAGCCAAGGTATAACTAAAGTCCTTCAGTTTAACAGCACGGTACCTCTGTTTATACTATCTGGAGGCCAGTCATTTTCATTTACTGGCGATCCGTGTTTAAACACTAGTGTCTTACTTTATTCATATATGACATTTGATAGCCTGTAAAGTGGTTGTAGGGAGACAATAAATGTCTTCCTTTGGATTGTGGGCATGTCGTTGGTCATGTTAGAACTGAGACCCCTTTTTCTTCCTCTTTCTGGTTCCTGTCTTCAAAGAGATAAGTCCTCTGCTTGTATTTCTGTTCATTGAACAGAAGAGGGACTTTGCTTCCAAACTTGATGTTGAACTTTTGTCTCACTTCAACATTGAAACATAAGCATACATAGCTATGAACACCCAAAGAAGATGAGTAAGACTTTACACTGTTTTTGTACAACTTTTTATATGCTATTCATTCATGGAACTTGATCCTAACATTTTTTTCAATTGTTTTTTTAATGAAATAACTGATTCATTATAAAATTAAGTCATTAATGAATAAAGTGCTGAAAATTTCATTAAAATTGGACAATTCCCCGATTTTTGGTAATTGTTTTAAAATTAAAAATTTTTTTTTAATTTATTACCTCCCTTCAGTAAAATTTCACATACCTACTAATCATCATTACACAAGAGAATGAATAGTTTCCTTAGAAAAAATACTAAATTAAAAACCGAACCAAAAAACCATGGTATCAAGAGAAAAAAAATGAAATCAATACCAAACTCAAAAATTGCTAAACTACTCAACCCTAATACACATATATAGTATTAATTTAGATAAATGATATCACTTTGAACTTAAAAATACATTTTTAAATACCTGCTATATCGTATTACATACAAGAAATAGAATAGCTCTTTACATAATTTTTATGTAGGTCTGAATTTGTCAATTTCCACCAAAATCAGCACAAGTGCTGGGATTGCTATTAATACACATGAAGTTATCTGTTCTAATTGATTAATACACATGAAGTTATCTGTTCTAATTGATTAATACACATGAATTTAATGAAAATTATTTTTACCAATTTGTCGGTGAACATGAAGTTATTGAAAAATCTTATATAAAAATTATTTTTACCAATTTGTCGGTGAACATGAAGTTATTGAAAAATCTTATATAAAAATTATTTTTACCAATTTGTCGGTGAACATGAAGTTATTGAAAAATCTTATATAAAAATTATTTTTACCAATTTATTGTCCTGGGCATGATGTTAAATTGCATCTAGTGATGAGGTTCCAATTCGGGAGCTCTGGGGAGTGTGGCGTACACATTCATTGCCATTACTCTGTCCCAGAGTGGTAGTACCTGTTTGGATCCCATCTATGAGTCAAATAGATCTGTTGCAAAATTATTTCTACCAATTTATATAACCAAACTAAACAAAGATATTTATCTAAAAACTATTTGCTTTCTAACCATATAAACACAAAAACAAGATTTTGCATTAAATATCCCACAAGGATTGTTATGCCATTAAACAAAATAACCAACCAACCAAATATAAAGATATAAAAAAAATCATCATCTAGAAATTCAACTTATCAACATTTTTTCTGGGAAAAAACTGGTTAGGAAATAGTTAATTCTTGGAAGAAAGTTTTGATCTTTATGTTTCTTAAATAAAGATTAAAATTATAGTTATGGATTGTGCCATTTTAAAAAATTTTTTTTTTTTTAACCAGTATTCTTAGGGTGGGGGATCAGCACTATCGGAATAAGCTTTTGGCTTATTTTGATATAGAAGCAATTTTGGATATTAAGTAATAATTCATCAGTGAAAAAAGTTTAAGGCCTACTGTTTTATCTGGTTATTTTTTAATTTTATTTATTTATTTATTAATAGTATTTCGTTTTCTTTTCTTTCAGCTATTCCACGGATGACTATTCTCAATTGGTGCATAGAAAATGGATTTGAATTAGTAGAATTGAAGCCAGATCCCAGTGATGAAGAAGAGGAAGAAGAAGGTTAGTTTTAAAATGAAAGCAGATAGATTTTCTATAAAATTCAGTTTCTTTCTCTTGTTTTTTCTTTTCTTTTTTTTTTTTTTCTTTTTTTTTTTTTTTCATTAAAAATTTAGTTAGCTAAAATCATTGAAACATTATTTATTATTTATTTATTAAAATAATGCTCAGTGCAAAATATAAAATATTGGGTTCATGGATTTAAAGAAATATTTTAGTAATCTATTTTTTAGTTTTAATTTTAGAATTTTTCATTGTAGGCTTTTAAATGATATTAAAAGGCTGTCCTAGATGCATAGGTTTTATTACAGTGTAGCCACAGTGGAATAATTTATATTTTATTGGCTATGTTTTCCATTTCACCTTTTCCCGTAAATTACTCTCATCACACTTAAATACACAATTATTTTGCTCTTAGTTTTAACCTCTTAATAGTTTTTGTCATGCTTTTATTATTTTCCTATTAACATTCTTTTATATCTTCATATTAATAGGCATTGATTGTATCAGTTTATCAACCATTGATTAATAGTAGAATTAAACCTCAATACATTGGCTGTATCTTGTTAACTACATTGTCATTTATCATTATCTAAATTATTTATCAATGGCTGTATGTATACATTTTAATATTACATTTTAATATTACATTTTTTATACTATTATATCTACTTATTTAAAGGTCACCTACAACAGCTCAATGTCAAATCCTATTTATAGATACTGTAAGCAACCTCGATCCTTTGTTCATCAAAATGACTTGATTTGTCATTAAACAACCAACCAACCTATTTATAGAATGTATAATTGCAAACAAATAAATAAGATGAAGTTCTTTACAATTAGCATTTTTTTTATCTTCTTCAATATCCAAGAGTGCAAATGTTGACTACTTAAAATATTATGTTTCAAATTGGACTTGAAATGAATTTCTTCCATAAGTTAAAGCATTTTAATGCACCATCAAAAAATCTTGCTATGTTGTGCCATTTTTTTCTATATTTTCAAAAATTTGAGCATTATAAAAATAGATAATACAAGTACTAACATTATGATTATTATATGTATTTACACCCCCACTCCTCAACCATGGTCACAAACTCAATTTTAAGTGGTGTAAAGCTGTTTTGAATTCAGAGTTTTCCTTCTAGACTGGTTGTCTAACCAAGGCTAAAGAACCTAGTCTGCCTTACTATTTATTTATAGCTAGGGGGAGAATAGATGGATGCATGCCTTTCCCAAGGAAATACAATCAGCTTCATCCAGTATTTGAACTCTGGTCACCAATTTCATTTCCTACCATGACAAACATTACACTAAATCCATTTATTATAATGATTGTAACACTATTTATTGTGAATATATACCTCGATTTTATTTTACATTTTTCTTTATTCTTTCAGATGATTTTCCTGAAACTATTGGTGTTGCCAGAATTATTCAAGCTTTGCATGCACACACTTGGCCAAATTTGGTTATGAAGAGTAAGTATTTGATTTACAAGAATAAATTTCCATTATTTTCAGTTTGAAAACCCTGAGTTAATCATTAGAACTGACTTTGTCCTCCTCCTTCTAATTAGCCAGTGTGAAGTGATTAATAAATATTATAGATCTTTGTTTATATTCTGTAAAAAAATAATTGTTATAGCACTGGTTTTGAAGTCATGAAATATTAATATTGTATCTTTAAAATTTTCAGTATTTTTTTAAATTTTTAATCTCCACTTTTATTTATTTTTATTTAAGAAACAATTATCAGTGGACTGTAAATATTTATAACTTAAAACTAATTTGTAATTAAAAAAAAATCTTAACTGTGAAAAATTATAACTGAGATTATTAGATTTTTAAAATAATAGCTGATTTTACATTTTAAATGTGCAATGCATTTTAAATACATTTAATTTACATTTTTGGTCATTATTTTCTAAACTACTATTGGGTGGGTTAGTGCTAGAGAGGATATTTAGTTGCATCTCCACTCACCAAGGTTTAATATTACCATTAGTATATCTAATGATATACTAACACTGAATAGACAGAAAGAAAGACAAGTTCTTATACACATGTAGGACACTTAATCATGATCAGGTCATGCTGACAGCATGGATTTCCATGACTCTCTCTCACGATACCTGTCCCTATCAGTCATTGCACCTGGCAGATCTTGCGCACAGTATCCACTCAGCATTGATGTGATTTTTGCTGGTCAGCCTATAATGGTTTGTCTATGTGGAGATTTTCACAGGAGAACATCACTTATGAGGTCATCATTGCTTTTCCAACAGTGTCCAGCATGTCTTACTTGGATGGATTGTGTGATAGGAGATGAGTGGCCGTACAGTTTTTGTTGGGTGCTGCTTCCAGGATTTTTTTTAGGACAGCACACAGCATCTTTGTGTAGTTCCCATCTAGCTTTTTCTCTAAGCATTTCATTATGTGGTGCAGCCATACTGTTGCACTGACATAGCTAAATCATGGAAGAATTGTTGCTTTATTTTATCAGATCAAATATGATCCATAAGTGTTGTATAAATGAGGGAAGTGTTTAAAATATATCACATCTAAATTACAAGTGTGAGTCAAAAAGTAATGCCATCTCTCAATAGCAATGTTCCACCTTCGAATGAGAGCATGTATCCCTGCTCCGTAAAATTATGTTGACTGTTCTTTGAGCCACTTTTTCACTACAAATTTCACTTCCTTGTCCCTGGAATAATGTTTAAGAGGCAAACATTATTCCAGTGATGAGGAAGTAAAATCTGTAGAGAAGTGGCTCAAACTGTCCTAAACAAAATGGCATTACTTTTTGACTCGCCCTCATATTTACTATTGAGAACAAATCACTTGAAAATGATTAATTCATATTTCGTTTACACAGATCATTTGATTATTTTATATCCAATTAAATTTTTTTTTTTTCATTTTTCAGAAGACGGACCATCTTTTTGCCAATCTTATTTAAATGAACTGATGGCTGAAGAAGATGTTGGTTTACCTACATCAACCAATGATGGTATTGTTAGCAATGAACATAATCAAGATATCTGCCTGAAACGGACATCTAACAACACAACCATAGCCAGTAGCCCCGATGCCTCTGAGGAGCCAGGTGTATCTCTTAGGGTCGAGGCTAACAGTGTCTCCACAAATGGTAACACGCACTCAAAAACAGACCATCAATCACCTCAGCCAGGTACAGTAAATATGTTTTTAGAATAAAGTTAATTTGGCTCTTAGATATCTCTTATTATGATGGAGATTGTGTGTTTGTATGTCTGTAACCGAAACTATATCACTACTCAAGTCACAATTCCCTTTGTTATTTACGTCTCATTCTCCATGATTTTATTTCTATTTAAACGTCAGTTATTAATAAAATTGTCTTACATTATTAATACTGTTGATCATATCTACATATATTTACCTCATACCCCACTTGCATGGGTTGGACACATGGTCTCGTTTTTATGTGGCACCACCCACAAGCCAAGACTCATGGGTAGCAGGTGGAAAAAATTGCATCGATCCCGTCGGCATTTCCCCTCAAGGGGGGCACCTCAGGCGCTGGGCAATAAACCCAGCCCTGCCCCTTTAAATCAAGGGGGCAGGTATTGCCTGGGGGTATAGCCCTCTGAGATCGACACTATTAACTTGTAAAGATCCAGGGCCGAAGCCACTGGACCCCCGGCGTTGGCCGGAGCTACAGGTATTTGCCTCATACCCCACTTGTATGGGCTAGGCACAAGGCCTCGTTTTAACGTGGGCCCACCCACAAGCTGAAGCTCATAGGTGGCGGATGAAAAATTGCGTCGATCCCGTCAGCATTCCCCCTCAAGGACATATTGATTAGAAGTCCATCACTCCCACAGCTTTGAGCAAGATTGACTTTTGTCTTTTCTTCTTGTATATAAATGATTTTTGTTGAATTTGAAAGAAAAAGCGTCGTTGTTTTGTTATATAACCATTAAGCTGCCATTAACCATGGTGTATCAGCTTCTGCAGCAGATTTCTGGTCATTTGAGATCAGAGTACAACGTGGGCAATTGACCAGACTTTTAGCAAGTGTAGAAAACACTGCAACCCATTGTTGATGGAAAGAATCTGATATTGACAGCCATTTTCGGATATTTAGTGAGCCCTTTAGCTCATTGGGTCAACGGGTTATATATATATGTAATATATATATATATATAATATATATATATATATATAAAGGAGTTCTGTTTATTTTGGTATTTACAGGTCGACTTATAACTCAGAAAAGAGATGTCATTGAGCTTTAAAAAATGCACATACACAATAATATAAGTGGGGGGAAAAAATGGAAATGAATCCGACAAATATGTTGAAAAGATGATTGGAAGAAAAATATATATACTGGTTAAATGATATAATTATAGATGAAATTTATTATTGTTATATATATAACATGTATCAACAATACTAAATTTCATCCATATCAAAGTACATATATTTTTCTTCCAATTACCTTTTCAACATACACATTAATTTTTATATTAGAGAAAAGTACAAAATTTAGTACTTGATTTTTCCTGGTTAAATGATATAATTTAATAATTAAAAGTAAATCTATTTGTGGAACTCTTCAGTTTTTCATAAGTAAATACAAGAAGAAAGAAATAGAATAAACAAATAATTTTAATTTAAATTAATGCATAAAATTTTCATCTACAAATAAGGACATATGTTTAATTCTTAACTTCTTTTTTATTATTACATTTTTAGGGGTAAAAAAGAAAATAAATTAAACAAATACATTTTTTATCACTTTAACTCAACAAGCAATTAAGAACAATTTAAATCTTTGTCATATGTGAAAAAAGATTTTCTAGAAAATTAAAATTTTTTCAAAACACTTGCAAGTTTAGGGTTATATTTTTTTAAATAAAATTTTGAATGTAAAAAAAAAAAAATATTCCTAAAATAAAGGAACATTGTAATACACAAATTCTTAGCATTTTTAAAAAAAATTTTTTTTTAAGGAATTTGTTAAATTATTTCTCTTTCCCCTTTCTCTCACACTCCCTGATCTTTCTAAACTCCTTTTAGTCCGGTCATGGACAGGGTACTTCTGCTAGTTAGCTTATATTTTCTTTTAAAATGTCTTAATTCTAGTTCGTATATAGTTTACCACTATTTCTTAAAATCTATAATTTGTCTATTTGTTTCTCTAGATAATATTTTTTCTGAAGATGACCTGTCGATGTTTTCTGCATTAGCATCAGAAGATACTGATCAGGGTTCATTTGAGGTTCTTTTTGAAAAGTTGCAAGTTATGAAAGGTAAGGATATATATATATATATATATATATAATATATATATATATATATATAATGTCATAAAATATTTCTTGTTGTATTTTATAAAACTCTTGGATCATTTTTTTATGCTTAAGCGAAACAATATATGACTTTTACTCAAGAAATTCAGATCTGTTTTTGTATTATTTAATCTAATAGTGGGCAAGCTATGATTTTGATATGGGAAAGTTGTCTTTGTATATTATGTTGTGTTCATAACCACAACTCGATGCTACCATTTTTAGTTATGATTAAACAAACCCAGACACTTTGTTGTTTAAGCCTGTGTAGTATGATATATCCTCTTGTGGATAGATATATATAAACAATTCACAATGAATTGACAAGAACTATTTTTATTTGCCTGAGCAAACTTAAAAGAGTAGAATACAAACATTACAGAAGATACAATGAAGAGATTATACATAGCTGTATAAGAGAAATGTTCTAATAATAAAATAGTCCTATAGTAGATAAAGTTCTTGAGGCTGTTAGTAAAAGATGTAAGTTAAACACTTTGTCAGAACAACATGAGGATTGGCATATAAAGTCAAAAACAGCACTGCTCACGTGACTTTCGGAAACATTTTTTCATGCTCAGAATTGTAGAGACATGGAATAAACTGCCTGTGTCTGTTGTAGGCTGCCGAAGCACTGAATCTTTCAAAGCCTCCATGCTTCCTGTAGTCCGCCAACACTATACCTGAGGCCACTCTCCACATACTTATGCACAGACACGCACACATACATGCATATTACTATTGTAAACTGTTCATGTTCCTGACACTAATACATTATTCTGTGTACTTGACATGAGACTTTGATGAGTTATCGTGCACCTGAGCATTGTACACAATAAATTTCATTATTAAAGTCTTTTTAAACAACATGAGGATTTGCACATACCCAAAAGAAAAGCTGTTAGCTCTGTCGAGACTAGAAAGTGAAAGAAATTTAATTTTGGGATTACTTGTTACAGATCTATGATTAAAAATATTTTATTCATCATTATTTTAGTTTTTGTATATTTTTTTATCTTTGTTTTGGGTTTTTTAAATTATTATTTACATTTCTATTTTTATCTACATTTCATTAACACTTTTTTATTGTTTGCATTTTCGTATTATTTAAAATTTTCTTTATTGTTCCTTACAATTTATTCATTATTCCTTTCAATTTTTTTTTTTTTTTATTATTCCTCACAATTTTTTCTTTACATTTTGTACAATTTATTCTTGACATCTTTGTTTTGTAGAAAAAGCACAGTATTTACCACACAATCAAAGGAAACAGTATGCAGAAAAGGTAAAGGGAGATAATTCATTTTCAATTCTTACTAATTACTGTGAGGGTTATCTTAAAATTTACGAATAAATGAAACCAGTAGTAAGAAGTGTCTTGTTTAAATTGTGTGCTCTATTGTTGTCTATCCAAAATCTTTAACTGATTTTAATTTTTACCAAAGTATAATTTCTTACATGAATCAATAAAGATTTATCTTATCTTAAATAAAAATAGAAAAATTTATCTTGAAGAAAGATTATATAAACAACTTGTAACTAAAGTGAGTTGACACTGATCCAAAAATGGATAATTATTAAAGCAAATTTTAATGCTCTACAGAAAATGTGACTAAAATACTTTCAGAATTTATTTTTAAAAGCTTTGACAAAAGAAGTGAATAATATTTAAAATGTTAAGATTTTATACAAAGTTGAACTGATTTTTGTAAATAAAAGCTTAACTAAACTCAGTTTGATCAACTGAAAATAAGTTGTTTTCAAGCAAAAGAAAAGTGACTAAAGCAAAAACTAAAATGAAACAAACATTAAACCTGATGTTTTTTTTTTCTCTAATGTTTGCAGATGGCTGTTTCCTTCTGGAAGGCAATAGGTGGAGATGCTGGTGAAATTGATGGACTCTCTGATACAGATGAAGAATCTTAAAGACATAAATATTAGATACACACTTGCAACTTTCATGTGCAAGACTTTGACAGAGAGACATTTAAAGTACATATTATTATGCAGTGTTATTTACTGCAATCTTAGCATTCATCAAATTGGACATTATTATTATTAAATGTACAAATTCTGTGATAGTTCCTTTTATTTTGATTCTGTTTCATTTTGATTAATCTAGTACATTCCTTTTGGTGGAATGTAGTTTAAAACATCATTTCTCTCTTAATGATTATTATATTATATATTTTTTACTTCACCTCATTGTATGGTCTTTTTTGTATGTAAATATATTTCTATACAAGGCAGTTTTTGAATTTACGCAGACTTTTATCTTAATCTTTTTCATTGTCAGTATGTTCCTTTGAATTTACGTGGACTTTTATCTTAATCCTTTTTCATTGTCGGTATGATCCTTTGCACATTGTGTAATGGTTATTGTTGTAGGAAATGGACACAGCAAGACAAGTTCAAATCCTAGATGATACTGTTTGCATTTTGCATAGCAAAAATACCCTTGGAAAAGCTATGCATCCAACTATTCTCCCTCCAGCTATGGGTAAATAGTAGGGCAGATTGGGCGCTTTAATCTGGCTTAGGCAATTTGTCTAGAACAGGGGTCACCAAACTGCGGGCCGAATCTGGCCCATGAAGACCTTTTATCAGGCCCACCGACCATTCTGCTAATGTTGCGTTCTTTGATAATGTTTTGAAAATAAATATGTTGGTTAAATTTGTTTTTGTACATCTTACGCCACTCATCCATGAATATAACATGGAAAGATAAATTTTATTTTACATCTTTTTCTCAGAGCTTTCATTCTGGCTGGCAAGTATTGAACACAATAATAATGTGGCCTGTGCTCATTATTTTTTCAATTATCCGGCCCACTGAAAAAAAGTTTCATGATCCCGGTCTAGAAGAAGGAAAAGTCTGAATTCAAAACATGTTAAACTCTACTTAAGAGATTGACCTTGTGTCACATCCTACTTGTGCGGAGGGGTTTATAAATATGTACATCCCTTCCCCAAAACTGAACCTTGCCTTAAATTATTTGACTTTCATAAAGTAGGTGGAATAAAGATAATTCATGTGTTTTTCTTCTGCAAATTTGAGACTTGAACTATAAATGAGTGTAGAAAAAGTCTTTCATGGACAACACCTTTAACCAATTTGGTTATGAGAAAAGGAAGAAAAGACTAATAAAAAAAATGAATAGAATAGACATAATATGAGAATTAAGTGATATCAAAGACACATTTTAAAAACATAATATTTATAAGTGTTACATCCTTTTCCAGTGTTAGGATGAGGCATTCTCTTAATGAAGGCTGGAGGAGATGTTTGTGATGTAATGATTATCGTCATAGGAAATGGACATGGCAAGCAAAGTTCAAATCTTGAACAAGGCAGGCTGGGCTCTTTAACCTTGGTATAGAAACTGATCTAGAAGGAAAACTTTGAATTTGAACCTATTAAACTCTGCTTAAGATATTAACCTTGAGACACATCCTTCTCATGCGGAGGGGTTGGGTAAATACATAAATGGCTGAATTCAAGTTTTTGTCTGGATTTCCATGTAGTTGTCATTGTTTCATGAATTACTCAAATTAGGAGTTGCAATTAAGAGAGATAAATGGGTTATTTCCTATAAGTCTAACATAAACAAAGGGGAACCACTCTTGACTGATAAATTATTTATATATTGATCTACTAGGAAAAAAGACGAAGGGGTTAGGGTTTAGTGTTAGTTTAATGGGAAGATAAATAAATAATTTATCAGTCAAGAGTGGTTCCTCTTCGTTTATGTTAGACTTATAGGAAATAACCAATAAATGTTTGTGTGTTGAAAACAGTCCAACTGATTTCATATATTTATATTAAGACTAGACTGTTTGCATTTCACATTTTACTAATTACTATTGAGTAAGGGAGGTGTTCGTAGTGTAATGGTTACCATCATAGGAAATGGACACAGCAAGCCAGGTTCAGATCCTGGACTAAGCAGTTTGGATTTCACATAGCACTAATACCCTTCAGAAAGATATAGATCCAACTATTATTCCTCCAGCTATGAGTAAATAGTAGTGCAGACTGGGTTCTATAACCTTGGTTAGGCAACTCGTATACGAGAAGGAAAACTCTGAATTAAAACCTATTAAACTCCGCATAATGAATTGACCTTGTGTCACATCCTGCTTGTGTAAAGGAGTTGATAAATATAATATATATTAAAAATCTTTTTTTAACAATTTTTAACTCTTAACATCCTGTTGAGAATTTCCCAAGTCCAGAGCCCCATTCCTATAAGGATTTATCAAGAAATGGCTAAAAATAGCCTTTTCATTTCAAGTTAGCTGTTATTTTCCTTAAATCAAAGACTTCTAAATGTTTAATATTACATTTAAACAAAGGCTATCATTTAGGGTAGATTAGGAAAATGAATGTGACTTCTGGCTGGGTGGAATGAGGTGGTATAGGACATTAAGACTTAAAGTTAAAGAATAAGTTAAGCTCTTAATTGATGGTGGACTTCATTTTAATTGTACATTTATCCAAATGTAAAATTTATTGAAAAATAAGACAAAATCAGTACCTATTTTAGGGTTGTATAAAAACATTATTTAGCCTAGCATAGAAATGAATAGTATTTTGGAAGCTCTAATTAAAAATTTAAAAAAAAGACATTAGTCTTAGGATTCCACCAGCTGATTCTTCTATAAGATGATGTAAAAAGATTTTTTTAAATACTCTTGCTCAATTGAAGAGGCAGACAAGCAACATTAGGTTTAAGGCTCCAAGTTACCACCTCAACTATAAGATGATGGCCTTGTGGATAAATGTATTTATCAAAATATTATTATCTATATATTAATACAGGTGTTCCTTAATCTTCCATCCGTTATCATCTTGCAACACCCTCTGGTTAAAAATGTGACCCTCCAAATTGTCCAGGATGAAATGCAAAAATGTAAATACTGATTATCTGGTGTCGTGTATCCTATTTCTTATGAGTGTCATCACCTGAGCTAAATAATAGACCATTCTTTTTTTATTATAAAGAAAGAACATGCTACACAGAAAAACATATAATATGAAAGAAAGGAAATAGGGGGAAAATTGAGAGAGGATGTAAGCGCACCGAAGAGATAATGCTTATCTGTTTCAATTGAACCTAATGAAAAGATGAAAATAAGGAAAGAAAGAAAAATACAGTGAGAGATAGTTAAGTCAAGATTATTATACTTTTTACATATTGAACCATTGTGTAATAGCACTTGTGTAAACATATCAAACTATAAACAATTAAATTATCATACTGTGGTATGTCCATAGGTCCAGCTAGTTATGATAATTAGTATTACTAGCAAGAATATGCGCCCTCCTGGCATAAGTATTTAAGTTTTAATGTAATGAAATATATTAGAAAGATGAATGAAATTAAATAAAAACGCACATAAAAAGATTACACTTATTTTAACTATATTCTAATTGGTTTCTATATAAAATTATTCATAGGGTTGATTTTAATATGTTGAAGAATAAAATTAGAGATCAATAATATCAAGTAATTATTTATTAAACCCGGTTTTATTAAAACCAGTATTCAAATTAACCACACCATATATTATGTAAACCTTTGTTTCTTAGTGATATAAAATACATTGCAAGATTTTAAACACTTATAAGATGGTCTTAATAGTGACCTTGATAATAAGATTTATTTTATGTATTAATGATTTTGACTATAAATTAAATACTCATTGATAAACTTATGCAATTCCTGAGGGTATTGTGACATAAGTAGTGATGTAATTTTGATTACAGACAGACAGACACCGAATCTCCATTATAATAAGATTATTACTATTAGGCGGTGCACATGTGTAATGGTTATTGTTGGACGAAATGGACATGGCCTGAGTGCATTTCATATAGTTCTCATACCCTTGGTATCCAACTATTCTCCCTCCAGCTATGGGTAAATAGTAGGGCAGACAGAACTCTTTAATCTAGGTCTGACAAGCAATTTAGGAGAAGGAAAACTTTGAATTCAAACCTGTTACACAAAACTCCACACATGAATACATATGCAGAGCCAGATTAATCCACATCAGGTGAATGCATCACACACACACACACACACACACACACAATCCCTAGGCTGATCGTACATAAAAAACGCTCTGTCAAACGCTCTGTCAGCTGGGGCGTTAGAATACACCGACTGCACCTCTGCAGAGGGGTAAAACTCCCCCAATGGGGCCACCTGTTCATGACTTGCAATACTCCACTTTGGCCCTATCTTGGGCTAGACAAGCAGTCGGAGAGGCCCCCTCTGATCAATCGGCTGGTCACATCAAGCCCTAGCACCTATATGATATTCCCAACCCTATTGCCCTTATGGCAAGCCGCAACCCCTTTTTATCATATGGGTGCTAGAAGGCGGTGACTGAGGGTCTACATGTCCTGGGAATGACATTAAACTGTTGTGAGGTTCCAGTTTTGAAGGTTTGGGGAATGTGGAGCACCCCTTCATCACCATTGCTCCCTGGTCCACTCTGACCCAGAGTGGTAGTATCTGATGGGTCCCATCTATGGGTTAAATAGAAAAATGTATTTATAAAAAAATTGTATTATCCATTAAGAATTGATTTATTTCAAAACTTTATCAGCATTAAATGACCTGCTGAGGTTGATATTCTGTAAAACCAAACCAAACCAAACGTACATAAAAAGTCAGTAGAAACAATGTATTAACTAAGAAGAATTAAGTGACATTCTCTTAGCACGGACAGTAGAATGGTAACCATTATGGTCTAATCATACTGAAAGCACTGGTTCCTGTTAAACAGCAATGAGCCTGTTCAATACTTAATTGGGTGACCACTTAAGTAACAGCAGGTACTGTGAACAATCTGAATCCTTGGTTTATCAAAATCACTTGATTAGGCATTAAATAGCCCAAAAAGGGTTAATATGCCTTAAAACAAAACAACCAACCAATGGGAGCCGTCTACTGCCCATATTGAATAAAAGGTTTGGTCTGAAATTTCCAGAAGTATATTGATTATGGCAGATACCAGAAGAGAGAGTGAAAAAGTTGGAACATTGTGACTATAATAAAAACTAACACTAATTAAAATACAGGTACGAATAATAATTCCTCATTTCAGACATCAGGCAATATTTACTATTTTTGAACTGGTAAATCAACACTTCATCTATGAAATGCTGCTATATTATTATGTTTTTACATACAAATAAATATGAAGCACTAAACAAAAGATCAAAGTGTTGGAAATTAACAAGGTTTTATTTAACGCAGAGTAGAGAAATACTTCTACCCAAAAAACAGTGACTTAAGAGCTCAACTTGTGTACAACAAGCTGTCTTATGTACCAATCCATGTGTCATGGCTGAAGTCCCATTCCAGTAGGCAGAACAGTAATTAAGGGTTGTGTTGCATGTGGAAACTGTCTGCTTAGGTGAAAGGGTCTTACTTAAATACTTGCTGGGTGGATCAATCAGGGCTCGGTCGAAAACATATTTTATTTTCAGTGCGAACATTACTCATTATTCCATAAATATTAATTTAATTTTTATTTTTGGTAATGTCCTGAGCCATATGCGAACTAACCAGTTTTTGTCATAATCACTTTGAACTCCACCGAGTGAACTTCCGGTTCTCTGTATTAACTTTCGTATCACTACAAACAAATTTTGAAACCTATATGCCACATAGTTTCAGCAAGCAGTGGTACTCTTAATATCCCAGTAAACTAAGTCAAATAATTTTTTATTATTTGGATTTTTCAGACTCATTTTTATTGTTATATGCACAACATTTCAACCAATGTGCCCTCCAGTTTTCTTCAGGTGTTTCTTGTCAAACTCTGTAACATACTTGTCAAACTCAGGAGCCATCATTTCATAATTGGGAGCCTTCACAGAACTGTATTAATTCAACCATTATGCCATGTGTCTAACTAGACAATCCAGAGTAGTGACTAGATTAGATTGAAAAAAAAAATTGAAATATGAGTAAAGGTTAAAAAAATCAGACATAAGTATAAAGGTAAATATTCTAGGTAAAGAGAACATTAGGTTTATAAGTTCCATAAATTTACCCTGGATTGTCCAGGTGAATACTTAACATAGTTGAACACTTGTACCTGGTCATGGTTAATGGAATGAGAATGGTCCACCCTGGTGGATTGAATAAAGGGTTTAGTTCGAAGTTCTGTGAAGGCTCTTGATTATGACATGAAGGCTCTTGAGTTCGACAAAAAGGTTCCTGAGTTCGACAAGAAATACCTGAAGAAGGGTGGATGGCACATCAGCCTAAATGTTATGTATATAATAATAAAAGATGAGGACAACAGTTTGAAAAATCTAAATAATACAAATTATCAACCATCATCTAAAAAAAATAAAATAAGTCATATAACTCTTCATTTCAAGCTTCGTTGAACAACCCTTCATCAAATAATTATTTACTAATCTTACTTTAGATGTGGCACAATGCCAGAAGTACTGGGTGCCCAGTGAGAATCGAACCCACTAACAATGTACTGCTAATCTAGCTTTCTAACCTTTACATAATGGGAGGTGGCCTCTTTCATCAAATACCAACATATGAGATACGGTGTAATTTATTGCATATTCTGAATGTGTGACTTGTCTGACAGAATATGTACTAAAATCTTTGGGCAAGTTATTTGCGATTAAAAACTAAATATTTATTAAAAATTGCTTATTTATTTTATCAGTTAAAAAATATTTTTGGAAATAATACTTTGATCTGTAAATGTATTTTTAAATAGGAAATCATTCATATTTATTGAAAGTGACAAAGAAAACGATAATTTGACCATTTATATGGTATTTGCCCTGAAAATAATTTAGTTTTCCTTATTTTTCATTCATTCATTTTTTATTCATTAATTTTTTTTTTTTTTTTTAACAGTAATTTTCACTTTTAATCCGTTGAAAATTTTACGTGTCAAATATATGAAAATACGATTTGAAATATAGGGGAGGTAATTTTATAGCAAGGGGAGTTTATCATACAAAATTATTAAGATTAACAATTTGGTCTTTTTTTGCTTTACTTTTTCTTTTCTTTTCTTTTATTAATTACATAGTTTTTAAGAAAACTAAAGCCTCGAATATTCTTTCACATGTCAAATAATCTTTTGATTTAAAATACAGCAAAATATTGCGAAAAAAATTAATCTAAAAATATTGTTCGCCATTTGCCGGAAATTACTTCACCTTGAAAATTTACAATTCAAATATTTTCTTTAATAATTTTTTTTTTAATTCTGTTACTATAATAAAGCTAAAAACTCTAAGAAATATCCCTCAGATTGAATATTTCGATTATTATATTAATCCCAATTATTCCTTGTCATATTCAATATCACGTGATCAGGTCTTGATCGTCTGCTTATTTTTTCGAATTTGCCTTTTAATCGAGAAAGAAGGTTAAGTATTGCTTTCATTTGTTCACTGCTTAGCCTTTAATTATTTTATTCGTTCATTTGACGTAGTTTTTGATTATTGTCGTCAATCTAGAATATTCTCAAGTTTAAATATGTGGGTATTTTTTGTTTGTTTAAATATAAGTTACACGAATACTAACGAATAGAATTAAAGAAAATTGTGTGCCGATCAATTGTTGCAAAAAATAATAATAATAATAATAATAATAATAATAATTAATAATAAATTAAATAAAATGTTGGGAGAAAAAAATCAACATTTGAACGACTGATAAGTAATAATTTTTTAAACTTGTAATTCACAGAATTATCGAAACATTGTTTTGTATTTATCATATCGACGACTTTCGTTTTTTAAAATCATATTTGCATTTTACAAATTATTTCACGGAGAAATAAAACTAAATGATCTGCGATTTAAAACAAATTTGATTACTTATTTATTTGAAACTGGAAAGTTAAGTAAAAGACTTTCTTGGCGACTTTTTAATAAATAATTAAAGGGAGGTTACTAGCAAAAAAGCTCCCCCCCAAAAAGTATTATTTCCCTTAAATTTTTATACTAAGCAAATATTTAAATAAATGAAAATTATTATCTTATTTTTATTCCATTTTATTTTATTTTATTTTCAAATCACTAACAAAAAATGATCTCCCGTTTGCGACCTTCGGCGTTCGTACGATAAGTTAATCGCCATAAAACAAAGAGTGCCACAAGGCATTTGAAAGGAGATAAAACATTTTTTGTTGCGTCAGTTTTGTAGTTGGGGAGAGTCTTCCTGCCTTCTTAATCCATTAATTACACTTGGATGCCAGTCATTGGCACAAGTGCAAAGTGTGCCCAGAATGACATATATGGGAATAAAATCAATATCTGGGTTAAAATATCTGGGTGAAGGTGCTTGCTGTATGCCAGTTTTGATGTTGAAAAAATAAAATTTCAAAACTTTTTTTCGTGGTTCTAGGCCTAATAACCATATTAGGGCATAATTACTCAAAATTACTATTTTGGCCGTAGTTTGACTAAAAATGATTGTCTGAAGGTGGTTTAGGGCTTGCTGGAAGCCATTTTTAATAGTCTTGATGATGATACAAGAATATTCCAAAATGTTCAATTTTGGGGGGTTCTGGGCTAAAATAACCATATTAGGGCATAACAACCCAAAATCACTATTTTGGGCATAGTTTGGCTAAAAATGATTGCCTGAAGCAGGTTTAAGGCTTTTTTCAAGCCAATTTTTATTGTCTTGATCACAGCTTTTGTTGATTTGGATCTGACACTTGTTTTTGACTATTTTTTGACCACTGAATCCAAAAATGACCTCAGTTTTTCTATATCACATCAATTTTTTGAATTATGGGATACCTTTGATTTATCTAAAAAAAATGTTAAAATACAGATTCTAACAAATTTTTGCTTATTTCATGGAAGGTTTTAAAAATGTATATATAATGGGAAATAATAAAACATTACATTGGGCATCATAAATTTTGTTGAGTTAGATCTGACACTTGTTTTTGACAAACTTTTGGACTCTGAATACAAAAATTACCCAATTTTTTTCTCTATTACATCAACTTTTTAAATACCCTCGCTTGATCTCGAAAACCATTAAAATACTGCATGTGACAGATTTGAGCTTATTTTATAGACTCTTTGAAAAATTTACAATGGAAAATGATTTTTAAAAATGCTTGACTGTAATGTTTTTACAAATTAATCTTATTCCTACAAAGGATATTGTTACTGTAAGTCAAATTGTGTGCAAGTAGTTAAGGTAAAAATTTACACAAAGTTTTTTTCTAGTGTGTTCAATATGTGGACAATTTCCCTTTATGCTCCATAATTAGCCATCATATTTACATCCCATATACTTTAATACCATTCCTCCATGAATTTCAAATCTTGGTGGAATCATTCATCTTGCTTATAGCTGACCATATCAAGGTTTTCTAAGAAGTTAGCAAGATTGCTATGCAGAAAATGGAACTTGATGCTCATGTTGCAATCAAGCATTTTATGGTTATCCAATTTCAGTGTAATTCATTGCTCATGCATTTTCAAGAAAGTTTTTGATAAGGTAAATAACTTGTAAAGAACCAAGCATTCATTTTGAGTTCTGACATTATCCTGATGAAATGTTCATCTTTGATAACTTCCAGAATCTGTAGACCATCAAACACACTGGCCTTGATTGTTTTTCAATTGACAGGCCATGAAATGCCAAAATATGGTACTTGAAACACTTGCCTTCAATTGGCAGTGCTTTAATGAATTGCTTCAAGAGAGCTAGTTTCATGTGCAAGGTGCAAAAATAATTTTCATTATGTCAACAAATGCGCATGTAGAATGTTGGGATCAACAGGTTTGAGGTTAGATCCTCTCCACCCAATGCTTCTCTCAAGCTCTACTGCCCCACACTGGGATTTCAGCTGAAGGTAGACTAGAATATTCAATTTACATTTTTTTTCTTGTTATATGTTGAAGTTTATATTAAACAAAAGTTGTAATGTATGTATGATCACAGGGGACAATCTCTCCTGGTTCACCGGTTATCGTGGGCCAGGGAACGCAGGCAATGCGTACCCAACACATAAAAGGCAATAAAGGCTTGAATTAACACCTACGTTGTTGTTCTCTATGAGAAACGCTACATGGCGACGAGGATGAGATACATTTAATAAAGTAAGTGTTGAATGTTTAAAAAAAAAAAAATGTATCTCTACCATTAACTGTTTTTTTAAACACGGGAGACGGTCCACGCTACACGCGCGTAAGCAAAAAAATAAACAAATAAGACAGCTCTCATAATGACGTCGTTCGGACGTATTGATGAATTCTCACCGGCTGGTGGAGATTGGGACACTTATGCAGAGAGACTGGAGTACTATTTTGAAGCGAATAGCATCAAAGATCCTCACAAGAAGAAAGCAGTACTTCTTTCAGTAGCTGGAGCCGATACCTTCTCACTTCTTAAGGACCTCATAACGCCGTATAGCTTGAAAGATAAAAGCTATGAGGAACTGTCGCAGACGCTCAGGGAACATTGTAACCCCACACCATCGGTCATTATTGAAAGATTCAATTTTTATATGAGTCGCCAAAAACCAGGTCAGTCGATTTCTGATTTTATAGCACATTTAAAAAAAATTACAAAACACTGAATTTGGCTACGCATTGGAAGATATGCTAAGGGACCTGATAGTTGTGGGGATTACTGACGAACACACCCGCAGACGTCTGCTATCCGAAAGGAAGCTGACATTTGCCAACGCCCGGGATATAGCACTGGCCATGGAAAGTGCTAGTAAAAATGCTAGTGACATCGAAGCCTGTGCAACAGCTGCAACACACAGCATATCACAAAAAAATGTGAACCATGGGGGACAACCCACTCAATTTTGGAAATCAAAACCAAAACAAAAATCGTGTTTTCGGTGCAATGGCAAACATTCACCAGAATCCTGTCAGTTCAAAGAAGCAGTCTGTAATTTTTGCCACAAAACTGGTCACATTTCACCTGCTTGTTTGACCCGGAAAAATGTGGAGAAAAACAGAAACACCAGAACACACAACATTCAAAGTGAAGAAGCAGTAAATGAATGTGAATCTGCATCAATACACAGACTTTTTAATCTCCGGCAAAATGACAGAATTGACCCCCTGATGGTGTTGGTTGGCATCAATGGTCGCAACGTCGAGATGGAAATTGACACTGGAGCTGCAGTTTCATTGATCAGTCGTGCTGCATTTGATAACCTATGGTGTGAAGCCGATAAGCCAACGCTTCAACCCATGTCACAGAAATTAGCAACTTACACAGGAGAAAGCATCACTCCATGTGGTAGATGCCAGGTGTCGGTTGAGTACAACGGCCAACAATATCGTCTACCATTGGTAGTTGTTCCTGGTGCTGGCCCTATGCTTCTAGGCAGAAATTGGCTACAGGTTGTGCAACTGAGCTGGAAACGAATCCACCAACTAAAATCCGTAAATGCGACACCTGCCATCGAGGATATCATAGCAAAATATCCTGATGTTTTTAAAGACGAATTAGGCACCTTAAAGGGTTTTACGGCAAAACTAAGTGTAGACCCGAGGACAAAACCCATATTTTGCAAGGCTCGGCATGTACCTTTTGCCTTGCGGGAAAAGGTTGATAAAGAACTAGATCGACTGGTTTCTCAAGGCATTATCGAACCCATACAGTACTCTGAATGGGCTGCTCCTATTGTAGCAGTTGTCAAAACAGACCAATCAATTAGACTGTGTGGGGACTATAAAATGACTATCAATAAATGCTCGAATCTAGACCAGTACCCCATCCCAAGAATTGATGACTTATATGCAAGGTTGGTGGGCGGTCAAAAGTTCACAAAGCTGGACCTGCGATCAGCATTCCTACAGGTGCCATTAGAGGAAAACTCAAAGAAGTACCTCACAATTAACACACAACGAGGCCTCTATAGATTCAATCGCCTAAGTTTCGGGGTAAAGTCAGCCCCAGGTATCTACCAGCGCTGTATGGACAACTTGTTTGCAAACGAACCACATGTTGTCTGCTACCAGGATGATATACTAATTACAGGCTCAACAGACTCGGAACACCTGACCAATCTTGATAGGGTATTAAAGAAATTATCAGAATCTTGTCTCCGCATTCGCCTCGACAAATGCAAATTCATGGCGTCATCTGTCACATACTTAGGACATTGGATCGACTCTGAAGGACTCCATCCTACAGAAGAAAAAATCCGCGCCATCCGTGATGCACCAGCCCCTCGCAATGAGACAGAACTCAAGGCTTTTCTGGGCTTATTCCAGTTTTATGCCAGATATGTTCCTAACGTTGCAGATAAGTTAGGTCCTCTCTATTACTTGCTGCGGAAAGGTGTCTCCTGGAAATGGGGCGCTACTCAATCAACAGCTTTTCAACGAGCAAAGGATTCGTTGCAGAGTGCAAAGGTTCTAGTCCACTATGACCCTGAAAAGGAACTGGTATTGACCTGCGATGCCAGTCAGTATGGCGTTGGAGCCATATTGTCACATGTGTTGCTTGACGGATCGGAAAAACCTGTTGCTTTCGCTTCCAGAACGCTGTCACCGGCTGAGAAAAATTATAGTCAATTGGACAAAGAAGGTCTCAGCATCATTTTTGGAGTAAAAAAATTCCACCAATATCTCTTCGGGCGTCCATTCCGTATCATCACGGATCACAAACCCCTTATCAGCCTCTTTAGTCCAACCAAGCCAACACTGGACACCTTACCACCAAGAATCATACGGTGGTCACTTTTGATGAGCGCCTATGACTACACAATCGACTACAAGCCTGGTTCGCACATCGTCACTGCTGATGCAATGAGTCGAATACCTCTACAGGAAATTTTAGACATCCCAACACCAGGTTGTGTCATACACCTCATGGATCGCCTTAACAACTCTATGGTAGATTCCATGGATATACGAAACTACACCCGCAAGGATCCAGTTCTATCCAAAGTTCTTCAGACTGTACAATCAGGAGGGAACATCCCACAGGATACTCCGTATTTGCCATTTCGTGTTCGCCAGAATGAACTAAGTGTGGAGGGAGGTTGCCTACTGTGGGGCTCACGGGTAATAGTCCCCCACCACCTCAGACAACAAGTTTTAGAAGAACTTCACCAATGCCACCCTGGCATGGTCAAGATGAAGGCCCTTGCCCGTAACTACGTTTGGTGGCCTGGAATTGACTCCCATGTGGAAGAAAAGGTAAAAAACTGCTACCCATGCCAATATTCCAGGGGTTTACCTGCCAAGGCACCACTCCATCCCTGGGAGTGGCCAGCAGAACCGTGGCATAGGGTCCACGTTGACTTTGCAGATTACAATGGCAAAAACCTGCTCGTCATCACAGACGCACATTCAAAGTGGATCGATGTGCATGCAACAACCACAGCTACGTCAACCACCACTATTGAACGGTTGAGGCACTGCTTCGCCACCCATGGACTACCGCACATTCTAGTCAGTGACAATGGGCCATGCTTCACAAGTTCGGAATTTGCAGAATTCACCAAACGGAACGGGATCCGGCACAAACGTGTTAGTCCGCATCATCAGGCATCAAATGGCCTGGCTGAGCGTTCCGTTGGACTGGTCAAGAATGGGTTGAAAAAGATGTCAGGAGGAACTCTGGAAACAAAAATATCCCGTTTCCTGCTGACTTACCGAACAACACCACACACAACCACGGGAACTACCCCAGCAGAATTGTTGATGAAGCGAAGATTACGAACAAATCTGGACCGCTTGAAACCTGCTACTTCAACCACTGTTTACAACAGTCAAGAAGACCAGAAGTTTTTTCACGACAGAACTGCTCAGATGCGTTCATTTAGTAAAGAACAAGCAGTCTTTGCACAGAACTTTGGTCAAGGTCCCATGTGGCTGGCTGGTCATATTGAGGATAAGATATCCCCTTTATCCTTCCTAATCAAACTGGAAGATGGCCGGATTGTCCGTCGTCACCAGGATCAAATCAGATCTCGTCCCTGCACGACTATAACAACTCAACCCCAAGTGGAAGACAACTCAGATCGTGAAGTGGTGGAACTAAGCATGCCCTCAAATACAGCACCCCTAGAGGTAACAAGGGAAAGTTCACCTGATAGTGAACAGCCCGCCACGGCATTGACACCAGCACTTCCACGACAAACTGGACGGACAATAAAACCTCCTAATCGGTTTAGTCCTGACTAATAATAACAAAAAAAATAAAATAAAATAAATAAATAAATAAAAAATATATATATTTTTATAAAAAAAAAAAAAAAAATAAATAAATAAGCTTTTTCTTTTACATATGGGCCAAACAGAGGCAGAATAATCCTCGGCCATATAAAATGGTCATAAGGGCAGTCTACCCAGACCATTCTACCCCTAAAAGAATCTTGAAGGGGGGAGATGTAATGTATGTATGATCACAGGGGACAATCTCTCCTGGTTCACCGGTTATCGTGGGCCAGGGAACGCAGGCAATGCGTACCCAACACATAAAAGGCAATAAAGGCTTGAATTAACACCTACGTTGTTGTTCTCTATGAGAAACGCTACAAAAGTAACAGTCTGTGTAATGATATTTTGGCTCTCACCAAATCATAGGTATACCAAATACCCACTTTTCACGTGTTCTCTTGATCCACATCGGTAAACTCTTAACACTCTGATAGCACATCTAGTGAGGGGCCCAAGACTTGTCTTAATCGACAAGTTTTAATTTAAAATATGCAAAATACACTAGGTTTTCAAATGTGCTGATGTTTGCTCTTTGATTGGGAAGCAACCCAGTCACCAGATCTGAATAATTCTTCTTTCTTTTCAATAAAGTAATCAACACAATCAGTTGAACATTCTGCTAATTTTGGGAGTAAGCTGTAGAGAAAAAACTTGACGTGATAGAAGAAAATTGACTGCAGTTTTGAAATCAGCATGCCGATATTAGTCTAAACCAAATGAAAAATCAAAGTCAACAGAAATTATGTCCAAAATTGTTCCTCAGTGTAATGATATAATGGTTATTTCCTATAAGTCTAACATGATCAAATGGGAACCACTCCTGACTGATAAATTATTTATTTAATTTCCCATTAAACTAACCCTAAACCCTAACCCTGTCTTTTTTCCTAGTAGATCAATAAATAAATAAATAATTTATCAGTCAAGAGTGGTTCCCCTTTGATCATGTTAGACTTATAGGAAAGAACCGATATAAGAAAATTCAAAAATGTTCAATTTTTTTTTTTGACCATATAACTAATAAAATAATAATATATTTTAATTATAATTATTACGTCGCCTTTTTTGAGTGGTCCAAATTTACGTAAACATTAATTTAATGTACGTTTTCAGGAATTCTATGATATGAAAAAAAAAGAAATATTGGAGTTTTCTTTAATCTTATTTCTTTCAAATGATACAAATATTTTTTACGATAAAATAACTTTTAGAAACCTTTTTGTAACTTTTCCCGTCATATGTACTGTACATTTATCGCACAAAATCAATTGGACGTCCCTATAATTTGCAGATGTCCTCTGTGTGGCGACCCCTCCAAAATCCTCCAGTTATCCCAAAATTGCATTTATCTGAGGAAGGACAAAGATTGTTCAATTATATCTCACGTTTATACCATCATCCAATTGCTACAAGTCAGACACAGTCAATAACAGGCAAGTTTTCACTTCACTTTCTAATTATTCTTCGGCTAAACTTGTAAATTGGTCGGAAAATTAAAATGGAAACTTTTTTGGTGGTCCTCCATGACAGTTTAACTACAGTGTATGAATTAACCTTTTGTGAATTGGGTTGGGGTTTGGGGATAAAGGTTGTTTTTAATTACGTATTGCTTTAAAAAAAAAAAAACAACTACAAAAAAAAAAACAAATTACTATACATTTAACCATTGAAATTAATTATTGAACCCAACGGTAGACACATTAGTCTCAGTTGTTTGTGTTAGTATTGCAATGTATAATTTCAATTAAACTTGGTTTAAAAAAATATTTTTCAACATTAAATGTATAGTAATTTGGGTTTTTTTTTGTTGTTGTTGTTGTTTTAAGCATTACGTAATTAAAAACAAAAGTTCATTAAAATAAAAAAAGAAAGAAAGAAGAATAGGCTAAACTTGCAAATTGGTCGGAAAATTAAAACGGAAACTTTTTTGGTGGTCCTCCATGAAAAAATAACTTAACTGCGCTCCAGTTAAGATTCTACAGTGTATGAATGTCATTCATACACTGTAGAATCTTCACCTTAACTGGAGCGCAGTTAAGTTATTTTTTCATGGAGGACCACCAAAAAAGTTTCCGTTTTAATTTTCCGACCAATTTGCAAGTTTAGCCTATTTTTCTTCGTTCTTTCTTTTTTTAATTTTAATTTTAATTATTAATTTATTCATTTTTACATTAAAAAAAAGCAACATATAATTTGAAACAAGAGAAACGTGTTAGTCAAACATGATCATGGGTGGATCAGCTCATTGTAAGTACTAAAGAAAGAATCTTCACCTTAACTGGAGCGCAGTTAAGTTATTTTGTGTAAACCTTAAGTGAAGAAATTACCTTGTTTGTATTTGTTACAATAACATAGGAACTTTGGGACTGTACACCGGTTACTTCCTGTACGCTCTTTTTTTTGTGTGTCCAAAGGAATCCTGTTTTATTGTGAATACAATAATATAACAAGAAAAGTTATTATCTATGGGTGGAAATAATAATAATCCAGCATCTGGTAACAGATTTATTTAAATCTTTATTGTGATATTGTTCTAACGCCGTGTTTACTAATAAAATTCTGTTGTATCACTATAAACTTTACGGTGACACAACAGTATTTTATTAGTAATTAGTACGTACACTAGGTATAGGCAAACAGAGCCTCAGTTATTTTTGACAAAATGACTTTAGCCCCACCTACAGAAAATAATTTACCAAAAATCAGGGAATTATCGGATTTTAATGAAATTTTCAGTGTTTATTTATCAATGAATGATCTTTATAATGCATTACGTATTTTATTTCAAAACTTTCTCATTTTTTTTCAGGTCACTTAATTTACCCCCCCCCCCCACTTATGTTGGGAGCGTAACATTTTTGCGAGTTGGTCATTTTCGATACTAATTACAGTATAAATAATGAGATAAAAGACCGAAGTTATGAATAGAAACCAAAAAAATTTTTTTACAGTTGCTCTTCTATGAGAAAATAAGTATTGATTATCGAAAAATAAAATGTAAAAAAAAAAATATAAAATAATTTTTTAGGAGATTTCTTTTTTACTCATTTCCATAATTATTTAATTGACTATTATCTTATTAAAAAAAAAATTATACATCGATATTTTTTCTGCGAAAATAGAATTTTTCTTCAAAACTTATTACTTCATGAGTATAAAGTAAGGTTTGCATTAAATAGATATTTATTTCTAAAAACTAAAAATATAACATTTTAAACCTAATATCAAGACTTACATATTTTAAAACAATTAAATTGATTTTCAATATAATTCACATAATGTTAGAATATTAATTGTATGGAAGACAATTAAACCAAATACATAAAATATGAAATATATCTTCCTCTATTAGGAAGAGTTATTTTTTGTGTCACTAATTTAACCGAAAGATTCAATATCTAATAAGTTAAGGTAAGTTCATTTCATTATTACTATTTTTAATTCAATTATTCGGACTTTTATTTTTATACAAATAAAAAATTTTTTTTTTATTTATACTGTAATCAAAAAACGAAAGCTGACCAACCCGCAGAGATTTTACGCCCACAGAGTAAGTGGGGGGGGGGGGTCAAAATTAAGTGCCCTGAAACAAAATGAGAGTTTTGAAAAAGTTCATTCATTGATTAATCAACACTGAAAATTTCATTAAAATCCGATAATTCCCTGATTTTTGGTAGATTATTTTCTGTAAGGGGGGGGTGCTAAATTCATTTAGTCACAAAACGGCTTTTACTTCAAACAAGACAAAAAAGTTTAAAATATTATGGTCATTACGGAATTCCATAGAATTCCATAATATAAAGGGAAATAATTATCCAAACTTTATTTTCAAACGGAAGTAATAATATAAATTCAATGTAACTTTTTGTTGAAATTCGGACGATTTTTAATGTATAAAATGTATTATAAATAAATTGCATATTGTAATAATATTTTTCTTTTTTAATGATGGTCATTATGTTACTACTTATCGATTTAGACAAAGTTTGACTGTAAATAATAGATTTAATTATTTTTAATTCGCTTTTAAAATTCCTAGCAGACAAATTTTTTGCCTATAGCTAACGTACACATATTTTTAAAATAATGCGAATATAGATTATCGCTGTGAGTTGGACGTGTATAACAAAGTCTGGAGCTAAAAGACGTACGTGTAGGCATTCTCAAAAATAAACAAGAGAGTAATAAATTTAAAAAAAAAAACAAACTTAATTGGTACTATTCGCAGAGTTGCGTCCCGGCCTCCTGTCTTAAAAAAACGCTAGGCGATGATAGGTCCAAAAAACAAACCCACCTATGAAAGAAGTCCCTAGCTGCTGTATATGAAAAAATAATTTGTCAATTGAAGGCGTTTTTATCGACAATTTTTTTGTTGTTATTGTTTGGAGGCGTTAAAAGTAAGCCAAATTTTTAAAAGGTTAAAATATTTACATTTACTTGTCAAAAAAAGACTGGAGGTGGTAAAATATTGCATTAACTTTTTGGGAAAAACACCTTAAGTGCTGTTTTTTTTTTTTTTTTTTAATTTTTATATTTTCAAAAATTTTAACGCCTTCAAACCACAAAAAAAAAAAAAAATTTGTTGATAAAAACGCCTTCAATCGACAAATTATTTTTTTCATAGACAGCAGGTACCGCTTCAGCTAGGGACTTCATTCATGTTGGGTTTGTTTTTTGACCTATCACTGCCTAGCGTTTTTTAAGGCAGGAGGCCGGGACGGAACTCTGCGAATAGTACCTCTTAATTTTAAGGCAATTACCAAAAATCTTAAATTTTAATGAAATTTTCACCAAATTATTAATCAACGACTTAATTTTATAATGAATAGCTTATTTAAAAAAAAACCAAAAAAAAAACCAACTTTTCATCAATTCAGAATGTGGAGAGGTGACCATTTTCCTTGGAAGAAAATTTTTTTCCGGTTCCTGATTTTTACATTTCTAGAAAGATCAAATCCTGAAGAACATATTAAAAAAAAATAAAGAATTCTGTAGTGAGAGGGGAGACTTGCCTCGTGGAACAATGCGAACCTGTCTGGCTTGCAGGATGAGTGGAAACTGAAAATATGGCTGCCTTGGCACTAAATTTAAATACGCATGATCTCTAAGACATAGCGAGAGTAAATCTGCATGTATGCAAATTTTTCTCAGATCATTGTACATAAAACCAAGCACAACCGAGAAGGGGGTGAAATGCTTTGAAGCAGTTAATAAGTTGTATGTGGAGAACTGCTAGAATATTGTAGCGGGATGAAAAAGTTTGTCATAGGACCTTGCAATTAAAGAGAGAAGTTAGCCTAATCAACTTTGCAACCTATAAGCTAATTCTACATTTATAAGTTTCCCCAATGGCACAAGTACGGATTAGCCATGATATAATAAAGTCCTTTACCACTAAGGGTGATGTAGCATTGTGACTGAAGAAGGTAAAGTTGGTGGCCAGACTTCAGATGGTTGATGAGCCTGCTAGCATTGTATTTGGAGGGGGACGGACTTGCCCTATACCAGGAGATTACGGAAAAGGACCAACAGGACATCGATCAAATAGAAGCACAGCTGAAAGAAGCATTTACTGATGGCACCTTTGTAGTGTACAGAAAGCTGACTCTGGTCAAACAAATGGATGTGTATGCAAACAAAATAAGGTGGTTGGTCAGATTGTCCAGGTTCGAGGGATTTGGGTTGGAGAGGTTTGCAAAGCTGACTTTTGTCACAGGGTTCCCTGATGATATTTCCACCAACCTCCAACAGGCACCAAACGTTGAAACCCTGAAAATGGGAGACCTTATAGCAAGAGCTTTAATGATTTAACCAACTCTTATATTTTTTATTAGGCATTCTAAGTGAAAATTATTAAATTATGTCCAGCTTTGTTATGCTATTTTTACCGGAGGATCGTAAATTGCAAATAATCATTTTAATGTCATTTATATCTGTTCATGTATGAGAAAGCCAGATATGACATAGCTAGAGTCATACAATGAACGTGAAGCAGTTCCCTAAAGTAGTTGCAAAGTCTAAAATGGCAGAAAAAAAATCAAGAAGTGAAAGCATAAAAGAGCATTTTGGTTCTACATACATGGAAAATAAGGAATTCAAACCTGAATGAAAATTATCTCCTGGGTCTGTGGTGTATGCTGCATTTGTGTAAATGACAAAAGGGGAAACACTTGGAGCAGGGATCAAGCCAGTAATATTGTTGCAAATGAACTATGGTCTGACTGGATAGACAAAAATGTGTACCCACTAAATGAAAAAGCAGTTTCTACTAGAGTGAAAGATGATTATGAACTGTTCAATGCTTTACACAAAGATTAAAACAGCAGTGCTAAATCCAAAAGCTAGGTTTGGTATGCAAAAGCATTGGAATTCAATGCAGCTCTTACTTAATGTTGTGGCCTGGTTAGGGGGCCAGAATAAAGACTCAAGACAGGAAATGAGTTAAACAAATATATTAACAAAGAACAGTAGTACAAATACATACCAATGAGTCGGTTACACGCGTGGCTGTCTTATCGGCTGTCTGCTGAAATACTAACTCCCTTAAGTGCAGAACCTGCTGCTATTTATAGTTGGAAGAGTTCATGCGTGCGTGGTGTTATATCAGAGAGAAGATATCTCTTATGATTCACAATTCTTACTCACAAAATACTCCTCGCTAGCATAAAACATCAAAACTCAAGTCGGAGGCAACAAGCGGAAATGAACTCAATGGTACCCTATCACGAAGTGACCAATTCGACGCAGTTCTGCGCATAGGCTCAGATTGAGTTACGCTTGAAGGGAATTCCAAAACAAACAAAAAATAATATTGTAAGGAATCCGGATTTTCACTGTAGCCGGGCGACATCCTTACCCCCTTGACCACTACAGCGCTACCCACTACAACTCACTGAGATATTCCTGACTTATTTCCCGCACCAAGTGACCGTATCAACTCAACTTCTACTACCTCACGCCTTGCACCAGGCCAAGAGAGAACTGACGTATTATCATACGATACCTACACCTCACCGACCCCACGGCCATTCCTGACTTACGACCCCTCGGCCACTCCAGAGAACTACTACGATTATCTACATCAACAACAACAACAATTTTCACACTCGTTATTTCAATAAACGATTTTTATCCAATTCATCTTGTCCATTATTCTTCTTTGCAAACCATACGCTTTTACGGATATCCTAAGATATAACAGTGGTAAATTACCATAACACTTAATATGCTTATGATATTTGTTGTAAGGAACCATCCTATCAAATCTAATGGAAGAAGACTTTCAAGTCAAGATGACAGCTGATGATCGGGTGTTTATGAAGAGAACTGTTTCAGAGCTTGCAAAGCAGTTTGCACCAACACAGTTCCTAAGAAATTGGATAAGGATGAAGAAAAGAAAGGGGAGTCGAGAATGTTCTGCAAAGAAGAAGTGTCTTGCAAAAGGGGAAAAGGAAAGAGAACAGTAAAATCTAGATGAATTGATAATGAAAGACGCATTGGTTTTTTTCTTAGATGACATAGTTGATATCAACAGCAACAAGTTAGTGCTTACCATTTCTACATACATTCAGAATAAGTGGTTTGTCCTGAGCCCAAAAATCTACATCCTATTCCCACTGATGCACTTTTTGGGGATTGATGAAATGGCCACCAGTGATGTGCCACTTGAAAGAAACTGGACTGGGGTGAAAGTTTTCTTTGAACCCAAATTGATTGTTCTCAAGGAATTAAAGGATGTAAATCAAGAGGGTGAACCAAATGAGATTGAAAAGCTGGAAGCTGCAGTAATGAAGAATGTTATTGATGCTGTTAAGAAAAAACTTTTGTAGGTCGAACACTTTTAGCAAGATGATAATGGTAACAGAGAGGCACTACAGTATACACCTCTCATAAACTTAGGATGTTAATCCCAGTTTGCTAGATTTGATAACCGAATCAGGGCAAATTTGTGAGTCAAGTGACTAACTTATATGGAACATTCTTATGTGTGGAAGTTAACTATTGCAAACTTCATGTGTAATTGGTGATATCTATGGGTAAAAACGTCACTAATTTTATCATGATTTTCCTTTTTTAACATGATAAAGAAATTACAGTTGGTTAAATCAATAAAATGAATGTATTTTCATATTCTGCAACTAAGAAACCTATGATTAGACATATTACACCATTATTAAGCCATGTATTGTCCTTTTCTTTAATAAAAACAAAGATTTCCAGCTGCTATTTTGAAAATCATCACGGGACCAACCTAAAATCGTAATCATCAGCAGAAATGGCCATAGAAAACACTTGTCTTATTTGATTTTTAGGAAAAAGAGTATTCATTTGCCCACCCCTAATACAAGCTTGTGAAGAGTGCCAGATGATAGACACTGTCACAGTGTATTGGTGAAGAGGAAAGCTCTAAGTGGATGGTAACTGGTCTTGGTTGGGTATGGACAATGGTGGTCATTTTTTTACATTAACACATTGCAGTCCAACACGCTTCACCATATGCCAAGATGCATTGGCTGTCATACAACAATTGAAATCTGTCTTCTGTGAGTGCGGTCCACAGTTTGAAATATTAACTGACAATGCCATCACATTTTGTGGCCACAATTTTCAAACCTTTGCAGGTGAATGGGGAGTGCAAATGTGATACTGATGTACCTACATTCCAGAGGGTAATGGTATAGCGGAATGGTGTCACCACACCATTAAAGGAATTGCGACTAGAATGCACTGCTCTATCCAAGAGGCTATGTACTGGTACAATGTGACAAAAGTCATTGACTGCGCCAGCCAATGGAATTTACCAGTATGAACAGCATGTAAAAGGATTAGACATGATGACATCATCCCCTAGAGTCGTAGGTAATCCATATCAAGTGGGAGATCTTGTCTGGGTTAAAGCCCCGAACAATCAATGTACCACCAGATTTCGTAAAGGACAAGTGAAGCATATAGTCAACTCTCAGACTGTTTTAGTCAATGTAGTATCATGTCATGTAAAGGATCTTCATCGACATTACGGATCAAATGCTTTGGAAGCAGATGATGGGAGTAATGCGTCATACAAGAGTGAATCAGGGACTCTGTTGGTTTTTAGAACAGGGACGGACAGTTCACCTGCTGCACCAGGAGAGACAATGATGGATGATGATATTGATGATGATGCCGGGAATGATGGAGATCATTGGGGAACAGCTGCTGAAAGAGTACAGATAGACAAGTGCCCTCCACCTCTGCGAAGGAGCACTTGTCGAAGGCGGGCGCCATCTCTCTGCCACTTGTGTGATCAGGAGATCAGTGGGAGTGAAGCGAGAGGGGAGACTTGCATCATGGAGCAATTTGGGTGTAAACCTGTCTGGCTTGCAGGATGAGTGGAAAGAGAAAATATGGCTGCTTTGGAATGAAAATCTAAATAAATTTTTCTCAGATCACTGTACATAAAACCAAGCACAACTAAGAAGGAGGCGAAATGCCTCAAAGCAGTGAATGAGTTGTATGCAGAGAACTACTAGGATATTGCTGTGAGACAAAAAAGTTAGTCGTAGGACCTTGCAGTTGAAGAGAGAGATTAGCCTGATCAATTTCGCAACCTATAAATTCAATACCCGAAAAAAGTAATTTTAAAATTTGAAAGTTATTTCCTTAAAACTCAAAAAATTATTTATGTAGCATTTTTTTTTTCTTGTAGTTTTAGAAACAATATTTTTCTTTAAATTGATGCAACAAAAAGGATTTTTCTGATTCAATTGGCCTATTTTTATTCACTTAAAAAATTTAATAATGATTTTTAAATGTCTGGAAGGTGGCATGTTGAAGTCAATGTTTTCACCAGTGATAAA
This sequence comes from Doryteuthis pealeii, assembly GCA_023376005.1. Taxonomy (NCBI): domain Eukaryota; kingdom Metazoa; phylum Mollusca; class Cephalopoda; order Myopsida; family Loliginidae; genus Doryteuthis; species Doryteuthis pealeii. The sequence continues at coordinate 90,447,631 of CM042139.1, read as the reverse complement.
GCTCTATTTAATCTATCCAAAAATGTAAGCTTGAAAATGTGCAATTTTGTGCAACCTATTTTCCAAGATTTTTATATATTTAAAAGACTATTACTAACAATAGTTCTTTTTCTTTACAGAAGACTAAAGGAATATAAGTTATTCCCCTTCTTTTTCAAAATATTGGGTTTTTGTCTGGCGGTATAAACGAACTGTTCAGTGCATGTATCCTTGTTGTATTGTTATTTTTTCTTACGTGATTTGGCTACTCCGTGTAACTCTTTTTGTAGAAAATTTTTACACATCTAGTCTTCCATACCTTTGCTAAATTGTAAATCAACACCTTTTGAAGATTTAATAGTTTTTCAAAAAAGGGAGATAATTGGACAAAAAGTTGCCTCACTAGTTGCGCATGCCTACGTAAGGAAGGAAGGAAGGAGTAACAACGCAGTGGAAGGACTAGGACCTGAGGCAACTCCAATTAGTAAAATAATTTTTTATATGTTTGTATTAGACATTCATATATGTATTGTTCATGTAAGTTAGTTGTTTGTCTTGTCTTTACAAATTTTCTGTATTAGTGTATCCATCAATACACTAATGTGTTGGTTATTTACCCATACTCACAGTTCTTATATATTTATTCTTATGTTTTTAGATAATGAAAGGAGTTTCTTTGCACAACCATCCAACAAATTTGGAGATCCAAATGCCAAAAGTAATATTTTAAACCATAAAGAGATTGAGATTAAGACAGAATTGATGGAGACAGATGAAAGGGATAATTTTGATAAACTCAACAACATTCATTGTGGTGAAGCAAGTATGGAATCATGTAAATTGAATCTTCCTGTTAAAAGAAGGCGCCATTTTCAAGAGACGGAAAGTATTCCAAGCCCAAAAAAGTCTTGTTCTCAAATGGCATCTCAGTATAAACATGACAATGTTCATTGTGTGCCCACTGGACACTCACAGAGAATTCTCCATCCCTCCCAGGAAATATTTTCTTTTAGCCAAGTGAGTAACTCTCAAAAGTATCGCAGAGTCAATGGTGACAACAGCCCACCCTTATTCAAATGAAACTCAACAGTCTTGTGTTGATACTTATATTTTTTCATCTATATTTTATTGTTGTTGAAATATTTCTTTAATAAAAAAGAGAAATGATGGGATTTCAGTTTTGACTCTGAATGTAATTTGCAATATTTTGATAATGTGATGCAGTGCTGGATGATTTTGCCGAGATTGTGAAGGTGACAAACCACATTGGATTGTAAAATGCTTAGCTCATCTGATACTCTCCAAATACTACACACATAGATTTGTATCTATGGCTTGGAGCACAGCCTTGGAATCCACAATCTTACCTAGTCTGATTGCCGAGCTTCTTGCAATCAGAGTTAAATTTCTTGAACCATCTGGTTACTGTGCCTTTGCCTTTCACTCAATAAATGATTTTCGTTGCTTTCCAAGTTAGAACTCATAAAGAATTAGTCTACATTGCACGTTCATATGTTTAGCTTTCAAATCACACATAGAGTGAAGCAGTGATTAACATGGCGGTGCACTAACTACCATGATACTACCAACCATGACTTGGACTGCTTTGGTCATGTGATGTACGTGCCACAAACTAGCATGTACCAAAATATTGCTAAACTTTTGACACAGCCTAGTATATTTGCTATCTTTAAAATTTACAATCAAAAATACAAAGAACTATTTTATTGAAAATTGTGTCTTTTAAAAGCTAACCAATGCAAATAGTCAATTCCATATTTAGTTCATAGTCCTTTCTAGGCACTGAATAGATGACACGATATTGGGCTGGAATTGGCTAATGTATTTTCCATAACTTATTTGTTGCTAAGTACTTTCAGCTCCTTCATGGGCCATCGTGGGGGTAATTATAAAAACAATACAACATTGGAATGTTCCATTTATACTGGTGTTCTATTTATACTAGTGTTATGTTTTTTTTAATATATATATATTTATTATTATTAATGTGGTTTTGTAATTAGCCACTGCCACTAATTACAAAACCACATTAATAATAATAATATGAACAAAATTTGCAGACAATAATGTCTGCTCAGTTCAACCAAATATGTCTGAATGAAGAAATGCTGCTCAATTATATATACTAGCAAATATATGCACCCTCCGGGTGCAAGTATTTAAATTTTGATATAATAAAATATCATATTAAATTAGAAAGGCTAATAAAACTGACTAAGAATGCAGATAAAAAGATCTGCAATAGAGGGGGTATAATCGAAAAATAGAACAACTTTGAAACTAACTATTCCATCATTTTCCATTACTCCCCTGTTTCATTGGTAAATTTTCCTAATTTAACTATTTAGTTAAAATAGGAAGTAAAGGATAATATTACAGTTATTTCTTCTTGTAAATAAATTTCTTTTAAGATTTATCCACGAGATTTTTGTTTATATTTCTTAAGATAAAACCAAACAATTAGAAATCAATAATACCAAGCACATATTTATTAAAATAAAATTTTAAATATCAATATGCAAATTAGCCTTCTCGTTCAAACTGTAAACCGCTATTTTGTTGTATATATAAATACAATTGCATGTTATTAGTACGTAGATATGATCAACAGTATTAATAATGTAAAACAATTTTTATTAATAACTGAAGGTTTAAAAGAATGAAATCATGGAGAATTTGACGTAAATAATTAAGGGAATTGTGACTTGAGTAGTAATATAGTTTCGGTTACAGACAGAAAAACACACAATCTCCATTATAATAAGATACTAGCTAAAGTACCCGGTCCATGACCGGACTAAAATGAAATTTGGATCACCAGGGAGTGAGAGAGAAAGTGGAAGACAGTAGTTAGAGAGGGGGTAAGAGGAAAATAATTCTTGAAACTAAAATCATTGAGAATTTGTATATTTCAGGATTTGTATTTTCTGTTTTATAGTTTAAAATTATTTCATATTATTATACAACAAATTGAAAGTATTCGTTTGTATATTTGTTTGTTATTGTTTTAAATTTTTTGTACATGACAACAATTCACATTTAGTTCTTAATTGCATGTTGAGTTTAAAAAGAAGCTGAGAATCGAAAATTTAAATTCTTCGTATTGCAATATCTATTTTTGCTAAAACCTAAGATAGTATTATAGGGACCACCAATTGATCAGTTTAGGCCATCTTGAATAAAACGGAAATATTTTGTTATTATTTATAATTAATTGATTTTTCATAGAATTTTAAAAAACTCTTATCGTAACTTGTTTTTAGCTACGTTAATTTTCAGTTGACAGTGCAAAAATGAAAACATTGTTTTTCATTATTTCCGTAAGCTCAAAAAAAGTTAAAAAATCATCAGGAGTTTATCTAATGTTTTTTCTTTCAAATGGAAAACATTTTTTCAAGAAAATATTAATTTTTCTGCAAGTTTCATAGTGTTAAATATAGGGGGGGGGGGTAAATTTCACAGGGTAAAATTGGTGGTACCTAGTATTTTAAAACATTGTTTAAAAACGTTTTGGTGGACCTGATTATCTGGACTCCCCCCCCCACATCTATTTTTTTTTCCTTCAGTTGATTATTATCGATTACACACCAATCTATCAGATTGAAAAAAAAATTCTTAAAAGTTCTTTATTATTTGAGTATTCACGGGTGCTCATTTCCTCGTATAAGTTTATAGTAAATTGATCCCCCATATCGGAACCGCTTGAACGGAACCCAAATTATTTATTTATTTTCCCATTAAACTAACCCCCCCTAACCCTAACCCTACCCCCCCCTAGTTAAAATTAAGTTTTATTACAAAATTTATATTAATTACAAAACATCAATTTTCATAAAAGTTCAAATGTCACCTATGAAATCTCTATTTAAACATGCCAATTTTTCAGAACTGAAAAGTTGCACTATAAACTCAGCGATGTTTATTGACTTCACAATAAAGAGTAAAATCATAAAACTTAAAATTTAATTTGTAAGGCAAATTCTGAGGAATATTTTAAATTGTATTTTGAATAATAATTTAAATGTTGGTTGTTAGTTGTTTTGTTTTATCAACTTTTCGGGTAATTTACTAACAAATCATGTCATTTTGATAAACAAAGCACTTACAATTTTTGTACTTACATATTTTTTTTTTTTTAAATGTTCCAATAACTGGATATTGTCAGATAAACTTGAAATAAATTTCGTCTTACAAATAATTGACTACTTATCTCCAGTCGGGCCTTCGACTAAAGATAAAACACCGGATTTTGTCCGTATTAGTAACCTTTGTTTTTGTTTTTTTTATCGTGGTTTGAGAAAATAATTAGTTAACGAACCAAAAGAAAAACAGTTTCTAAGGAAATTCGTCAATCTTATTGTTATTTTTAACCCTTTAAAACTCTAACAATAAAAATTAATAAATAAATTAAAGAATTAAAAGTTTTATTCGAATGAAAATCTTAGTTTAATTTATACAAATATGTAACCGTACTTACGACGTAAACTGATTTTCATGATACTGTTATTTACGATTAAATACGTAGTATTTTTTTTTTTTTTAACTCGCTGTAAAAAAAAAAAAAATCTATAAAAACACATACAAATTACATATTCAGAAAGACTATTTCATCTTATTACTAAAGATATAAATATTTTAAAGATTTGATCCTAAATAGGTAAGAGATTCCGATCTGACTGATATAGACTGCACTGCTTGTATCGCAACAATCATAGGCAGCGTGGCTATCCGAAGCCATTTTTTAATTTTTTAACTCACTGTAAAAAATGATTCAATTGATAAAAACTCACACAAATTACATGTTTTGAAAGAGTATTTTCTTATCTTTCTAATGATATAAAAATTATTAAAGATTGGACCATAAATAGGCCATAAATTCGGAGCTGAACGGCTTAGACTGGAAAATTAATTCATTAAAATCAAAACTTCGCTGCTGTTATCGCTTTAACAATAAGCAGGCAGAGACAATATTTTATTATCAGGAGGGGCTGATATACGGACAGTTCCGCAAATTGGGTGATTTTGGATTAATTAATCGATTAAATCCCTTAATCAGTAAAAATCAATAACCAAATTTGGAGTTTTTCTAAGTTAGAACGATATCAATGTGTATGCAAGATTTTGAATCTGAGTGACCTCCCGTTTTTTTGTTATACGTCGACACGTACATACCAAAATCTCTGTTTTAAAGAAATTAAAATTTTATATTATATATGAAACATAAGTATATATATATATATATATATATATAACCTCCCACCCCTAATTTGCTTCTTAGTTTAATTTTAATTTTATATTATGTTAATTTTTATTTGATTTTTGACTTTTGATTTTTGATTTTTGATTTTTAATTTTTTAATTTTTTTATTTTATTTTTATTTTATTTTATTTTATTTCATTCTGTTTTAGTAGACTCTAATTCTTTATTCTAATTTTAATTCTTTTCTTATTTTAATTTAATTTATCTTATTTTATTTTACGAGATTTTATTAATCTTAATCATTATGCTTTATTCCTTTACCTTATTGTCATTATCATTATTATCTGTTACTTTTTTAAAAATTTTATTTTTATTTTAATTTTTTAATTCTTTAATTTTTAATTTTTATTTTATTGTTTATTTCTATATCATTTTGTTATCTTTATTTTTCTCTTTCTTCTTCTCTTCAACTCTTCTTTTTTCTCTTTTTTAAAATTATTTTTAGCCTTGAAATTCTGCTCATTTTGTATATACACTCTTACAACTATTTCTCCAAGGAATAAGCCCCAAGCTAAGCCACACCTCATCCAAAACATAGACCTCCCCGCCTCATCCAAAAAAACTAACCCCACCCATCCCAAAATAAGACACCAACCCTCCCTCCCCTAAATTGATAGATATAAAAGAGATGTTACTTTGGGAAATTCTCAGTAAGAGTCATGTTCTTGTGATTACCTGAAGATGCCGTATTAATACGGTTGAAATAAATTATTGTAATGAAGCAAGTTTAGAGTTTTTCTTCATTTACTAAATATATATATATATATATATATATAACTAAAAGAAATTAAAATTTATATATATATGATAAGTATATATATATATATATATATATATATATATATAACCTAAAGAAATTAAAATTTTATATTATATATGAAACATATATATATATATATATATATATATATATATATATATATATATATATATATATATAATAAAAGAAATTAATTTATATTATATATGAAACATAATATATATATATATATATATATATATATATATATATATATATATATATACCTAAAAGAAATTAAAATTTTATATTATATATGAAACATAAGTATATATATATATATATATATATATATATATATATATATATATATAACCTAAAAGAAATTAAGATCTCACCTCTTATACTAAAAGTGTCATTATCATCTAGAATATAATCATCAGATAGAGTTTCATTTTTCAGGTAGTGATAACAGTGTACGTAAATGTTTTAGAATTCTTTCTAAATGCTTACTTGTGTGTCAGTTCTGAAATTCCTTAGAAAATAAGACTTAGTTACTTCTGTGAAATTTGTGACTGGTATTTTTAGTTCCTCTGTCTTCTGAGACTGTTGGACTGCTGCTGACTAGTGCAGGGGATTTGGTCTATATATACTTACTAGCTTTTGTTACGTTAGTATATCATTAGTATAAATGAGAAAGACAATGGAGTTGTGTATAAAACATGTTTATTGCTGGCTCATGATGAGAATGAATCCATGTCACTTTTCTTTGTAGGAGAGCTACACAATGGGGTGCACATTAAGGGACATAAGTCAGGGGTAGCTTATATATGTAACATCACCTCCCTTTGGAGTAAGATTTATTTTATTTATTTATATATTTTTCTTTCTCTTTTTTTTGTAAAGGTAGGTATTTATAGGTAGGTAGTACAATAAGGGATGTAAGTCGGGGTAGCTTATATATGCGACTGGTTTTGGTAGTAAAATGAATAAAAAGTTACTTCTGGGAATTATGAAACATGTGAGTCTTTTTCTATTTTTATATTTGGTGACGTAGTATATTTTAATTATCCATGCACTATTATTGTATATTGATAATAAACTGTTATTTTTTGGGTGGTTAGTGTAGAGACAGTATAGATTTTAAATTCAAGGGTTGAAATGCAAAATCGGAGGAGGGTTTGATGATTGGCATGAAATAACCTTTGGGTAATATTATTTCCGGTTACACAGACTGTTGGAAAGAAGGCTCAGAGCTTAGTCAGTTAGTTAAGCAGAAGACTTCCTTAGGTGAACATGGGCTCCGCTTGGCGAACTAGCTTCTTGAGAATGAGATTAGTCAACAGAAGTTAGAAGAAGAATGAAGATAGCAACAGATAACAAACTACAGACCACAAGAAATTGAAGTTAAAAGAAATGCCCCAGCTACAAAAAACAGAAGATAAGAATCCAGCCATTAGGTACCAGCCAGCTACTCCAGCAAGAAATTAAGTAAAAGGTTTATGGGAGTATAACCACGGATGCTCTCATATCTCATAATAATAATAGAAAAGAACACTCCTACATATATATATATATATACCCGATTCAAAGGGGTATATAACACTATGAACGTTTTTGGGTGTTCATCATCATCAGGTTGTGCTGATTGCACAGATTTCCATGACTCTCTCTCTCTCTCTCTCTCTCTCTCTCTCTCTCTCTCTCTCTCTCTCTCTATACAACCACCCCTATCAGTCATCGGCCCTGGAAGATCTTCCATGCAGCATCCAAAATCCACACAGAGCAGACTGATGTAGGTTTCTGCTGGTCGGCCTACACTTGTGTGTTCATATGAAGGTGTTCTTAGGAGTTCATCCTTGCTTCTCCAGCAGTGCCCAACATATCCTGTTCATCTTACTTGGATGGTTTGTGTAATAGGGGGCAAGTCGCCATCAGCTGCTTTCTTGTGGGGTACTGCTTCCAAGTTTTGTTCAAGACAGCATGCAGCATCCTTGTGTAATTCCCATCTCACCTTTTCTCTAAGTGCCTCATTAGAGTCCAAGTGGTACAATAGTACTGACATGGTTACACCTTTGAAGAATTCTCGTTTTATCTTATCATTGAGATGAAATTTACATAGTGGTTATATTCTTCTCTACTTTGTGTTGTAAGGCATTATAATTGATAACTAAGAGTTGTCCAATTCTAGGTTTTATTTCAAGGGAAAATACACTTAAGTTAGTTTTAAGTCCTATGATAAAATATAATACTTGCACAATCCTGTGTTTTACAAAAAGCATTTGTCTTAAAAGTATAAAGAATAGCTTCATAATCTTTTTTAAATTGGTACTGACTCATCTAGACAGTGTTCAAGACCAGTGTTTCTCAACCTTTTTTTTGCAGTGGCTCCCTTCAACCCAATGAGTTTTTTGTGGCCACCCCCATGCTAACTAGAATTTTTATCCCCACCTCCTTCCTTGCGGTCCATCTATCAATTTAATACATCAAGTGAAGTAGGAATATTAAAGATTATAGTTTGGATAGTACTATGGCATAAAAACACTAACGCTGGTTGTAAATCAAAGAATAAGATTATATGGATAAATATTTCATATGAATAAATTTATTGACAAAACAAGAAATAATGTACTATCAGCTTAATTTAAAGAATAAATTAGGAGTTTTAGATTTTAAGAAATTGAAAACTAAAAACAGCTACTTTGAATAGATCAGATTTGAAAAATACAATAAATAAATATTTATGTTAACAAAATGGCTTAGATTTATTTAACACTTTAACTAAATAATAAGTTTAATATTTTATTTTAAATAATAATTATTAATTACAGAATACTCCACATATATATTTTGTAGGTCCTAAAATTTCTGTGGCCCCCACTTCATTTTTCAAATTTGGCCTTGTTCCCAAGGGGGCCATATATTCCTCATTGAGAAACCCTGTTCTTAACGTCTAGACATGATCACTTTGTTATAAAAATTATCCAACTTCACTTAAATTCAGTTTTAAACTTTAAAAAATGAAAGCTTCAGTCTTTATACTTATTGATCCATCCTTGCATGTTAAATTAAATTGTGGGAATTCAGAATTTTAAAAAAAGACTTAGTTTTTGATGAGACTTGAAATCACATTCTGTTTATTATATCTTAATGGTGGTTGGCATCCATTTGTATTGTAAAACCATGGGCCTGAGATTGGAAGAGTAAGCATACCCTGGCAAGATTTTGTGGAAAACTTACAGTTGCCTATACTGGAAAACTCTACTCACAATATTAACTTTTCATTGCATCATGCCCATGGTGGTATCAGTTGGATAAATATATACTTCAAGCCTCCCAACTACCAATATAGTTCAAAGGTAGGATAAGGGCCAATACAACCTGGCATCAGTCTTTTCACAAGTGTTGTATTAAATGATTATGATGTAACCTGCTGGAACTCATTTTTATAACCCAACTGAATGTGTTCCCCTCAACAACCATTACTCATATGATAAAAACAATCTAAATTGCAACCGGCTCCCCGCAAACATTTCTGGGAAAAATCTGAGAAAAAATATATAAAGGGTAATAAAATATTTTCTGACCCATCATTAGCAAGTTGATTTCTGAGCTGATTTGAGCTATGTGTATATTATAAGCTTGAATTTCATCCAATAGACAAAAAGGATTTGCCTCTGGTGGCGGCAACATCACTGATAACCAAGTTATATTATGCAATGAATATTCTTTTCAAAATATTTTTCCAAAATATTTCTTTTTTTTTTTCACCCATAATTTTTTTTACTAAAACTGATTCTTTTGCAACCCTTAATTATCCAGGATAACCCTTAATTATATAACCCTTAATTACGTAACACTCAGACGATAATTATGTAACCAGTTCTTTATATAAGAAAATTGTAGCTGTTTTAACAACTGTCAACCAATATCAACTGGCCCCAGAACACAAGTCCAACCCTGGCACTTCAGACAGTTTTGATAAACATATCAATTTTAGTGACTTGTAGTGACATTTGATAGAATCTGAAAACATGGTCAGCAGAATCAAACTTGTTAGAATATTTTGGTTTTAATGTTTCCCATTTTAAACAAAATCATTTTTGTTGACTAACTAAAAATTTTTTTACACTTTTCCTTTTTTTGTTAAAAATTAGTAAACACCAACAACAATAAAACAAAAAAACTTCACTGTGTCACAAACATATAACAAAGCCCTCAAAAGAACTCATTCAACTCAAGGTCGGTAGTAAAATTCTTGTTATGTTTGTGTGTATATATATATATATATATATATATATATATACATAAGCAGGTGTTTGTGTTGTAATGGTTATCATTGTAGAACATGGACATGAGTAAATTATAAGGCAGATTCGGCTCTTTAATCTTGGTTAGGCAACCAGCTCAATACAAAGTATACTTGGTACAAAGTGGTCCTATGAGATGTAACATTCCACTTCAGCCCTCTTCCACTTCAGCCCTTACTTCGGTTAGAAAGGTAATCTGAAAACCCCATTCCATCAATCGGCTGGTCATGTCAAGCCCTAATATCTATATGATTTATGGGGAAATTTAGTGACACCCACATTTGTCAGAATAAGGAATTTGAGAACAGAAAAACAGGTTTAATTAAAAACTTTTATTAAACAGAGAAGAGAAAACAGTTGCTAAAAACATTTTCATTTAGCATAAATTGTCAAGATTTTATGTTTGATAATCACTTATCTAAGTCTATAGAAGAGGTCCTTCTTTGTGTGTCGGCTTCGAAGACATTCCCTCGTGGTGATTCACGCTGTGAGTGTAAGGCAGACAAGAGTTAAAAACAGAAAACACATGAACTCGACATGAAATTTCAAATAACTTGTATTAATACATACAAAAACAAGAAATTACACTTGAAATACTTGCAAACGAAAGTTTTGTCTGCAGGAATGATAATTATATAAATATAATAATACAATCTATTTAACTGAAACCCTTGAGGTTGGTGAGTTATCAGAGTACCAACTACGACTTTCTGTTTCTCTCTGCTGAATATATATATTTACCAACCGCTCCGCACGAGCAGGATGTGACACAAGGTCAATTTCTTAAGCGGAGTTCAACAGGTTTGAATTCAGAGTTTTCCTTCTCCTAGACCGGTTGCCTAACCAAGGCTAAAGAGCCCAGTCTGCCCTGCTATTTATCCATAGCTAGAGGGAGAGTAATATTCATACCTTTCCCAAGAGTATTAGCGCAAAGTGAAATGCAATTACCACATCCAGGATTTGAACTCGGGGCGACAAGTCCATTTCCCATTACACCACGCGCTTCCTAAATATAAGGGACAATAGGGACAACTAAAGTTTGTGGGCCTGTGATTGGTTGATTCAAAAAGAGGCTCGTAGACCAAGGACAACAACCCATATATATTTTTATACTCAGTAGGCTAAACACATCTGTCTGCTTCAGGTTCTTAACCACAACTGCTAGTGTCTAAACTTAAAACTGCTGCCCTGCACGAGGCTCAATTCTAATTGGCTAAGACATAGATACTTTATTTTTTATAGATTATCTGGACATTTAGGCACCACTTTTGCTTTGCTGATTCATAAGTACATTTTTTTCATTTACACCATCAACATCTGGTTGTTTGTTAGGGGTTAGGGTTAGGGGTTAGTTTTATAATTAAAAAAAAACCCTCTAAAAATCGTCTGTTAACAAACAACTGGATGTTGATGGTGTAAATGAAAAAATGTACTTATGAATCAGCAAAGCAAAAGGGGTGCCTAAAGGTCATATGGTCCGATTGTCCGACTATATTCTTCAAATTGCTCTTTTGACAAACACTCACCCCTTTTCATCATATATATGCTAGAATGTGGTGGCTGAGGGTCAATAATCAGTTTATTAATAGATATGAAGATGTTTCTTCTAATTTATTGATGCACATGAAGTTAATGAAAATTATTTCTACTAATTTTTTGATATGCATAAAAGTTATTAAAATAAAACCTTTTTCTTTACTCAGATGATTAATAATTATAATTATTAAAAAAATTAGTTAAAAAAACCTGGTTAAAAAAATTTAGTTTAAAAAATGATCTTATTAATTTGCTAGTTAATGTAAATTATTTCTACCAGTTTATTGATACACATGAAGCTAATGATAAATCTAACATGAAAATCATTTCTACTAGTTTATTAATATACATGAAATTAATGAAAATTAATTCTACCAGTTTATAAAACCAAACCAACCCATACCAAACTAAACCAAAATATTCACCTAAAACCATTTGAAGTTAATAAAAATTATTTCTACTATATATATATATATATATATATATATATATATATATATATATATATGTATATGTATGTATATATATGTATATGTATATATATATATGTATATATATATATATATATATATATATATATATATATATATATATATATACATATATATACATATATATATATACATATATATATATATATATATATATATATATATATATACATATATAATATATATACATATATATATATATATTATATATACATATATATATACATATATATATAATATATATATATACATATATATATATATACATATACATATACATATATATATATACATATATATATATATATATACATATACATATATACATATATACATATATATATATATATATATACATATATATATATATATATATATACATATATATATATATATATATATATAATATATATATACATATATAATATATATATATATATATATTATTATTATTATTATTATTATAGAAAGTACGTAGAAAAAAATAAAATTAGAATTAAAGGGAGATAACCAGATTAATCACGTAGAGTTGTGGTTCTTGGTACAAATTTGTGTTTATCAAGGAGAAAAAATGTCTTCCCTAGTGGCTTACGCTTCGAGCGACGGCAGTGATAGTGACGATGGCGAGGTTGAAGAAAGAAACGGCTTTTCTACAAGCGGTCAATCGAAAGAGAAACTATCAGAGAAAAATGTTAACGTGGCGATAAAACGACCCATTTCCCGTGTTGAAACAAAAACAACTACAACTAATAAGAGTAACTCAAAAGAAAAAAATGCAGATGTTGGTGATAATTCCGATTCAGAAGAAAACATGTTTCGAGGTTTTTATTTTATTTATTATCATTTGTACCATTTTTTGTGATCCTAACTTTTTATAGAAACTTTTTATATTCAATCTTAAAATTGTATTTTTTTAGTCTATTACATTCCATGTGTTTGAGTTTAAGTTTTTGTAATTAAGCGCGAAAAGTTTGTTTATTTTGTAGTTTAAATTTACACTTGATTTTCAGATGTATTTTTGTTCGTCCCGTCTATGAAATAGAAAAAAGTCTGTAGAAAATGGTGCCCTTTATTATTTTTTTTGTTTTGTTTTGTTTTTTTATTTCTTTTGAAAATAAAACGAGAAAGTTCATCGTCACGATACGAAGTACTACAGTGTCCCCAAATCAAGTTGAACTATAATACTTACTTCCACTGTGTATTCTTTAGTTAAATAGACACTTTAAATTTGTGAAAAATATCGTGTCTTTAGTACGGACCTATTTACTTAGATACTTTGTATTTCTTTCTTCTACATAAACCTCTAATGAACGTGAAATTACTATTTGAAAGTTTTGATCAAGATTTTTAAAAAAATCCCCCCAAAACTTTTGCAATTAATTGATCGATTAAACCTTGTTAGGTATATAGGCCATTATTATTATTATTATTATTATTATTATTATTATTCTCCTTGCTAGTTTTGTAACACCTGTTTTCACTAGTAACTTTTACCTGAGTCCAAATGACAGCAAGTCTCCTTAGTATTCCAGGACTCTTCTAAGTATTCTTGCCGATATCAGCCTGGACGTTCTCAATTCTTCGGACTTTTGGCTTTCCATTCCCCATTAATGACGATTGTTCTGAAATAGGTACCACCAATTTTGACGCCATAGACGTATTTAAAAAAAAAATCAGTTCGATTGAAAAAAATTCACCAAAAATCAGGAAATTATCAGATTTTAATGAAATTTTCAGTGTTGATTTATCAATGAATGAATTTTATAATGCATCAGTTATTTTATTTAAAAATTGGTAAAAAAGTACTTACCAATGTCCCAGGGACTGGGTGTTGTGGTCAAGGAGTGTTCACTGGCATGTTTCTTATAGGATAGTACAGATGCAAGTGAGTGGACATAAAAGACACCCGCTTGCTCTGGCATGGTAGAGTCATTCAGTGAATAGGTGTCAGTAAGTGAGGAAGTAAAAAGAAGGAAAGAACGAGGGAAGAGAAAGGAAATCAGGAGGAGAAAGGAAGGAGGGGAAATACAGTATAGATTAAGTTTTTTTTTTTTTTTTTCTGGTTAAAGTGCGACCCAAGTGACCCAAGAGAAAGACCGAGGAAATGACAAGCTATTTTGGCGATTCAATCATGGAAGAAAGGAGTCGAATGCATGTCCTCAGTGACATAATCTGACCCTCTGATGGACAGGGGGTGTAGTGGCATGGCTCACGAAGGTAAAGCTGGTTGCTTAATTGCATCATATAACAGACTTGGTGAGACTAATCTCGCTGTATCTTGGGGGTGATGCATTGGCTCTCTACTTAGAAATGGGTGAGAGATAGAGAATGGACCATGAGGTTATTGAGTCCATGTTACTCAGGGCCTTCATAGATGGACTTTAACTCGCATATTAAAACTGATTAAGACTAGATGGCTGGAAGTGTGTGCTGTAATGGTTAGAGTCATAGGAAATGGAATCATTGACCCGAGTTCAAATCCTGGACGAAGCTACAGTTCACATAGTGGTAATACCCTTGGGAAAGGTATGAATCCAACAACTCTTCCTCCAACTATGGGTAAATAGTAGGGCAGACTGGGCTCTTAAACCTTGGTTAGGCAACCAGTCTAGGAGAAGGAAAACTCTGAATTCAAACCTGTTAAAATCAGCTTAGGGTGGTCACTACTGCTAGAATCAAGCCCAGTCCTAATTAGTGATCTATTTATTTAAAAAAAAAAAAAAAGGATGGTCGAATCTGTTGATGCCTATGCCAACCACATCAGGTGATTGGTAGCGTTAGCAGGATTTGTGGGTTGTAGTGCGGAGAAAATCATGAAGCTGGCCTTCATACATGGGTTCCCGAACCAAACATTGATTGCGCTTCAGCAGCTATCCCAGTTAGAAACCAAAGGGACGAACAAGCTGATAACTGCTGCTAGAGGGTTAACAGTTAATAGGTGCTGTAGTTCAAAGTCCGACTACCAGTGGACCAGACACCAAGAAAAGCGGAAGATTTAGCAGACAATGATTTTGGTGCCGTGGGCTGCACATGTTGAAAGACTGCAAAGAGTGACCAAAGCCTCCTGTAACTTGCTATGGATGCGGAAAGAAGGGACACATTATTAGATTTTGTCCTCGAGGAAACTGGCAAGGGGGAGTTAGTGAGCCAGTAGCCACCCCATCGGATCAACATCAGCGCAACATCGAAACTTGGCAATTGTAGATGTTATAGTTGAAGGAACAAAAGCAAAAACCCTGTTTGATAAAGGATGTACCACAACCCTGGTGACTCCCTGGTTGGTGAGAAGTTGAAGTGGAAGAACATTCATAAAAGCAGTTGATGGGAGAGAAGTTACTTGCAGGGGATTTAGCACTTTGACATTGTCAGTGGAAGTCAATAGTGAAGTTCAACATAAGGGTCCTCATGTTGGGACACATTATCGACAGTATTGATGTTGTCATCGGCATGGATGCTATTGACAAACTTGGAGATGTCGCAATTAACTAGAAATGTTCAATTCGATAAAGTACAGTGTGCACAGTGATGCTGATAGCTTTTTGTTTTAGTGCATTCTGGGATGCACATATTTGCTTTGAATGAGTCCCAACTAAAGCTGTCTAACTCCTACCTTGTAACCTATCCTGTGTAATTCGTTTCAAAGAGACTATTGAAATGTATTTACAGTTAGCTTGAAATGATGAGGGAAGAAAAAAAAACACTGGATGCATGGATACGATTTTACTGCGTCCTTTTAGATTTTTGTGCATCAGGGATGCAGGATTTGTACCTATCAGCATCTCTGTGTGCAGCAACACTACAACCACAAGGTAGTGGGCTGTTGGGGTTAAAAGTTCAAGATAAGGACTTTTGCGCCAAATTTGATGGTGAAAGCAATAGCCAAAAGAAGCCAACTTTCACCGCTTGAGGCAGTTTACTGGTACAACATGTCTCCTTGAGTAGGCCAAGAAAAAGATTCTGTACCCCTACGAACGATATTTCGTACGAGTGGAGACATCCACTGATCATCCCTGAAAAAGAAGCAGAAGTGAGACAACCTGATTCAGTTCAGATTGGAGAAGAAGTCTGGATAAAGCCGCCTGATGCTTGCTGTACCACACAATGGGAGTGGGGAATGGTAACTAACTGGAGTGCAATAACGGAACAACATCTCCATAAATGGAAACCCTTGGCATATCCTTGATGTGCAATGAGTTATTGGCTCCCTGAATGACAGTGCAGGTACTGTGAGACAAGGTAATAGTGACAGAGTTGCTACAGTACGTATGTTGGGAAGAGAGATGCATGCACCTTACTGGTCATGTGACTAGCATTCCCAGTTGATTTTTTTATTTGAGGTTATTGTTGTTTAATCACATTAGTTATATAGAGCTGTGTAAATGGAGTTCAGAACCGTTTGAATTATGCAAACATCCCCAGTGGTTCAAAAGTTATGAGAATTTAAAGCCTCGAAATTGGGGGTACAAACGTGGACATGATTTTGTTTCAAAAATATGTCAAATCACGGACCATTAAAAAAAAAAGAAATTCAGTGATTTCTTCACCGTTTCTTTATTTTTGGAGCAATTTTGATATAATTTGGTATTCTTATGTAAAATTGTATGTATTTCTATGCTTTAACCCATTATTTAGAGAATAAGAGATACAGATAGCAGCGATTTTGGGTTTTTTAAAAGCTTAACACCCAATTATTCAACATTTTCATTATAATACTGCATGTATATACATGTATAGTATTAAGTCAAATGAATAACATCACTTTGAAGAAAAATAAAACATTTATTGCAAAAACACAGACATAAAATGAGGGTTCAGTTTATTTTATGGTAGGAATTTACAAGGAAAAAGTTAAGGATTACTGACTTTAAAACATAGCTAAAAAAAGTTCAGAAAAAAAAAAAAAAGTAATTTTGTTATTGCGAAAATTTCCATTAAAAACGATAATTATCAAACTTTTTTTACGTGTGAATCTTAAAATTCTCATGCCAAAAATGAATGTTAAATAGATATTGGGTACTCAAAATCCGGCTAAATTCTCATCAAAATCCCATTATGACACAGAAAAAAAACAAAAAAACAACCCAAATTATTTATTTTCCCATTAAACTAACCCTAACCTCCCCCTAAGTTAAAATTAATAGTTTTATTACAAAATTAGTGGGTTCTGTTTTTCCTGGGTCATAGTTTGTTTTGAAATGTACGATGCACAAATTTTGAAATGTACATTTACTAATGTTGCTTTTGTTTATGTTTCTCGTAATTTCAAGTTTTTTTTTCCAAAATTCAAACGAACGTAAAAAATAATTCAATTGTTAAAAACACATAAAGTTAAATATTTAGAAAGATTATGTTTTTTTATTTTCATAGGTAAAAATATGTTAAATTGCATTCTTTATTCTGTTTTTCTGCCAAATTTAACCAGATTCATTTTACTGTGAATTTTTGTAAATAAGCAAAGTATACTAACAACTACTTGTGCAAGTGAATTAGTGCACTTCATTTTTCTCTCCCATCTCATTTATAAAAAGTTATTAAAAAAAAAACAATATATGTACAGTGATGCTGATAGCTTTTTAATTTAATGTGTCCTGGGATTCACATATTTGCTTTGAATGAGTCCCAGGGAAAATTTATGGGTCCCAACTAAAGTTTCTTAATAGATTGTAGGGTTTTTATTTATGATCTGGGGAAACAACTAAAGCCATCTAACTCCTACCTTATAACCTATTCTGTGTAATTAATTTCTAACAAAATATTGAAATGTATTTACAATTAGTGAGGGAAGAAAAAAAAAACCCAAAGACTAGGATGCATGGATATGATTTTACAGGGTCCTTATAGATTTGTGTGTGTCAGTGATGCAGGACGTGTACCTATCAGCATCTCTGATGTATAAACACCCTTAAACTTGTAGATTAATCTATTTCTTTTTGTTTGATGTCTGGTTTCAGTGGATTTTATGGGTTTATAGTGATTTTTATAGGCATTTTTTAGATGGCACCCACTGAAAATATAAATGTCTACCATGTTTTAGGGTGCTGTGAGCATTGCTAGTGAAACGTAGGAGTTTACAGACTGTGGATCAGATTAAGGACTAAGGAGTATGCAATGAGATAGCTGATGGCAATCATTAGAGATGATTTTGCAGACTGTCTGTTTTAAAAAGGGGAAAGGACATTAAAATTAGTGTTTGAGGTCCCAAATAAATGTTTTGAAAGGGTCTAAATATATATATATATATATATATATATTATATATATATATATATATAAATAGTTAATCCTAATGGGTCAGATATACCTACTAATAGTTTCTCTTAGTAGCTCATCAGGGAAAGAATCTGACTAAAAAGGCTTGGAGCAACCGTATTTTTATTACAAAAGCTAGTCCCACCATGGTCCAAACAAATTAGCATACCCCCATATTTTCCTATTTCACATCCTAAATCCCCAACCCATTTCATTTCTTGCAATCATATATTCTATCGCCACTGCCCCCCAATGAAAACCCAGCATGCCAATGACAGCTCGCATTCCTGCTCCTTATTGTAGGGATTTGTCCCTCTGACTTTAACTCGGGGTCTTTCCTTTTTTTCATTTTTCCCAGGTGAAGTTTGGTAGTATATTTTTACTAACAAATTATTTGCCGTATTTTTTTCTTACTGCAAGGGTTTACTAATAGTATTAGTATATATATATATATATATATATATATATATATATATATTGTTATAGAGTACAATACATTTAAAATGTGATTGTTACAATTGGTTTCAAAGCAGCGTGTTAGCCACTTATTGTCAAGACAATGCACCTGTAAAAGAATATGCAGTAATTTATCAACTTACTTCTATATGTATACTAGAAAAACGTGACCCGTTGGGTCACCCATTGAGCCCAGGTTAGATTTTTGGGAAAATCGCATGATAATATTATTTTGCTAATTTAAAGTTTTCCCAAACTGTACAAATAAGTTATTTAAACTGGAGTAAACATTTTCATTTGACCAAAGGAAAAACAAGAGAAGGGTCACTTAGTTAATTTCTAATTACAGGTAATTAGGATGTTAATCATGGATATCCATGACAATCTCTTGCCAACCTTACCCTATCATTCATTGCTCTCAGGAGGTCCTCTTCACAGCATCCAGTATCTGCACAGAGTTGGTCAATGTACGTCTTTGCTCAGCAGTCCACACTGGTGTGATTGTGCTGGTTTCCACAGAAAAATGTCACGAGTTTGTCCTTGATCCTCCAGCAGTGTCCAGCATGTCTTGTTCATCTTACTCTGATGGTTTGTGTGATAAGAGGCAAGTGACTATACAGCTGCTTTCTCGTGGGGTGTTGCTTCCACAACTTGTTTAAAATTACATACTGCATTCTTGTGCAGTTCCCATCTAGCTTATTCTCTAGGCGCTATGTTAGTGTCCAAGTGGTGCAGTTGTACAGTAGCAACAATACAACTATGGCTTGGAAGAAAACTTTTTTCACTTAAAGGGTGGGGAGAGTCAACATCATTTGAATAAAATTCCATAATTTTTAAATATCTAGAAAAACTGAGTAACTACCTCAACATAAAATATTTTTAATTAAAGATTTATCTAATCTATTAAAAAAAAAGTAAGTTTAATTATCATGTTAAATCAGGCATGTTTTCTGAATTTTTATATAACGATTGTTCTCATTTATTTACAGCAGACTTTAATTAATAAAAAAAGAGTCTGCTTCAGCTATGATTTTTCTTAAAAAAGATTGTACGACAGTTTTTTAGGGTCATTAACTTAAACAGTAAAAACGCCTTTGGGGACAAATTTAATTGTTTAAGTGTATTAAAAAAAGAATTAGATATGTAATTTAAAATTTATTTATTTATTTATTTTTTTTTTTACTGATGCCCATTATGTTACTACTTTTCGACTAAAAAAGAAATCTGACCTTAAATAATGGATTTAAAAAATTTTAATTCATTTTTAAATTGAAAATGAGCCAACATTTTGGTGCATATCCCATAAATGCGTTCTGGCCTCCTGCCCCCCAAAAAAGGCTAAGCGGTGCCTGCTGAAAATCCGACCCGTGCTACTTATGAACTCCCTAGCTCCCTTTAAAAATATCTTTTTATTTTTTTGGTATTTTCATCTTATTTTAATTCAAAACAACTGTCACAAATTTTTTAAACAAATACAACCAAGTTTCGCATTAACTTTTTGGGAAAAATACCTTCAAACAGCTAGGGAGTTCATAAGTAACATGGGTTGGATTTTCAGCAGGCATCGTGTAGCGTTTTTTTAATGCAGGACGCATTTATGTGATATGCGCCAACATTTTGGCAGTTCAATTTAATAAAGAAGAAATATGGCCAGATAATTTAAAAGATGGAAAGTGGAATTAAATGTAAATGGCAATTAAAGTAAACGAAAGACAATTTATTTACTAAAAGAATCAGTAAATGAAATTATTAGTGAGAAAATACAAGTGGATAATTTGGTAGCTGAAAATGTAATTTTAATCAACTTATTTTCGAATAAACTCTTGATTTATTGTTTTGTATTAAAAACTGTAGGAAACATAAAAATAATGTAAAATTAGAAGCATATAATAACATTACCGACAAAAACTTAGTTACCATAAAAAGGTATTGTTTTTTTTTTCCTCATTTAATTTGTACAATTTCTAATTGCAAAACATCACAAATCTTGATTTTATAACAAAATAAGTTGATTTGGAACTTGCACCCTTTTTTTTTTTTTTTAAATTTAAGACCGTTTTTTTTGTACTTGTAGTAAGAAATGTTGATAGTGATTATCAGTTATGGGTTTGGAATAGTAACAATTAAAGAGGGTGGGTCAATTGAAATGGGTCATGGAATTTTATTAACCTATGGGCCATCGCTGAATCTTGGTATGCAAATATAGTCAGTAGTTATGTCTCTATCACAATGACTCTCTCACTTCCACTTACTCACGCGGAGAGACTAATGCAAAAATACAGAGAAGGTAATCAAGATATAGACAGAGGGTGAAAGTAATATGTAGAATGTGAGTCAGAGATTGGTCAATTTTTGATTTAATTGCTAATTACAACTAATTAGAACCAATTAAAATGGAATTTTTTTCAAACTTAACGTAATCCTAAAAGCAAGGTATATTTTAATATGAATTTTGTGTCATTATTCTAACCAGGAAAAAGTCTTTAGACATTAAAAGGTGATAATCTCAGCTTTAGTATAATGATAGATAGATATGAGCTGTTTTGTATCCCTCCACTGTAAGAATCTCTTTTAGTCTCTATTGTAGTGAACAAGTAGTGTGTCTTTTTCTTTCCACTTCCTCTTTCTCTTTTCTTCTTTCAGTTGTGGTGATTAATTAGTTCTTCATTCCCTCTTTCTTTCTCTTTCTCTCTCCCTCTCTTTCTCTTTCAATACTAAAAAACTATGAATATATATATATATATATAATATATATATATATATATATATATATATATATGAGAGAGTGAAATGCTGATAAGTATGCGTCCTGCATCTCTGACGCACAAAAATCTAAAAGGACACAGTAAAATCGTATCCATGCATCCCAGTGTTTTTCTTTTTTCTTCGCTCACCATTTCAAGTTAACTATAAATACATTTCCATAGTTTCTTAGAAACTAATTACACAAGATAGGTTACAAGGTAGGAGTTGGGACCCATAAATTTTCCTGGGGACTCATTCAAAGCTAATATGTGCTTCCCAGGATGCACTAAATCAAAAAGCTATCAGCATCACACACATATATATATATATCTTCATTTGTATCAGGTTATTTAGTATATTGTCTGTTTCTGTTTAGATAAAATTATCAACACTTTCTTTTGATATTTTTATCATTATATCGTCTTTATCCTGGCTGCAATCATTCTCCTCTACTGAATACCGTGTCTTGTGCTTTGCTTGGTGCTTTGTCCTATGAGAGATATATATCTTTCAGTTCCATCATCATTGTTCTCTGTCATCTTTTTTATTGGCTTGCTTTTCTTTCTTTTGCCAAGTGGTGTCCATCTCAAGGCAATTTTAGGCATTCTTTCATTGGACATCCTCAGCACATGACCAAGCCATTGTAACCAGCATTACCTATTACTTCTGTCTGTTGTCCTCTACCTGATATCTCATAGAAATTTTCTTAGGCCGGTAGATATTATGGATCTTTTGTAGGCGGTTATTTTAGTCTTTTTAATGTTTTTCTATGCGACTGTCTAGCACAGAGAACCATACAAAAGAACAACCATTGTTATTCTAAAGCTTGAACTTTGAGTCTCTATTTCTTTGACTGCTGAATGTTACAGAGTAGCAACACTTAGTCCCGTGAAAAATATGCTACTTCACTTGAAACCCAATTTTGAAGCTTCAGTTATTTCAAATATTTAAAAGTAAACAGAGTACAATTCCAACTGCAATTGCATGAAGTGATTACATCTGAACATTGACATGAAGTGATTACATCTGAGCATTGACAAACAATTTTTTTTTAATTTAAAAAAAAATTATTCTTTCTAATGATTGCATTGGAACATTGAATATAAATAGGCAGAGACGTGTCCTGTGTCCCTGATGCACAGAAATCTAAAAGGACGTAGTAAAATCATATCCATGCATCCCAGTGTTTTTCTTTTTCTTCCCTCACCATTTCAAGCTAACTGTAAATACACTTCAATAGTTTCTTAAAAACGAATTACACGGGATATGTTACAAGGTAGGAGTTTGATGGCTTTAGTTGTTCCTCCAGATCATAAATAAAAGCCCTACAATTTATTAAGAAACTTTAGTTGGGACCCATAAATTTTCCCGGGGACTCATTCAAAGCAAATATGCGCGTCCCAGGACGCACTAAATCAAAAAACTATCAGCATGAATTTTGCCCCCCTCCCTTATTTTGGGGGCGCAAAATATCGGTGGGATTATATATGATTGATACTAATTTCTGCATAAATAAATAGACAAAAGACCAAAGGTGTGAATAGAAGAAAAAAAAAAAGATTTTAAGGGTGATACTCTGATAGAAAAAAAAATACCAAAAATTGGAAAATAAAATGAAAATAAAAACTAAAAAAAAATAATTTTTGGAGATTTTTTTTTTTTTTTTTTACTCATTTTGATAATTATTTAATATTTATAAAAGAAAAAATTATACATCAATATTTATATTTATAAAAGAGAAAATTATACATCAATATTTATTCTGTTTAAAAGGGTGGGGGCAAATTTTCAATAGAGTTTTCGACAAAAAATTATTAAAGATTGATACTAAAGTAAAGTAGTTATTAAAAAAATATGTTTTTAAAATCTAATAATATGACATTTTAAACTTAACATCATGCTGCCCATATTTTAAATGAATTTTATATATTAATTTATCATAGCAGAAATACCTAATTAGATTAGAACATTTTTAAATAAATTATCTCATGCATTATAAAATTCATTCATTGATAAATCAATACTGAAAATTTCATTAAAATCGGATTATACCCTGATTTTTGGTAATTTTTTTCAATTGAGTGTTAAATTTATTTTGAAAACATGGAATTTACGGCAACTCATAGCAACCATATCAAGTCATATTTGATCAAAATTGACCAAAAAAATCGTTTTAAATGTATTAAAAATAAATTACATGGGTAATATTATTTTGCTTTCTTTTCTTTTTTTTTCTTTTTCTTTTTACTGATGCTCATTATGTTACTACTTTTCAACTTTGACAAAAATGTGACCTTAAATAATCAATTTAATTAATTTTAATTTGTTTTTAAAATGAAAAGCAGACAAAAATTTGGGTATACCTAGCTTTAACCCTTAGTGTAGAGGGTCAGTCAAGGAGTGCCCCTTCGATCAATCAGTTGGTCAAGTCAAGCCCTAGCACCTATATAATGATTGCCCCAACCCTATGGCAAGCCCATCCCTTTTTATCATATATGTGCTAGAAGGTGGTGGCTGAGGGTCTTCATGTCCTGGGAATGACATTAAACTGATGATGATGAGGTTTCAGTTCTTGAGGTCTGGAGAATGTGGAGCACCCCTTCATCACCATTGCTTCCTGGTCCACTCTGACCCAGAGTGGTAGTACCTGTTAGGGTTCCATCTTTGGGTTGAATAGAAAAATGTGTTCATAAAAAAATTGATTATCCATTAAGAATGAATTTATTTCAAAAGTTTGTCAGCATTAAATGACCCACTGAGGTTGATATGCTGTAAAACAAACCAAACAAAATCAAATAACCTGTCCTGTTTAAAAGCATTTTTTTTTTTTTTTGATGAATTTGTATAAGACACAATTCCCTCCCTCTCTGCCTAATATGAAAAAATAGATAAATATGGACCTGTCTGTATTTTTGAGATGAGGCTTGATGGGAATAATTTTGATTTTTCAGATTGTTGTCCTCATCTTTATTGTAAGTAAGTAAAAACATAATGTTTTGGCCACTATATCCTCCAGCCTTCCTCAGGTGTTCCCTGTTTATCCAAGCATAGTAATGATCCAACCTGGGAAATCATTTTTAATTGTTTGGCAGTTGATCAAACAGGCATTGAAGAACTTTCGAAGATATCATTAAAAAACAATGACCATTGTTTTTGCATGCCTATCATTCTGACATGCGTCACAAGAAAAATCATGATCATTTAGAAAAAGTTTATTGGCGTTTCCTGTCCAACTTGAAGCATAAGATTTGTCATCAGTCTTTTTCAATATTTTTATTTTTAAAGTAATTAACTTTAAGAACAATTTGAATTAGTCTTTTTAATAATTGGTTCCCATATTGTGTTCATCTCTATACTTGGTCTACTCAGTAGGTCACTACAGTCAAACATATGCTTCTTTGAGATGTTTTCTTTTCCACTGTGCTTCACTATCTATTATTTTAACTTTGAAATATAACTTTGATATATAATAGTATATAAAATATGATATAGATATAAAGCGAAGGTGCATTGTGAAATATCTACATATATTTGCCAATAAAAAGCGAGAAACACAGTACAGTAAATATTTGAAATTTGATTTCATTGAAATTTGTACAAATTCAATAAAAAAGAAACAAACATTTATTTTTACCATGGAGGGAGTTAAAATATCTAAATTGATTTGCCAATAAAAAAACAGCGATGTTGATCATGGCTAAGCAAAAACAGGAGGCCTGACAATTTTATTATACAGATTGTCCATAAAGTATGTTTGCACTTTAAAGAATTTATAACTTTAAATTGCACACTGACTTTATGGACACCCTTTATGGTTAATTGATAGATGTTAGGATCATCTATAATGAACCCAAGATATTTCATTAACCCTGCATCATAAAAGAGTAAGAATAAAACTTAACATGTTGATATTTGATATAATAGTAAATTATGAAATTGCCGTGAACATATGCTGTCCTGGAAACTTTTTAAAATGTCCTGGAAACGTCCTGGAAAATGATTTCCTAAAACGAGTGGGAGCCCCGTCACTGAATAGGTATATGATTATAATCAAACTTTTTGTTGTAAACTAAGATTTACTAAAAGTATTCAACTACTAAACCGTCAACCTATTTTAGTCTGCTGCTATTTATAAGATTTATTTTTCTATAGATCAACATTCTTCCTCACTTTTTAAATATTTTTTGGTGGGGAAACTGTAATTTACAGTTTGAATGCTTTTTACCCCCCCCAAAAAAATTGTTTAACAAATTATTCACTTATGTGATTATAACCATTTAGTTAATATTTTTTTATTAGCATATATATCAACATTTTTAAAAATGAATAAAATTCTGACATTAACCTTGATAGATATGCTGTTAAATAAACCAAACCAGGCTACATTAAAGTTTGTTACATATAGGGCCAGTTTAGCTCAGTCAGTAGAGCATCTGCCTAAGAACCAAAAGTTTTTTGGTTTGATACCAGTCTCCACCAACCAACCAAAGGGTACATGGTGCAACGGATATAAGGGTTGGGTTAATACAGTTCTAAGTGACAATTATCTGTAGGTTGCAAGTTCAATTCTGACCACGGATAACAATAATATAGAATGCTTAACATAGCTTAACATTTGTACCCGATCATGGTTAATGGAATGAGGACAGTTTACCTCAGTGGATTGAATAAAGGGTTTGATTTGAAGTTCTTTGAAGGCTCTTGAGTTCAACAAAAAGGTTCCCAAGTTTGACAAAAAATACCTGAAGAAGGCCAGAATGTTGTGTATATAACAATAACGATGTGGACAACAGTCCTAAAAATCTGAATAATACTAAATATTTGACTTGTTTTTTTTTTAAATTATGAATTTCTGCTGCCTTTTATAGGCTACAGTCCCAAGCCGATTATCGTTCAATTGTGTCGGATGTAAAAAGTGGCCGAATAAATTGTCCTTTAATATTAAAATGATATCACCCCAAAATTCCAATTTTTTTTTCGCGCATGTTTATTGTCGCAAGAGTTAATAAAATAAGTTTTAAGTGATTAAAATACGTATAGAACGAAAATAGCTCCGAATTCAATTAGCCAATGAGATTACAGATTTTATCTGGAATGTAAACATCAGCTGGTGTTCTGTGTTTATGAAATAAAAAAATATTAATTTAGAATGACCCCCAAAACACCCAAAAAAAATTCCTAATAATATGCTTTAGTAACTAAAGCAAACAATAATAATGCTTTAGTAACTAAAGTAAACAATTTTTTTTTCTTCAGGAAAAATTTCAAAATATAATTTTCAATTAAAGAACTGGCTTTTTAGAAAAAATTTTTTTTTTTTAATGAACCTAAAATGCGTATGACTTTAGCCCCCCTACAGAAAATAATTTACCAAAAATCAGGGAATTATCGGATTTTAATGAAACTTTCAGTGTTTATTTATCAATGAACGATCTTTATAATGCATTATTTATTTTATTTCAAAACTTTCTCATTTTTTTCAGGTCACTTAATTTTGACCCCACCTTATGTTGGGGGCGTAAATTGTTTTGGTCATTTTCGATACTAATTACAGTATAAATAAAGAGATAAAAGACCGAACTTATGAATAGAAACAACAAAAATTTACGCGATATGCGAAATACTATTATTTTTGTCTTTTTTCTAAAAAGCAAATTCGCTTATTACTCATTTTATTTATGTGACTTGTTGTCACATGATGCGAAATACTATTATTTTTAAAATTTTTTCTAAAAAGCAAATTCGCTTATTACTCATTTTATTTACGTGACTTGTTGTCACATGATGCGAAATACTATTATTTTTTTTATTTTTTCTAAAAAGCAAATTCGCTTATTACTCATTTTATTTACGTGACTTGTTGTCACATGATGCGAAATACTATTTTTTTTTTTTCTAAAAAGTCAGTTTATTTTTTAATTGAAAATTATTCTAAAAAGCGAGTCCACGTTTTCTTAGTAAATGATACAATTTTATGCTTTTTGGAAGGTAAAATGCACATAAAACATTTTTTTTCGCTAACAACTGTTGCTTCTTCTTCGCTGGAGGTGGCCATTCTTACTTATTCGTATTTCGAGCATACGATTCCCATTCGCTTATTCCGTTTTCGGAGCTACTCCATTTTGGTTCGTATTTTTTTGCGAAGTAGTCCGTTTAAATTTTACTTTTCGCATAATATCAAGATATGCCACCGATTGCGAAAACTTTTTATTAGCCTTTTTTGATTTTTAATTAATAATTACGCTAAAATTATTACTGCTACTTGTAGAGCATCGTAACTCGAAAACTAAGCCCTTTTTGACGCCTGGGACTGTAGCCTATTATGTGGGTTTTGTCCTCTTTATTTTGTCAGATTGTCAAAAGGTTCATTAATCAAATGTATGTTCCATTTAACCTGCTGTCAGCAAAAGTTCACTCAACTCAAAACACAGGCTATCATGCTCAAAAATTAATTAAGGCAAAAAATAATTGCTTAATTTATTTTGAAATCTGAATGTTTTGTTGTATGATTTATTCAATAAGTTATTGAAGACATTTTTAATACAACTTAACCTGTTCTGTTTGTTTGCTTTTCTTCATACAGCTTTACCAACACCATCCACAAAACCTGGTTCTACTGATGTTCTGCCTGAAGATGAACTGGAAGAATTGGTCAAACCTAAGAAATCCCAGATGACCAGTCTGCCTAAACCACTGCCATTGCCTAATAAGCCTGTCCAGATCAGTATTCCAACTTTGGATTCTGTATGTATTCATTTTGACTCTAAAATTATAGTTCAGATGTTGTATTGCATTTTGTTTATCATGTAATGCACTCTTCCAGATTGTAATTGTGTATACGCCCTATCAGTTTTTATAAATGGTATTTCTCCAATCTACAAAAATATATAGCAATACCAGCACTTTCGTTGATTTTGGTAGACATTGACAAATTCAGACCATAATTGGTTAAACTTGCAATTTTTTGCATATTTATGGTCCAATCTTAAAAATCTTTATATGGTTGGAAAGAAAAGAAAAGAATCTTTCTAAATATGTAATTTGTATGAGTTTTTATCCATTGAAGTATTTTTTACAGCGAGTTAAAATGGTATTTTGCTTTGAACAGCCGAAAATGTGTAAAATTAATTTTTTTTCCGAGACAAAATTTTACCCATTACTGTTTTGGTAAAATCAAAGTAGCTAATCTTTATCAATATTCTTGAAATTGTACGCTCAATAAGAGGATACTTTAAAATACAAGCGGGAACTTGTTTTTTTTCTTTTCCGGCCTGTGGAAGTAAAAATACAATAGAAAAAAGTTGACTGAGATTTCTTCAAAAACTATAGGGTAAGCAAAAAAAAAAAAAAAGAACACTAAGTTTCAGAATTATTTTCATATATAATGTGTGAAATTCTAATGATGCTTTAACACCATGGTTTTTTGTCAAACTTTCAATTTTGGAAAAAAACCTAAGTTACAAGCCAGTAAAACATAAACAAAAACTGCACATGCAGGACAGGCTTTGTTTAAAAAATGATATAAAGAGTTATTCTATTTCTTGTATGTGATATAATGTAGTAGATATTTTCAAGTTCAAAGTGATGTTATTTATATAAATTAATACTATATATGTGTATACATGCAGTATTAAAAAAAAATGTTGAATAATCTTGTGGTAAACTAAAAAACACAAACAAGAAATTCTGATATGTGAAATTCATCAGGACAAATAAGTATAAGTTTTGTTGATCTGTCCTGATGATGATCTCAGGCAGGGCTCGACATTAATGTCGTCCCGTTGTCCCAGGTATGATAAAAATTACATCTGGGACAGTTTGCCGGGGACGGTAAAAAGTTTTCCTAAAAGTTAGTACTACATTCCAATATTGGCCGTCCAGTGATTGCCCGAATGCTGACCTCAAAATGAGGCTACAGCACCGCAGGTCTATTCTCAAAGCCATGTATGGAATAATGGTGGAGGGAGATAGTTTAAAAAGACCGAATTATGTACTACTAACTAACTAATATCCAGAATTATCACTGCTTCAGCTTTTCTTAATGTTTTATTACATGTTATTATGCTACTGATGACTGACAAGTATAGATGATGCTAATGAATTAAAGAAAAATATTTTGATTTCGGGATGGTCCAAACCCCATTTGGGACGGTCCAAACCCCACTTGGGACGGTTGATAATTTTTGTTCAGGACGGTCATGAAAAAAGTTAGTGTCGGGGCCTGATCTCAGGGTTCCCACGCATCCTGGAAAATAAAATGTAAATTTTCCAGTTTTGGAAAACCTGCAAAAAGGGGGTGTTTTTTCTCAAAAATCCTGGAAAGATTTTGAATTTTGTCCTGTAAAATTTGAATTATCTGAGACAAAATTAACGTTATTGTTACCGTTAACAAATATAACTTGTGTTGCATTTATTTATTTTTTTGTTGTTGTTTTAACGCTCAACGAATCTACCCAACATTTCTCAAACTGGTCATGAATATTCATTAAACAGTAAAAATGCTTCTGACTG
Organism: Doryteuthis pealeii; assembly: GCA_023376005.1. Classification (NCBI taxonomy): domain Eukaryota; kingdom Metazoa; phylum Mollusca; class Cephalopoda; order Myopsida; family Loliginidae; genus Doryteuthis; species Doryteuthis pealeii. The sequence continues at coordinate 90,417,335 of CM042139.1, read as the reverse complement.
GCTATTTGTTGATTTCATCCGATGAAGTTTCGCTTTCATCATGTAGCAATGTTTTGATTTATTTTTACGTGACACGGAACATGAACAAGACAAGAATTTGTCGGTCAGACTACAGACTAAAGCTAATGAGGTATTCGTTAAAGAAAGGTTAAAAAATAAATTCCGCTTTACAAAACTGCCCCCCTCCCTCGTAAAATTTAGAACATTTAAAAAGAATTTTCTGTACTTATATAGAATAGCACACATGCAAAATTTTGACTGAAAATGAACAATTTTAAAAAATAAATTACATTTTAAGAATTACATAAAATTGATATTCATTCAAAAAAGTTTATTAAACATTTTTGGAAGCATTGAAAAGTAAAAATTTTCCTAAGACAAAAGTTGGTTCTTTTTTAGTCTTGGTGGTTAAGTGGATGTGGGGCTGGGATCGAGTGACTATGTCAACAATTCAGGAATTGGGAGTGTTACTGTTTTTAGTTATGTTCATGGGGTGGAGTAGAGGAACATACCTTCCTTGTAAGGCTTCAAGTATGCGGCACTTGAACAAAATTTTCAGGGTTTTCATCAAATGTCAATTTCAAATCAGTTAAAGTAAGTGTTCTTTTTACAATATAAATAGCGATCTCCCCACCTACTTCTGGAAATATCAATAATTTTAACGTTTTATTGTCCAGGATGCCTGCCCTAATTTACGCTATGTTTTTACTTGCCGGCATAAGACAGAATTCTGGCCAAACATTTTGCAAGTCGTGTTTTTCACTTTTCATCGCCAAATCAATTTAGATATTTTATCCCACTCTCTGTTTAAATTTTTTTTCCATGAATTTTTACAAAACACAAATTCAAGTTTAAAATATGTACCATGCTGTGTTTCTTACTTTTTATCAACAAATATATGTAGATATTATACTATTATGCCCCCTCCCCCCGCATAATAGTATTATGCGGGGGGAGGGGGCATATTAGTATAATATTGCTTATATTGGCGCATCAATTTAAGACCCCCTCCCCCAATGCGGCCACTTGTTGGCCCTGGGTGGCGACCTGTGATGCTTAAGGATGGAATCTTAGTAGATGAGCAGTCAATGACATGCAACACGCCGCTTAGACTAGGTATACCCAATTTGTCAAAAAATCCGTGTTTTTACAAAACAAATTTACCCTCCCCCTCTTTCAAAAAATTTTACCAAAAATCAGGGAATTATCTGATTTTAATCAAATTTTCAGTGTTGATTCATCAATGAATGAATTTTATAATGCATCAGTTATTTTATTTCAAAACTTTCTGTTTTTTTTTTTCAGGTCAGTTAATTAATTTTTGGAGATTTTATTTTACTCATTCCGATAATTATTTAATTGGCTATTATCTTATAGAAGAAAAAATTATACATCAATATTTGTTCTGTTTAAAAGGGGGGGGCACCAAATTTTCAATAGAGTTTTTGACAAAAAATTATTAGAGATTGATACTAAAGTAAAGTAGTTATTAAAAAATGTTTTTAGAATCTAATGATATGACATTTTAAACTTGACATATTTTAAATGATTTTTATATATTAATTTATCATAGTAGAAATACCTAAATTTCTTAAATTAGACAGTTTTGAAATGAAATATCTGATGTATTATAAAATTCATTCCTTGAAAAATTTCATTATGTCACGATACTGAAAATCATCGACCCTATAATCAGTCTTAAAAATTATATTTTACTCTCACTCTTTTTTTTTTTTTTTCAATAAGAGGTTAACTAAAAAGTTTACAAATAAATAGATACCTACAGTTTTGTGTAAAATTTATGTATAGAATATTCAAAATAATTATTCAATTAATAATTAATAGATACACACAATATTTTCTTTGAGGGGGACAGAACCAGGCCCTGACACTAACTTTTTTCATGACCGTCCCGAACAAAAATTATCAACCGTCCCGAATGGGGTTTGGACCATCCCGAATGGGGTTTGTACTGTCCCGAAATCGAAATATTTTTGTTTAATTCATTAACATCATTTATACTTGTCAGTCACATCAGTAGCATAATAACATGTAATAAAACATTAAGAAAAGCTGAAGCAGTGATAGTTCTGGATATTAGGACAAAAAATCCATTTCCTAGTCATTAGGAAATGGATTTTTTGTCCAAATATAAATTATTTTATTCAAATCTGCTAGCATTTAATACAAATTATTATAACTAATTTTGACTCCCCTAAAATGCTTTCTGCTAAAAGAAGAAAACTTGTTCAAGTCAAGTTGCAAACCCGTCCAATAAAAACATAAATAAATAGACCACAGTTGAAAAAAAGGTTACTAACTAGAAAAAGTTTCTTGACAGAACCATTTATTTATAATCAAGGATAATGAAATAAAAATTTTATAGACTAAAATTTATTTTATTTCCATCTTTATGCGGACATTTTCCAATCATAAAGATATATACTGTGTGACTGTGTCTATTTCTTCAGTGTTGTTGCCATTAGTAATTTTAAGTCTAGAACTAGACCGTTTTTTGAGTTCAGTATTCGGGCAATCACTGGACAGCCAATATTGGAATGTAGTACTAAGTTTTAGGAAAACTTTTTACTGTCCCCGGCAAACTGTCCTGGATGACGTATTGATCATCCCGGATGTAATTTTTTATCGTCCCCGGGACGACGGGACGTCATTAATATCGAGCCCTAAATAGAACTAAGTTTCCATTTCTAATTGTTTTATTTTTATTTTACTCTTTTAATAAATTTGATGATTTTACTTATGATACAAACCCTCCAACATTGAATTTTTAACTCCCATCTCCTCAGGCAATATCTTTCAAAAATGAATTTTTACACTGCCCTAGTCTATTAATAATGGAGATTAGGTCTCTATTTGTCTGTAACTGAAACTACGTCACATTACCAAAAATTATCATAACATTGAATCTGAGCATGCAGCCTCATTGTTTTTTAAAACAAGTTTTTTAAAAATACATACCCGGTATTATATACTTATATATAGTTTGTTTTATTTTAATATTTGTCTAAAGTTATCAGAACTAAGTTTCCATTTCAAATTGTTTTATTATTTTTTACTCCTTTAATAAATTTGATGATTTTACTTATAATACAAACCCTTTGATATTGAATTTTTAACTCCCAATCTCCTCAGGCAATATCTTTCAAAACCAATTTTTATACAGCTCGGAGGGCGTTGTTTTTTTTTTTTGTTGTTGCTAGTATTCATAATGTATTTTCTTTATTTTAGGATTCGGATGAGGAAGAAGTTGTAGTTAAAAAGAAACCAAAGATTTCTGTAAGTATTTTTTCAGTTTTGTTTTGAAAACAAAACTTGGAGTAATTGGGCAATTATTTTTATTCTTTAATTTAAAAAAAAAATACTTAGAACACTGAGACCCCCTCCTGCCTGCATGCTTCAGACTCTCTGCTACTTTCTGAAAATATAAAAAATTGTTATCATTAAAGAACAACATTTTATATCATGTTGAAATGTGGATTCGCTGGCTAGATATCAGATTGCCTGTGCATATGCACTTCTCAGTAGCAATACAAATAATTCATGTTCTAAGGATTGATAACATTTCCTTTTATGATACATAGGAATCCCGTAGTAGCTAACACGCTGGACTATGACATCATAGTAAGCGAGTTCAAACTCCAGTCATGCTATTATGTTCACTTTCGGACTAAGTCCCTCTCATTCCCCCAGTAATGGATTAAATAGTACCACTACTATTCTTCTACAAGGATGGCTTTGACATTAAATAACCTATGAAGGTGGATATGCCATTAAACAAACAAATCAACCTTCACACACATCCAAATCTTTTTTGAATCACCATTTATGTTTTAATCTCAGTGAAATAATTTGTAAGTTATCTCGGGTCCTAGTCCTTCCTTTAAGTCGTTTCTCCTTCCAGACTTTCTTGCATATGTCCAAGTCACAGCGACAATCTTTATTTGGGGTGAAATTACAACTTAAAATGACCAAAACAAACACCTTATATCTAGTTTCGCTGTGGGCATAATTTGCATAGGTACTGCCATAATCATGCCATGAATGAGACAAAACAAGACTACACCCCATAAATCCGCCTGTTAATGGCGACCATGTTCTTTTTCTAAACATGCTGAGCAGATGTGTTTCACGGTAGGTAAGTTATCTCGTTCACCACACTTACTTTTTAATTAAGTTGTAGTGTTATAATATTTATTATCTGTTGGATCCTTCCAAATGGAACGCTGGATTTTATAGATCTTAACTGTAGTATTTTTACTGCCAGATGTATGGAGACAAATTTGCAGAGCATAAATAGGTGAAGAAATGTTTATGTTCAATATTTGACTGAGTAAACCTGAGAGAGTATTAGTGCTATGTGAAATGCAAACAGCCTAGTTCAGGTTTTGAACTTAAGTAGCAGACACCACTTCCTTCAATGATAGCCATTGCACCATATGAACACCTTTCTTAAGAGTCCCAAAAATCAACATCTTTCCTCTTTTAATTATTTAGTTCAAATGTAGGAATAAATTGATAAAAATATAATTAATAAAGGAAAGAAAGGAAAATAAATGAGAGGATGAATTTAAAAAAAAAATTAATGAATGAAAGAAAATAAATGAATTAATCAAAGAATAAAAAAATACACTGAAAGAAGGAAGGAAAGAAAGAAAGAAAATGAATTATATAAAATAAAGGAAGGAAAGATAGGAAAATGAATGAAGTAAATGAATGAATGAATTTATTAAAAATGAAAGAAGGAAAGAAAGAGAATGAATGAATTATATAAAATAAAAGAAGGAAAGATAGGAAAATGAATGAATCAAGTAAATAAAATGAATGAATGAATTTATTAAAAATGAAAGAAATGTATTGAACTCAGGTGAGTCCACTTCCTTCGATGATAACCATTACTCCATGAACACCTCTTTCTTAAGAGTCCCAAAATGTCAACATCTTTCCACTTTTTTAATTGTATGTTTCAAATGTATTTGGTTAATGTCTGTTGAAAGAATATTTATTTTCTTAACTGCCCCAAATATCAGCCCGCCCTGTCGGCTGGGGCATTAGAATGCACCTCTGCAGAAGGGTAAGATTCCCCCAATGGAGTCAGCTGTTGGCTGTGGGTGGCGACCCGTTATGCTTAAGGATAGAACCCAGGTGGATAAGCAGTTCATGACTTGCAATACTCCACTTTGACCCTATCTTGGGCTAGACGGGCAGTCGGAGAGGCCCCCTCCGATCAATCGGCTGGTCACATCAAGCCCTAGCACCTATATGATTTTCCCAACCCTATTGCCCTTATGGCAAGCCCCAACCCCTTTTTATCATATGGGTGCTAGAAGGCGGTGACTGAGGGTTTACATGTCCTGGGAATGACGTTAAACTCTATCTGATGGTGAGGTTCTAGTTTTGGAGGTTTGAGGAATGTGGAGCACCTCTTCATCACCATTGCTCCCTGGTCCACTCTGACCCGGAGTGGTAGTACCTGTAAGGGTCCCATCTATGGGTTATATAGAAAAATGTATTTATAAAAAAATTGTATTATCCATTAAGAATTGATTTATTTCAAAACTTTATCGGCATTAAATGACCCACTGAGGTTGATATGCCGTAAAACAAAACCAAACGAAACCAAATATCAGCATCTTTCTATTTTGAATTATATATTCTTATTTAGCAGTTACGTTTCTAATAAAACAAATTATATTGCAGCTTTATTTTTCTTCTTTTTTTTTTTTTTCTTTTAAAGGGAAGTGGAAGTCTTCTAGATATCTTGCCTCCTCCTAAACACATGTCTATAAAACAAGCAAACAGGACATTAATCCCCCACACACTGAGCAAGAGGCCACCACCGGTGAAGAAAGTGGCTTCCACCAAAGTTCCAGGCAAATCCCCAGCCACCAAAATCCTGGCTGACTACAACAACAGTGATGAAGATGATGATGATGTTACCGAAGGCTCTAATTTCTTTTCTCTGAATACGGACAAAAACACTCAACAGTTGACTTATTTTACCCCTCTTTCTACTCCCTCATTTAACAAGGATACTGACATATATTCAGTTCCACCTCCCCCTCCTCCTCCCCCTGCTCCCCCTTCTTCAAATGTTGTCACTTCAGCATCTTATGTTCAGTACAGGCATGTAGACGGTGGGCAGAAAAACACCTGTCTTCAAATTTATCCCCAATATGAAACTCAGGTACGTAACATTGTAGCTTTGTTTATTGCATCTATTATTATTATACTAAAGCTGAGTGAATCATCTTACAAACCATCCCTTTGATTCTCTCTCTCTCTCTCTCTCTCTGCCCTTCTCTTTTCTTTAAATGCCTACCCCCACCCGACTGTTTAATCAACTGTAAACCATTAGATTCTGATTTGGTTTTGAAGAACGCACATGTTTATGATTTTCAGACAGGACGGAACAGAATAAGGTCTATATTTATAATTTTGTTAAAATATTTTTTTTAAAGACTGTTATTATCAAAATATAATTTTGTTTCGTATTTTTTCTTTAAAAATGTTCTTAAATCACTTATACCTTGACCATATCTTTATCTTTATGCCAGTTTAAAGTTCAAAAATGGAAGGTTGTCGTAAATTTCGGTAACTTGCCCCCCCCCCCCCGCCCAATTTCCACTGGTCTGCCGATCCCTTTGATTCTCTCTCTCTCTCTCCCCCTGCCCTTCTCTTTTCTTTAAATGCCTACCCCCACCCGACTGTTTAACAGGGTTCCCACGCGTCCTGGAAAACCTGGAAAAATTTTTTTTATTTTTCCAGTACTGGAAAACCTTGAAAAGATAGGGGTATTTTTTCAAAATCCTGGAAAATTTTGGTTTTTTTGTCCTGGAAAAATTGAATTATCTGAGACAAAATTAATGTTATTGTTACCATTAACAAATATAACTAGTAAAATAACAAGGACGCTTTTGTATTTTTTTTATTTTGTTTTTGCTCAATGAACCTACCCAACATTTCCCAAACTGGTCATAAATATTCATTAAACAGTAAAAATTTCAACTCAGTTAAAGTAAGTGTTCTTTTTAAGGTGATAATACTCCCCACCCAGGTAAAAAAGAACAATTTCCTCGTATATTCCTACCATAAAATAAACTGAACCCTCATTTTATATTCTTTATTTATTTTAATATTCACTTCAATGTGTATATTCTAAAAGTTTTTATTTTGTGAGAATGGTTAGTTTTAAAGTGGGTGTTCATTTTTACACTTCAACTTTTTACTCGTAAATTCCTACCATAAAATGCTAAAGCCTAATTTTATGGTAGGAATTTACGAGTAAAAAGTTGAAGTTTACCCTTTGTTGTTATTTCTTTTCTTTTTGGCTTTGGTACTCTAAAATAAAAACGTCAGATTTTAATCATCGTCGACGAAAAAACAATTACGGTCATAAAAAGAGGATCCAATTTATGCCTAAATTGTAAAACGAGCCTTTAAAACTAACCTTTAAAACTAACCATTCTCACAAAATAAAACCTTTTAGAATATACATATTGAAGTGAATATTAAAATAAAGAAAATATATTTAGTATTGTAAAATAACGGGTGCAAAAAACATAAAACATTTATTGCAAAAACACGGACATAAAATGAGGGTTCAGTTTATTTTAAAGGAATATACGAGGAAATTGTTCTTTTTTACCCCCACCCACTCCTGGAAATATTGGTCGGGTACTATTCGCAAAGTTCCATCCCGGTCTCCTCTGGTAATAGATCAAAAAACAAATCCACCTATGAATGAAGTCCCTAGCTGAAGCGGTGCCTGCTGTATATGAAAAAATAATTTGTTGATTGAAGGCGTTTTTATCGACAAATTATTTTTTTAGTGTTTTGAAGGTGTTAAAAGTAAGCCATATTTTTGAAAATATTTAAAAAAACACAAAAAACGGCGCTTTTTCCCAAAAAGTTAATGCAATATTTTATCACCTCCAGTCTTTTTTCAACAAGTAAATGTAAATATTTTAACCTTTTTTAAAAATATGGCTTACTTTTAACGTGTTCAAACTAAAAAAATCCATAAAAACGCCTTCAATTGACAAATTATTTTTTCATATACAGCAGGCACCACTTCAGCTAGGGACTTCATTCATAGGTGGGTTTGTTTTTTCACCTATCACCGGCTAGCGTTTTTTTAAGGCAGGAGGCCGGGACGGAACTCTGCGAATAGTACTATTGGTCATTTTAACGTTTTGTCATCCCGGATTCCTGCCCTAATTTACGCTGTTTTTAATTGCTGGCATTATAATTCTAGCCAAATATAGATATTTTCCGAGTCATGTTTTTCACATTTTATCAGCAAATTAATGGAGATATTTTACAATGTCCCACCCCAACTCCACTTTTCATCGCCAAATCAATTTAGATATTTTACCCCCTCCCCAGGTTTAATTTTTTTTTACCATGAATTTTTACAAAACAAATTCAAATTTCAAATATGTACGTGCTGTATTTTTCACTTTTTATCAGGAAATATATGTAGATATTCTACAATTATGCCCCCCCACCAGCTTTATATTAGCACATCAATTTAGATATTTTATAACCCGATCTTAGCCCTCTCGTCTGGGTCTTTAGAATACACCGACTGCAATTGGGCCACCTGTTGGCCATAGTGTGGTGACCCATGATGCTTAAGGATGGAATCTTTGTGGATGAGCAGTCCATGACATGCAACACTCTGCTTAGACTAAGGATACCTATTTTTTTGTCTACTTTTCATTTTAAAAACTAATTAAAATTAAATTGATTATTTATGGTCAAATTTTTGTCTCAGTCGAAAAGTAGTAACATAATGAGCATCAGTACAAAAAGCAAAATTATATTACACATGTAATTTATTTTTAATACATTTAAAACTATTTTTTCGGTCAATTTTTATCAAATATGACTTAATATGGCCACTAGAGTTGCCGTATAATCCGTGTTTACAAAATGAATTTAACACTAGATTCGAAAAAAAAAAAAAAATTACCAAAAATCTGGGAATTATCTGATTTTAATGAAATTTTCAGTATTGATTTATCAATGAATTTATAATGCATCAATTATTTTATTTTAAAACTTTTCGATTTAATTAGGTATTTCTGCTATGATAAATTAATATATAAAATTCATTTAAGAAAAGAGTATCATGATGTTAAGTTTAAAATGTCCTATTATTATATTTTAAAAACATATTTTTTTAATAACTACTTTACTTTAGTATCAATCTCTAATAATTTTTTGTCACTTACTCTATTGAAAATTAGTGCCCCCCCCCTTTAAACAGAGCAAATATTGATGTATACTTTTTTCTTTTATAAGATAAATAATTAAATAAAGATTAAATAATTATCGAAATGAGTAAAAAAAAAAAATTGAAAAAATATCTAAAAATTATTTTTTATTTTTTATTTTTATTTGATTTTCTGATTTTCGATACTTATTTTCTACCTGAGTAGCATCCTTATTTTTTGAAAACGGGTGGGAAGGTATATTTGTATTGTAAAAATATGGACTTTTAACAAATTGCGTATACCTAGCTTAGACCATTACTTAGTTTAGATGGGCGGTCGGAGAGAGCCCCTCCGATCAATCCATGATCAACCCTTCTTATATGTGCTAGGTGGTGGTGGCTGAAGGTCCCATCTGATGGTGAGGTTCCAGTTCTGGAGGTCTGGGGAATGTGGAGCACCCCTTCATCGCCATTGCTTCCTGGTCCACTCTTTACCGGAGTGGTAGTACCTGTTATGGTCCCATTTATAGGTTGAATAGAAAAATGTATATATAAAAAAAATTGATTATCCATTAAGAATTACTTTATTTCAAAAGTTTGTCAGCATTAAATGACCCACTGAGGTTGATATGCTGTGAAACCAAACAAACCAAACAAGGTCAAACAACCCATTCTGTTTAAAACATTTTGTTTTTATGAATTTGTACAAAACACAATCCCCTCTCCCATCTGCCTAATATGACAACATAGATAAACATGAACTATATTTTTGAGATGAAGTTTGATTGGAATAATTTTGATTTTTTGGATTGTTGTCCTCATCTTTATTGTATGTATATACATATAATGTTTCAGCTGTTATATCCTCCAGCCTTTCTCAGGTGTTCCCTTTGTATCCAAGTATAGTAATGATCCAACCTGGGAAATTATTTTTAACAGTTTGACAGTTGATCAAACAGGCGTTGAAGAACCTTCAAAGATCTCATTCAAAAACAATGACCATTGTTTTTGCATGCCTATCATTCTGACATGTGTCACGAGAAGAATCATGATCATTTAGAAAAAGTTTATTGGCGTTTCCTGTGCAACTTAAGGCATACAATTTGCCATCAGTCTTTTTCAATATTTTTATTTTCAAAGTAATTAACTTTAAAACAATTTGATTTAGTCTTTTTAATAATTGGTTCCCATATTGTGTTCATCTCTATACTAGGTCTCTACAGTCAAACATATGCTTCTTTGAGATGTTTTCTTTTCCAATGTGCTTCACTAAGTAATATTTTAACTTTGAAATATAACTTTAATATATAATAGTATGTAAAATATAGTATAGATATAAAGTGAAGGGGCATTGGGAAATATCTCCATATATTTGTTGATAAAAAGTGAGAAACACAATACAGTAAATATTTGAAATTTGAGTTTATTGAAATTTGTACAAATTCAATAAAAAAAAATTATTTTAAACATGGAGGGAGAGGGGCAAAATATCTAAATTGATTTGCCAATTTAAAAACAGCAATGGTGATCATGGCTAAGCAAAAACAGGAGGCCTGACAATTTTATAGTACATTTTGTCCATAAAATCTGTTTGCACTTTAATGAATTTATAACTTTAAAGTGCACACTGACTTTATGGACATCATCTATAATTAATTGATAGATGTAGTCATCATCTATAATGAACTCAAGATACTTGATTAACCCAGCATCATAGAAAAGTTAGAATAAAACTGGCTTAATGTGTCAATATTAGACATAATAGTAAATTATAAAATTGCCGTGAATAAGTGCTGTCCTGGAAAATTTTTGAAATGTCCTGGAAACGTCCTGGAAAATGGTTTCCTAAAATGAGTGGGAACCCTGTTTAATCAACTGTAAACCATTAGATTCTGATTTGGTTTTGAAGAACGCACATGTTTATGATTTTCGGACAGGACGGACCCCACGTTCCCAAACCCCAATCTAGGAGAGGACATGTGGACTTTTACTAAGTTAAAACTTGTATACCTAGGCCCAACTTTTTTTTTTTTAATGCCCATCTCTCTTCTTCCTTCTTGCAAAAAATCTACATGCCACACTGGCATGTAAAACAAAACCATGGGTAGCAGCGTGGTGGTTGTGAGACGCGGCGGAGGAACCTAAATAGGTCAACGGCGTATATCACAAGATGCTGGGCGGAGGAGCACAGAATGGGCCAACGGCCAGGATCAACCAGTTCAGTCAGGTAACTACTGCTCCTCATCTTTAAGAGTGGCGCCTATTGATGAGTTAACTCCACAGCTACCGATAGATATCGATGACCTCGACCCAACCTAAACTATTCATGACAGTACACAAAGCCAAAGTGAAAGATTCATACAGCATCGTGCTCCCTGCTATCACCAAAAGTACGCGCTCTGCTGAGGCTCGAGCTCCGGCCCAGTGTCCGATAAATTACATACGGAGCTCCAAATACATCACACACTCAAACCACATCACTCTCAACACAGACAAACAAGGCAAACACTCTAATGAAGACATAAACCTAACCACAATATCTAATAAGACGGACATAGAACCCAAAACCAATACAGACCTACTTAGATGTAAAAAAACACTTAGGATAGCAACATTTAACGTTAGAACACTAAAAACGATAGGCCAACTCCCAGAACTTACAGCGTCCGCAGCTGAAAAAAATATAGATATCATATGTGTGCAAGAACACAGATTTGACCATGGTGATGTAGAACTAAAATACCATGAATGTGGAAATGGCTGGACATTTGTGTCAGCATCTGCATGGAAAAATTCCGTCAATGCTGCTATAGGAGGTGTAGGAATGCTTCTCAGCCCTCGAGCACTAAAATCACTTAACAGCATAGAAAAAATCCAACCGAGAATCATGTGTGCTACGTTTAATGGCAATCCTTGCATGACTATAGTCTCTTGCTACAGCCCCACAAATGTCAGCAACGAAACAGACATTGAAATGTTTTACAGCGGGCTATCCTCCCTATGCAGACATACCCCAAACATAACATACTGATCGTCGGTGGAGACCTGAATGCACACATAGGAAGAAACGAAAACAATAGATTCAGCTTACACAATACCCCAAACAGGAACGGTGATCTCCTAGCTGAGTTCTCTCTTGAGAACAGGCTTGTTTGTCTAAACACCAAATTCCGAAAACGGAAGGGCAAACTTTGGACACACACATACCCAAATAACACAAAAGCACAACTAGATTACATCCTAATAAACAAAAAGTGGATAAATAGTGCAATTAACTGTGAAGCGTATTCCTCTTTTGAAGGAGTATCCTCAGATCACAGAATAGTCACAGCAAAATTACGACTAAGCCTACGTAGGAATAAAAAGCAAACTAGTAAATCTGTACGATACAACTGGGCGACATTTACCAACAGAGATATATGCAATCGCTACGCTGTTGCAGTTAGAAATAAATTCGATATCCTCCAGGAGATATCCGAAAGCTCCACACCAAACGAGGAATACGAAAACTTCGTCAATGCTCACCAAGAAGCAGCAGCCGAGTGCGTACCAACCAAACCAAGAGCCAAACACTATGTTCCATGGGAGACAGAAACAGTTAGAGAAAAGAGAAACGATATAAAAGAAGCAGTACAACGTAATAAAATAAACCCAACTAATGCCAATCTACACAACCTTAGAAAAGCCCAGATAGAACTAGCCAAAACATACAAAAAAGAACAAATAGAATACATACAAACACAAATAAATAATATAAGACAATCGGTG
>CM042139.1:90319329-90399329 GCA_023376005.1 Doryteuthis pealeii | reverse complement strand
CTGAATCTTAACATACAAATAAAGTTAGTAGTTAAAGGTCTATCTCAATTACTCTCCCATCTCTCTCTTACTCATACAGAGAAACTAACATATATAATGAGGAGGTAATCAAAATACACATAGAGAGGGTGAAAATGATTGGCAGAATGTGAGTGAGGGACTGGTCAGTTTTTTACTTAATTGCTGATTATGACTAATTAGAACCAATTAAATGGAATTTTTTTCAAACCTAACTCAATCCTAAAAGCAAGGAATATTTTGATATGAACTTTGTGTCATTAAACCAAACAAGAAAAAAGTCTTTAGGAAACAAAAATTGATTTGCTCAGCTTTAGTATAATAATGATTATTTATATAACATATAATAATAATAATATATATAAATAATTAATAAGTCATCCACAGACACGTGTTTCGGCGTTTCACGTCTCTTCAGTGTGGCTAGACACAGCAACTATCGCTTGGCTAGGGTTGAACTCAGACTGACTGTTTGCCAGCCTGATATCTTATCCCCTCGGCCACTGACAGCTGCTGTAGCAGGACTGGTGTTTTTAAACTATTAAATACATAGGTTTGTTTATATATATATTTTTTTAAATATTTTTTATTTATTTTTTACGATCACAGAGAGATCAAGTTTGTGGGCAAACAATCATTGCTTATATGCTTAGTAGTGAAAGTTAATTTAAATCACCAATTAGAGAGTTCATACCAAATTGTGTTACAGTTTTACATAATGTTTCCTTTTATAATATGTATTAATTGACTTGCACATTTCAAAGAGAGAAACTCACCTGTCATTTGATGACTTCTGTGCAGTTGAGCAGCTGAAAGTGAAATTCTGTAAAGAAATCATCTTTTCTATATTTGATGATTGTACGTTTGATCTTTTTGTTAGGAATCTTTTTCTAATCTTTTCAAAAATCAATAAAGATAAGGAAGATCAATTTCTCTTTTAAAGATTTCTTAGAAGTTTCTACATTTATGTTGAATTTGCAAACAGTTTAAATTATCATTAGTTACTTTCTTTTAAAAAAAATTGTAATTTGCTAGAAGGTCAATGTTTGTATTTATCCAACCCCTCCAATACAGGCAGGGTGTGACACAAGGTTAATTTTTAAGTGGAGTACTGTTGGTTTGAATTCAGAGTTTTCCTTCTTTTAGACTGGTTACCTAACCAACGTTAAAGAGTCCAGTCTTCCATACTATTTACCCATAGCTGGAGGGAGATTTCCTAAGGGCATTAGTGTGAAGTGAAAAATAGCTTCTTCCAGGATTTGAACTTGGGTTGCTGCTCCCAATTCCTATTATGATAATTGTTACATTAAGTATATCTCCAATGTTGAGTCACATCCTCTTTTTAGAATTTGTAATTAATTTAAATTAGGTAAGGGGAAATATTCTATTTTTAGCATTTAATAGTTAGCTCCCTTGAGAATATAAAAGCATTGGGATTAGCATGGATGCTAATCTCATTCCATTATTATTATGAAGTTGTAAATTGATCTGGAAATTGATTTATTCTTAAATGGAATTTAAGGTTAAAGTTAGAGTGTTTTAATGTTCTTGTGCAATCAAAGATCTTGCTATCATGTGCCATTTTTTGTGTGTTAGAACTTTTTTATTTTATGTTCAGGTATCATTATAATATAGACAGCTCTGCATATGGTTCCCCATTTTAGATTTGTCTATGTGTTTATAAGTATTTTGTAAATGTTTTACTATACCGTTTTACTCACATACATCTTAAGCTACGGGAAATGGACACAATGTCTTGTGTTTAAATCCTGGATGCGGCTGTTTGCATTTCACATTTGTGCTAATGCTCTTAGTAAATCCATCTCTTCTCTTCCCAGTTATGGGTAAATAGTAGGGCAGACCAGATTCTTTAGCCTTGGTGTGGCAATTGGACTAGGAGAAGGAAAATTCTGATTTTAAACCAGTAGTACTCTGTTTAAAAAATTGATCTTGTGTTGCATCCTGCTTGTGGCAGAAGGGTTGGACAAATACATCCCAAACTTTTGCTCACCCTGTCGGCTCGTGCAGCTGAATACACAGACTGCACCTCTGCAGAGGGGTAAAATCTTCCCTATGGGGCCACCTGTTGGCCGTGGTTGGCGACCCGTGATGCTTAAGGACAGAATCTTGGTGGTTGAGTTGTCCATAATATGTAACACTCCACTTTGACCCTTATCTAGGCTAGATGGGCGGTCACAGATGCCCCCTCTAATCAATTGGCTGACCATGTTATGCACTAGCCTATTGCTTTTATGGCAAACCCTTTTTATCCTATATGTGCTAGAAAGTTGTGGCTGAGAGTCTTAGTGTCCTCGGTATGACGTTAAACTGCATCTGGTAGTGAAGTTCCAATTTTAGTGGTCTAGGGAGTGTGGAGTACCTCTTCATAACCTTTACTCCCAGATCCACCCTGACTCAGAGTAGTAGTACCTGTTAGGGGTTCTTCTATAGGTTAAATAGAAAAAAAAAATTGAGTTTAAAAAAATTTGAATACCCATCAAGAATGATCTTCAGCATAAAATAACCAAACTAGAGTTGATGTTTTTAATACAATGCATTTTGATGTTATTGGGAGATAAATATAGCTTTGATGAGTGGAAAGAGAGAGAGAGAAATATATATTATGTTCAAAAGAAAGGTTTCAATGAGCTCTATTCAATGATATAATGGGTTTAAACTAGTGGTAAAAATTTATTGAGTAAAACACAAAAACAAACCTCAATGGTGTCATAGATTGTAAGTATAAAGTGTTAACCTGTTTAAAATGGTTGTAAAGAGACATTTCTACATATATAATTGGAGACCATAATTGTTGAGCTGACAGGATATAAAATAACTCAACAAGAGTTGTCATGGTGTAAATTCAACCAACAACAATAACAGGGTTGAGTAAATTTAATTGGTATACATTAGACCCAGCTCTTTTTTTTTTTTTTTTCAGTTTGAAAAAGTACTCTTCAGGTCTACTTGCTATCTATTACCACTATTGCATATTGGTTGGGATTAAAATATACTTACTGCCACCTCTTGCAGAGAAATAAGACCCCCCTCAAAAAAAGGGTGTCCTGGGTATGACACTTAACTGCATCCAGTGATAAGACTCTCCTTTTGGAGAGTGTAGTCACCTTTTCATTACTATTACTCCCTGGTCCACTCTAACCCAGAGTGATCGAATAACCTCCCTTAAGTTCAACTAATTTTATGGTAGGAATTTACGAGTAAAAAGTTGAAGATTACCGTTTAATTATTGAAATTTAAAAATTTCACTTGAATTTGTAAAAATGAAAATCTGTGTTAATCACAAGTGACCTCCCCTACTTCATAATCCTATAAAATATCTTTGCAAACTTTCTGTATAACAATACTGTTGTAATTTACCTATATACCACACCTAATTGGAGATTAGGTAAAATCTACATTTCATCCATAAAACTAATTCAGAGCACACCAGCTCTCCCATGGTGACTTTGACAAGACACCTGTCCCAGCAAATCACTCTCCATCATACTCTCACACTTTCATTGAACTACTACAGCATATTGGAATTTTAGCTAACGCTTGCTTTATGTTTTTTAATTCCCGGTACTTAAACTACACTTAAAAAACCAGCATACATACATCAAATATCTACATATCATATTGATAAGGTTAAAAATGAGGGAATGCAGTGACAGTCTATAAATATCAACCATTATTAACAAGTCTTCAAGATTCTCTGTTGTCTAACTTCTAAATATTATTTTCATATATTGTAACATTAAAATGTAATTTGTGCTATGATAGACAAGGAATTATCATCGTCAAGTTATGCAAACAGCACGGATCTCCATGATTCTTACTTACCACCTGTCTTTATTGGCCATCACTCTTAGCAGGTCCTCTGCATGGCATCCAGTATCCGTGTACATCTGATCAATGTAGTTTTTTGCTGGTCGACCTACACTAGTGTCCTGCCATGTGAATAGGATAACGTTACTTATGAGCTTTCAGTGTTCAGCATGTCCTGTTTGTCTTACTCGGATGGTTTGTGTAATAAGAGGCAAATGGCCATACAGTGGGATGCTGCTTTCAGGATTTGTTCAAGACCGTTTGCAGCATCCTTGTACAGTTCCTATCCTGCTTTATCTCCAAGTTCTTTGTTAGATTGGTTGGTTGGTTGGTTGGTTGATTTTATGGCATGTCAACCAACCCTTGGGTTATTTTATGCCATTTTTGTTTTACTCTTTCTTGTTTCAGTTTTTTGTTTAAACTGATTTTTTAAATTTATTTCAAAAACATTTTTTGATCTATTTAACCCATAGACGGGACCGTTACAAGCACTGGCACTTCGGGTCAGAGTGGACCTGGGAGTAATAGCAATGAAGGGATACTCCCCTTTGCCCAGAGCTCCAGAATTGAAACTTCACCACTAGAAGTAGTTTAATGTCATACCCAGGACACTAAGACCCTCAGCCACTGCCTTCTATAACATATATAATAAAAAGGGTTGAGGGTTTACCATAAGAGCAATATGGTCAGGACAATCATATAGATGTTAGCGTTTGACTTGACCAGCCAATTGATTGGAGGGGGCCTTTCTGACAGCCAGATAAGGGCCAAAGTGGGATGTTGTATGTCATGGACTACTCAGCCACTAGAATTTCATCCTTAAGCATAATGGGTTGCCACCCACGATTAAGAGGTGGCCCCATTGGGCAGGGAGTGGTAGTTGGCATATTTTACAGCCCGACTGACAGGGTTTGTTTTTGTGTACAGGTGGTTCAACCATACAGTTGCACTGAAGAATTCTCGTTTTGTCTTATCAGGAGATATGATTTCCATATAATCAATCAAAGAATAAGTAAGTAAAGTGAACAGGGTGGCCTAATGTCGGTATCAGCCAAACAGCAAGGGAGTCTATCCCCTTTTCACTAGCGCTAGGCCAAGGAGATTGTTTTTACCTCTGAGGTGGAGCACCACATCTACCATCAGCTCCTCACTTTACTACACAGATCCCTGTGCTACTCATATGCTAAGTTGTCGAGGGCCGGTATCGAACCAGGAACCTTGCGATTCCGAGGCAATTGCTCTACCGATTATTAGCATAAAAATAATGGAATCTTCATTTCTTAGAGATTGCAGTTGATATTTTTGAATTAAACCAAGTTTGGCACAAGATTACATTTAGTGAGTGGTGGGTGCTTCTCAGAAGTTTTTATTTGTGAGTCTGTAAAATAGTCTTGAGATTTATTTTGCTCATTATATTGCCTGATAACCTATCTGAGGAGTGTATTCTCTTATTCATTATTAAATAGAGAGAAAAAAAAATCTATGAATGTAATTAAATAGGATTTGAAACCAATATAGAAAGAAAGTTTTTAAAATATAGAAAAAAAAGTAAATAAATTATTAACTGAAACTTTATTTTTCTTCCTTGATATTTTGACAGAAAATAACTTGTTAAAAACTTTCACTTAGTGCACATTACTATTTTACTAGAAACAAGATGGAGAATATAACATGTAGCTACACTTAGCCTAAAAATAGTGTTGCATAGCCCTTTTATTTATCTTGTGATATCTTCTATTCTGGGCTCTGCCCTGACTGAACCTCTGCAGTGGGATACAATCCCCCCCAATGGGGCAACTTATTGGCTGTAGTGGTGACCTGTGATGCTTAAAGACGGATTCCTTGTGGCTGAGCAGTTCATGACCTGAAAAACTCCACTTTGACTCTTACTTAGGCTTAGACAGGTGGTCAGAGAGGCTCCCACCAATCAGTTGGCTGGTCACGTTAAGCCCTAGCATTTATATGATTGTCCTGCTCCTATTGCCCTTATAGCAAACCCCCAACCCTTTTTATCATATATTTGCTAGAAGGTGGTGGCTGAGGGTCTTAGTGTCCTGGTTATGACGTTGAACTGCATCTAGTGGTGAAGTTCCAATTCTGGAGAATGTAGAGTACCCCTTCATCACCATTACTCCCAGGTCCATCCTGTCCTGGAGTGGTAGTACCTGTCAGGGTCCCCATCTATGGGTTCGATAGTTAAAAAAAAATGAGTTTGAAAAAAAATTTAATACCCAACAAGAATGAATAAAATAAAACGTCTTCAGCATAAAATAACCCATGGGTTGACATGCCTTAAAATGCAAGCAACCAGCTATTCTGGACTGATTCCACTGGTCCTCTGTCTGGCAGTTCTTGGGTTTGTCTTGGGTTTATTTTCGTGTCCATCTACTTGTTTGTATAAATTAACATGAAGATTAGTTTATTTTGTCTTTATGTCCAAACTTCCCAAAGATAACCATCACACGTTGATAAGAATTCTGGGGACAAATGACATTTATGTCTGTCTTAAGTGATCACGTAATTCACTATGAATCTCTAAGTATACCGTTCTCAAGATCAAACCAACCAATGAGAGGACTGCTAAAAAGGTCAGTCAAAGATTACTACCTGTCTATCATATCACTGGTTATTTTCCATGACTCTTTTTCTAATCAATTATCAGTTAACTTTTGAATTCTACACTTACCTTACATAATTAGTAGGCAACCTATTCATTATGTGACAATAGTACTAAATATAAAAGTAAGGTTGGCAGTGTTGCGTATGGTCAGTATCAACCGGACAGTGAAGGAGTCTATCCCCTTTTCATTAGCAGTAGACCAAGGAGATTGTTTTTGGATTTGAGGTGCAGTGTCCCACCTTCCACCATCTCTCTACTTTACTGCACAGATCAGATTACCCAAGGAGTTACTCATTTGCTGAGTTAGCGAGGGCTGGTATTGAACCTGAAACCTAGGTGGATGTTCTACCAACTTAGCTAAACCAGCATTCTATAAAATTTCAAACTTCATCGTTACTAATAATGTGGAACCCCAAAATCCCATTTTAAATAAAACCAATGTAATTTTCTTGTCCATTAGGGGATTTTATCTCTTCCTTGTTGATATAAGTATTGAAAAGGCGATGAGCTGTTCAATACTTAGGTGGGTGACCATTTAAGCAACAGCAAGTACTGTAAGCAACCGGATATCAAAATGACTTGATTCAGCATCAAATGACCCGAAAATGGTTGATATGCCGTAAAAAAAACCAACAACCTCCATTCAACTATTTTCCATTCAGCTATGGGTAAAATAGTAGGGCAGTCTGGGTTCTTTTGAAGGAAAACTCTGAATTCAAACCTGTTAAACTCTGCTTAAATAATCTTTAAGCAGAGTTTAACAGGTTTGAATTCAGAGTTTTCCTTCAAAAGAACCCAGACTGCCCTACTATTTTACTTCTGTCTTCTGTCACAGCCTGCTCATGTAGAGGGGTTGGGTAAATACATAAATATACTGAGATGAAATTTATTTGATAAATCATTTCTGGAAACAAGTCATGTTTACACAGATCTTTCTTTGATTTTTTTTAGTCTGTCGAGCCTTTCTATGAGCAAAATTCCTTTGATCCTCAACCATCATCTTCAGAGCGAGACTTAACTAATATGGAAGATCTTCTACAGGATGAACAGGTAATATATATATTGTTTCTTTTTTTACTTTCTTGCTTTATTTATAACGTCTTCCTATTAAAGCCACCAAGAATTTGCTGATAAACATCTGTTCAAATCTGGAGCACTCTGATGTGCCACTATTTTCAATAGCCTCAAAACAAATATTTTTTTTCCTTCTTGCTTTATTTATAATGTCTTTCTATTACAGACTGAGTCTGTTTGCACTTCTCAGCCACCATGAATTTGCTGATAGACATCTGTTCAAACCCGGAGCACTCTGTTTGATTTGCTACTATTTTGAATAGCCTCAAAACAAATATTTTTGCAAGATTAAAATAATTGCTATAAACCAATTTCAAACAACACAGATTTTACATTTTTAAGATTGTCTTTTAACCGACCAGGATCAAAAGAAAGGTAATTTTCAAAAGGTGGCTATCAACTTGTTGTAAATTATCATTCCTACTTATTAATAGTTAAAACAACCACACTCTCCTAAAACAAACCTTCAAAGGGTATTTCAACACAAACCTAGACTCTACCATATCTGGAACAGAAGATCCCTCTTTTTTTTACTGACAGAAAACCCATTTTGTATCTGTAGTACAAGGGGATATATAGATCTGGGTAATTTTCACCTTTTAGTTGTTAAAATTCCTAGCAAATAAGGCAATTAGAGTAACCTCCCTTGACTTTCACTTTGAACTAAGCCGGTAGATATTTTGAAAGTCTCCGTGCAAAATAAACAAATCTTAGAATCGTTTGGAAAACAATACAACTGCATGCTTTAACACAAAAATATCATAAAATATGTTCTTAATAACAATTAAGTTCATTTCAAATAATGCGTCCACACAATTTTATGCTAGAAATTTTAACAACTAAAGGTGAAAATTACCTAGATCTGAATGCATTGTGATGCCAAAAGTAAGGCATGCAAAATATCTGAGCTGCTCTATCATAGACACATTTCAGTTATTTCCTATAATTCTAACATAAACAAAGGGGAACCACTCTTGACTGATAAATTATTTATTTATTAATTGAACTACTATGAAAAAAAGACGGGGTTAGGGTTAGTTTAATGGGAAAATAAATAAATAATTTCAGTCAAGAGTGGTTCCCCTTTATTTATGTAAGACTTATAGGAAATAACCCACATTTTTCATGTTAAAGTGGACTCAACATAAATTGCATAAACTTTGGCATCTGTGCTGTGTTAATGTGAATGTGATAACTTATATGTCAATTCTGAATAACCACAGATATTACTTTAAAAAGTGCATCATTGAATGATAGTGCCAGCTCCTCATTAAATGGCAGGTAATCCTTAATTAGTTCCTCGTAAATTCCTACCATAAAATAAACTGAACCCTCATTTTATGTCCGTGTTTTTGCAATAAATGTTTTATTTTTCTTGCACCCGTTATTTTACAATACTAAATATTTTTACTTTATTTATTTTAATATTCACTTCAATTCTAAAAGTTTTTATTTTGTGAGGATGGTTAGTTTTAAAGTGGGGCTTTATTTTACACTTCAACTTTTTACTTGTAAATTCCTACCATAAAATTAGGCTTGGCTCAGATAATGCCCAAGCCTAATTTTATGGTAGGAATTTACGAGCAAAAAGTTGAAGATTACCTTTTGTTGTTATTTCTTTTCTTTTTTTTTTTGTTTTTTTTTTTTTTTTTTTTTTTTGTACTCTAAAATAAAAACGTCAGATTTTAATCATTGTCGACGAAAAAACAAAATTACGGTCATAAAAGGAGGATCCAATTTATGCCTAAATTGTAAAACGAGCTCCCACTTTAAAACTAACCATTCTCACAAAATAAAAACTTTTAGAATATACACATTGAAGTGAATATTAGAATAAATAAAGAAAATATATTTAGTATTGTAAAATAACGGGTGCAAGAAAAATAAAACATTTATCGCAAAAACAGGAACATAAAACGAGGGTTCAATTTATTTTATGGTAGGAATTTATGAGGAACAAGTTAAAGATTACCAAATGGCAAGCCTCTAGAATTAGTAGACTGGTTCACATACAATATTTCATCTGCTGAAAGTGATGTAATTCTGGATGTTTAAACTTAGTAAGTACTCTGTTTTTAATATATTGAGCACTTTTGGATTATTTACTGATACCACTGCAACGGAAAAGTTAAAGCGGCAATTGGATACTATATATATATCTTATTATAATGGAGATTGTGGGTTTGTATGTCTGTAACTGAAACTATATTACTATTCAAGTCACAATTCCCTTTGTTATTTACATCACATTCTCCATGATTTTATTTTTATTTAAACCTCAATTATAGATAAAATTGTTTTACATCATTAAGACTGTTGACCATATTCACAAACTAATAACATGCAATTGTATTTATATATACAAGAAAATAGCGGTTTACAGTGTGAATTGGAAGGCTAATTTGCATATTGATCTTTAAAATTTGATTTTAATAAATATATGCTTAGTATTCTTGATTTCTAATTGTTTGGTTTTATATTAATGAATATGAGCAAAAATCTCGGAGATAAATCTTACTATTTTTCAATCATACCCCCTCTGTTCCAAATATTTTTATCTGAATTCTTATTCAGTTTCATTAGCCTTTCTAATTAACATGATATTCTATTATATTAAAACTTGAATACTTGCACCCGGAGGGTGCATATATTTGCTAGTATATTTAATTACCAATCAACGAAGCAAACAAATATATTTACTTCTGGATTTATTAAAATCGATTTAAGAGTGCTCAAAAAAAAGTGATGTCAATGTATGCATAGGTAAAGCATGGACTGCGATTGATAGGTTAACGACCATATGGATATCTGATATCTGTTAAAATAAACCCTGGACCCTCACTACGCCAGCATCTAACAAAAAAACATAAGAATGATATTACAACATGCACACTAGCCAACTGCCCAATAAAAGACTCTAACATATGTCACAAAACCTATACAGTTTACCGTTTAACTTGCTCCAAATGCCTTAATTTCTATATAGGAAGTACAATTAGACCCCTCCACATTAGAATCAAAGAACATATCCACACATGTGCATCCTCATTCCACAAACATTTAATCAAATGCAAAAATAAAGACAATAGTTTTTCCGTTAAGATAGAGACAGTAATACGAAACATTGGTAATCTCAGAATTAGAGAGAGTTTATTAATAGCCAAATTAGGTCCTAGTATAAACAATAGATTAGAGCTAAACACTGAATACATAATTAATTAAGATACACGTTCCTCACAGTATATAGTACATAGTATGTACATTTCATTATACATATATCAAATGAATAATACATAAATATATAAATAGATAAAAATAATAAAATTGAAATTGAATGAACGGCTAAATGTCCATCACGACTTTGCGCGTGGCGTTTAAAAAAAAGAACACCACGAGACGCGTGTTTATAACATAAAAAAAATAACGACCAAAAAAAACGCGTCCATTTCCGAAAATCGTCTCTGAAGATAAAGTTTTACTTTGAAATCGATAAGACAAAAAATAACATCTTTTTGTTTTTATTTTTTACTTGCATTGTAATTGCTTTCAAATTAATACATTATAACATACTTAACAATGCTTCAAGCAAATTACCAATTACTTTTATATATATATATATATATATTTAATTACCAATCCACGAAGCAAACAAATATATTTACTTCTGGATTTATTAAAATCAATTTAAGAGTGCTCAATAAAAAGAGCTAAATATACGTTTTAAAAAAACCATTGACTATTCGCCAAAGAATATCCCCGTAGGTATTTTAAACCATTCGTTTTAAAAACACATCTCTATATATAATGGGGATAGACTGCATTTTTGTCTGAAGCCGAAACTACGTCACGGCTGACGTCACATATTCCAAACTAAATTCTAGCGTTTATCAATGAGAACCTAAATTTGTAATCAATTTATGTTATACATAATATTAAAGGAACAAATTGCTTTATATACAAGTATTAAGATGCGTTTGTAATATTTGCTGGTTTGTAATATTTGCATAGCCAATTTTCAACGAATCTTTTAATAAATGCATGTTTAGTTCTAAACAGTTTCTAATTGATATTTTAATTTTTATTTGTATTTATAATTATTTCATGTATAAAGTTTTGCGAGAAATTAATTTAAAAATAAAGATACAGCTACTAATTTAAATCTTACGTTAAATTATTAGTTATGGTCTTTTGTCCGTGACTCCCGTTTTCGTTGCGGTAAAAAAAAAATATTTTAAAAGTTTTAATAGAGTTAATTTTTAATGAAAAAATTTATAGATAAAATTTATTTTTAATTTTCGCGGCACCTTCACAAATATAACAAGTATTTTTTATTTCAAATTATTTTATTTCTATTAGGAATTTTAAAAATTTATAGATAAATTTATAGATAAAATTTATTTTTTATTTTCGCGGCACCTTCACAAATATAACAAGTATTTTTTATTTCAAATTTTATTATTCCTATTAGGAATTTTAAAAAATGTTTACATTTATTTTTAATTCAAAATTTGTTTACGGTTATTCCATATAACTAATATTAAAATTAAAATAACAACCAGTTCTGAGCGATGCTTTTCCGCTAAATATGATGACCGTGATTTATTTAGAAATTAAGAAATATCTTTTAATTTTAATTTGTCATAAATTCCCTTACAGAAACAGACGACAAAAAAAAAAAAAAAAATGATTTTACGTGTTTGTTTTTTTTAACACTTAGCGCTTCTTTCTTAAACTAAAAATTAATCTTTATTTTTTATCATAATTGACGCAATACTTTTAAAATTCATTATTCAACAATGTTTAACCGAAGTTTGGTTTGTATAAACAAAAGCGGTGATAAAAAAAAAAGTCCCCTACCTAATCGATTTAGGTAGGGGACTTTTTAAATACAATAAAAATGATACAAACACCATGAAAAAATTTATAGATAAAATTTATTTTTAATTTTCGCGGCACCTTCACAAATATAACAAGTATTTTTTATTTCAAATTTTATTATTCCTATTAGGAATTAAAAAAAGATGTTTACTTTTATTTTTAATTCAAAATTTGTTTACGGTTATTTCATATTACTAATGTTATTTTTCATCATTTATTTAAATTAATTGTAGCGAGAAATTAATAGTATTTTGTTCAATGTTTAAACAATGTTTAAACAATACACATTCATCAATAAGAGGATTACTATTCTGTATTAGATGATTGAAAATAGCATTTTACTTCGAGTTTATATAAATTTTGTTTTGTTTTTAAAAATTAAATAAATAAAATTATTCGTCGGACTTGAGCATCTGAAACCCCCATCTAAAATGTTTTAAATTTTTTCTTTTTCTTCAATGGATTATTATCGATTACACACCAATCTATCAGATTGTAAAAAAAAAATTCAAAAAAGTTATTTATTTTTCGAGTTTTCTGGGGTGCTCAGTTCCCCGTATAAGTTTATTGTAAATCGATCCCCCATATCGGAACCGCTAAAAAAATTTTTTTTTTTTTTTTTTTTTCCTTCAATGGATTGTTATCGATTACACACCAATCTATCAGATTGTAAAAAAAAAAAAAGCGCCTGATTCAAAAATAAAGAACTTTTTAGTTCTTTATTTTTTGAGTTTTCAGGGGTGCTCATTTCCCCGTATAAGTTTATAGTAAATCGCTCCCCTATATCGGAACCGCTCTACCTTAACAGTTGGGCTGAATTTGCACAAAGGTGTCAAAATTAAGGTGACATTGAAAAAAACAGAACCCACAAATTTTGTTATAAAACTGTTAATTGTAACTAGGGGGTTTAGGGTTAGGATTTGAGGTTAGGGTTGGTGTTGGGGTTTAAGGTTAGTTTAATGGGAAAATAAATAAATAATTTGGGTTCTGTTTTTTCTGGGCCACCCTAACTTTGACACGTTTGCGCCAGTTTCCTTTCGAGCGGTTCTGATATGGGGCAGCGATTTACTATAAACTTATATGTCGGCATGAGCACCCCTGAAAACTCAAAAAATAAAGAACATTTAAGAATTTTTTTAAAAACCTGATAGATTGGTGTGTAATCGATAATAATCCATTGAAGGAAAACAAAAAAATAAATAAATGAATAAATTTTGTAGCGGTTCTGATATGGGGGATCGATTTACGATAAACTTATACGGGGAACTGAGCACCGCGAAAAATAAATAACTTTTTTGAATTTTTTGTTCTTTTACAATCTGATAGATTGGTGTGCAATTGATAATAATCCATTAAAAGAAAGAAAAAAAAATTAAAAACAAAAATTTTAGATGGGGGGTTTCCAGATGCTCAGGTCTGCCAATTATTCAATTTAATGCTTACTTTAATGGATATAAAATTTATTAAATCTCTAAGAAAATGAATTAAGAGTGTAACAACATATATTATATTCATTAATTTATTGTACAAACATTTTTACATAAACTAGCAAAAAATGCCATCTGGGCGGTTATAAAAATTAATTTTTGAAAGATATTGTCTGAGTTAAAATTTCCATATAAGAGGGTTTGTATTATCGGTAAAATCATCAAATTTATTAAAGGAGTAAAGAAAAATGAAACCATTTGAAATGGAAACTTACTTCTGTCCCCTCAAATCAAAATGTTGCATGCATCTATTGATTATTAATCAAATAATATTTTTATCAATGACAGTGTTTTGATGTAAACAGTGACGTAGTTTTAGTTACAGACAAATTGATACTGAATCTATTATCAAAAGATTTTATTTATTGAAAAAACTTTTTACAAAATTCATATTTTTACATAAGTGTACCAAACAAAATTTAGTTGAAAATAAATCTATAAATTAGATATTTTTATTTACTCCAATTAAAAAAAAATTAATATTAAATATTATTTAGCATTTAAAAATTGATTTAAGTATCATTACTCTATTTTATTTTATGTAATATTTATTTACACTAAAACTAAATGTTTGTTAAATGTAAAATAAATAAGGTGAATGTTTTTTTTTTTATTTCAAAATTTTTAGAAATAATCAAAACAATAAAAAATCATTTTGTATAGTTGATTGTTTTATTCATTGATAAACCAAATTTAATTTTATTATTGAATATTATTTCAGGAAAAACTTTGGTGTAGAAAGTTAACTTTCCTAATTTCTATTTCAAATTGTTTATTTTTTACTCCTTTAATGAATTCAATGATTTTAATTAATAAAATCATTAAATGTTGAATGCCCTTTTAAAGTTTTTGGCATATTTTGGCATTGTTGTTTTTTATTACTTTATTTGATTTATTAATTTTACAGCAACATAGTTTTAGTTACAGACAAATTGATACTGAATCTCTTATCAAAAGATTTTATTTATTGAAGAAAATTTTAAAGAATTTATCTTTTACAGAATTTTACCAAATAAAATTTAGTTGAAAATAAATCTATAAATTAGATATTTTTATTTACTCCGATTAAAAAAAAAATTAATATTAGGTATTATTTAGCATTTAAATATTGATTTAAGTATCATTACTCTATTTTATTTTATGTAATATTTATTTACACTAAAACTAAATGTTTGTTAAATGTAAAATAAATAAGGTGAATATTTATTGTTTTATTTCAAAGATTTTAGAAATAATCAAAACAATAAAAAATCATTTTGTATAGTTGATTGTTTTATTCATTGATAAACCAAATTTAATTTTATTATTGAATATTATTTCAGGAAAAACTTTGGTGTAGAAAGTTAACTTTCCTAATTTCTATTTCAAATTGTTTATTTTTTACTCCTTTAATGAATTTGATGATTTTAATTACTAAAATCATTAAATGTTGAATGTCCTTTTAAAGTTTTTGGCATATTTTGGTATTGTTGTTTTTTATTACTTTATTTGATTTATTAATTTTACATCAACATAGTTTTAGTTACAGACAAATTGATACTGAATCTCTTATCAAAAGATTTTATTTATTGAAGAAAATCTTTTAAGAATTTATATTTTACAGAATTTTACCAAATAAAATTTAGTTGAAAATAAATCTACAAATTAGATATTTTTATTTACTCCGATTAAAAAAAAATTAATATTAAATATTATTTAGCATTTAAAAATTGATTTAAGTATCATTACTCTATTTTATTTTATGTAATATTTATTTACACTAAAACTAAATGTTTGTTAAATGTAAAATAAATAAGGTGAATGTTTATTTTTTTTTATTTCAAAATTTTTAGAAATAATCAAAACAATAAAAAATCATTTTGTATAGTTGATTGTTTTATTCATTGATAAACCAAATTTAATTTTATTATTGAATATTATTTCAGGAAAAACTTTGGTGTAGAAAGTTAACTTTCCTAATTTCTATTTCAAATTGTTTATTTTTTTACTCCTTTAATGAATTCAATGATTTTAATTAATAAAATCATTAAATGTTGAATGTCCTTTTAAAGTTTTTGGCATATTTTGGCATTGTTGTTTTTTATTACTTTATTTGATTTATTAATTTTACATCAACATAGTTTTAGTTACAGACAAATTGATACTGAATCTCTTATCAAAAGATTTTATTTATTGAAGAAAATTTTTAAAGAATTTATCTTTTTACAGAATTTTACCAAATAAAATTTAGTTGAAAATAAATCTATAAATTAGATATTTTTATTTACTCCGATTAAAAAAAAATTAATATTAGGTATTATTTAGCATTTAAATATTGATTTAAGTATCATTACTCTATTTTATTTTATGTAATATTTATTTACACTAAAACTAAATGTTTGTTAAATGTAAAATAAATAAGGTGAATATTTATTGTTTTATTTCAAAGATTTTAGAAATAATCAAAACAATAAAAAATCATTTTGTATAGTTGATTGTTTTATTCATTGATAAACCAAATTTAATTTTATTATTGAATATTATTTCAGGAAAAACTTTGTTGTAGAAAGTTAACTTTCCTAATTTCTATTTCAAATTGTTTATTTTTTACTCCTTTAATGAATTTGATGATTTTAATTACTAAAATCATTAAATGTTGAATATCCTTTTAAAGTTTTTGGCATATTTTGGCATTGTTGTTTTTTATTTCTTCAATTCATTTATTAATTTTACTTGGATACTACCCCTCTGACATTGAATTTTAAATCCCACTCGGCTCAGGCTATTTTTTTCAAAATTTTATTTTTACACCGCCCGAAGGGCGGTTTTGTTATGCTAGTATTAATAATGATAATAAATAGAATAGATAGAATAAAGTAAATAATAATTATAAAAAAAAATGGTTTTAAGACTCCCAAGATGCCTAGCGCACCTTCTTCTGAAATTTAGCGGCAAAAGACAAATATCTTTCTCTCTGATATTGTAATTTTATTTTCTCTCACTGTTTGTGTGACTTATATGTGCATATATGTAATACATAATATATAATATGTAAATTTATATACAAGGAGCATTGCATATCTATCCATCCATCTATCTAATGTGTATATATATATATATATATATATATATATATATATATATATATATATATATATATATATATATAACTGTCTATAACTCTGCTGATGAGGCATAATAGGCCGAAATGTACATACAGAAATTGACTTTTTCTCGATTTGTTTAGCCTTACATTTGAACAGACATGCCCGCCTAATTCATTAATTATCAATTAATTAATTTTCAAAATTAGTTATGACTTCAATTAATCACATATTCTCACAAAAATTGTTGGTTAAGGCCATATCAAACACATAGTTTGTTTACTTATCATACTGTTGTGTAGCAAGTCACCAAAAGTGGAATATATCTGAGTTCAAACAGAAAAATCTGGGAAAACCAGCTAGTGTACTTGTTAGAATCCCTGCCTGTCAGCCTGACAGTTAGGGTTCGAATCACACACAGAGCAGTCTTCCTGTCTATAACTCTGCTGATGAGACATAATAGTCCGAAATGTACATACAGAGATTGACTTTTTCTCGATTTGTTTAGCCTTACATTTGAACAGGTATGCCCGCCTAATTCATTAATTATCAATTAATTAATTTTCAAAATTAGGTATGACTTCAATTAAGCTCATATTCTCCCAAAATATATATATAAGCAAACAAATGAAGAGAATTATATATTAGATATTGTTTCTTGTATACTAAATTTTTTACTAATATGCAATACATTATATATATATATATATATATATATATATATATATATATATATATATATATGGTAGTAAAATGAGGAAATTAATCTGACAGTATGTAGAGAAAATGTATAACAAACACGGGATGTTACAATGGATGGAAATTTATTAGTCGTAGTGTCAATGTTTGAGTATCCTGGTTTATAAAGAAACCTTCTTCAGGACAACGAAAGTAGTCCAGGAGAAAAAAGGATTTATGTAGTTAAAAGATGATGGATGTTTCGGAGGTGTTTGGAAAATGTTTAGAAAAGGTTTGTTGCCGTTTGTTGATTAGCATTCATAATTGAATGTTGATGCCATGATTGGTACATGTGAAAGCGAAAATCAAAATGTGATGGGAACACGTGAAGTCGAAAAGGCAAGACATGATTGGCCCACGAGAAGATGTTGAAAAGGTGTGACGTATTCAATATAGATACCAATGTTTAAAAATGAGAGAAGAATTAATTGTTTAACTATATAATATACACACACACACACACACACACACATATATATATATATATATATACATATATATATATATATAAAAACGAAGTGTTCCAAAAATAAGATGTATTTATTTATCGACGCTTAAACATTTTGGTTTATTTAAACCTTCATCAGGATAAATTATGGGGTGAAGAAATTGATGGATGTTTTGTAGATGACAGGATTTAGAAAAATTTTTATAAAAAGTTTGTAACTATTTGTTCAGCGTTATATTTTTGAATATGTGCGGATCGCGACTCGTCTTTCAAAAATATAACGCCGAAACGTATAAGCGTCAATAAATAAATTCATCTTATTTTTGGAACACTTCGTTTTTCAAATTTCTTAATATTGTTGGATTTATTTTCATATTTACTCCCATATATATATATATATATATATAATGTGTGTTACGTTGTTGTTTTTGCTATGGCCGGGGTTTTTAGTTTTGTAGCTATTAATGATTGATTTATCAAGATGTAAAGATATGTTAAAGACAGGTCTATAATTAACATTCTCTATGTAACTTATGGCACTGGCTTCAAAAAAAATTATGTGTATGTATTTATATTATTTTTATTTCAGTAATTTATGTTATTTTACTGCTGTTTGGTTAAACTACTGCTCAATTCCTTCACACAAGTGATAAGCAGAATAAATTGAGATGCAACTTATTTCACCTTTTTCATCATGCAACTTAAAATGTTGTCATGTAAGCATGCACAAATTTAAATCAGTTTGTAGATAGGCATTTGGGCAAAATGAATTATTCCCGCAAATCATTATTTGAGATGATGTGCAGAGATTTTAAAGGCTAAGATAAAAATATCAATTTTTTCCAGTAAGAATATTGTTGAAAAATTATAAAATTTGCCAACAATTTTTTTTTCTTTTCCAATAAATTTTTAGATTGATGTGTTGAAGATGTTTTTCCTATCAAATATTTTAGCACAAATTATATTAAGTGTATTTTTTTAATAAAATCCTTTAAATTGTATTGAATTATCTAAAGTCTGAAAACTTGTCCTATAGGCAGAAATTTCAGCTAGTAACACTAAACTATGTTTTTGTGAGGACTTATATGTTAATAAATGTTGTCAAGTGTTAACATTTGAGGCTTTCTGTTAGGTATTACTCATTAACAAATTTCTAAAGTCTGGATTTTCTTGAGATGGGAAAAATGTCACACATCAAAAAAAAAAAATTATGGATAAAGGTAAAAAAAAAACACAGGTTAAAAAATCATGGATAAGGTGAAAAAAAAACAAGTACAAAAAAAAGTAAAAAAGCCACAGGTAAAAAGAAAATAGATAATGGTAATAAAGCCACAGGTAAAAAAAAATGGATAAATTTGTAAAAGCCACAGGTAAAAAAAAAAAAGTGGATAATGTAAAAAAAAAAAGCACAGGTAAAAAATTCAGGGATGAAATAAAAAATGACAGATAAAAAATATAAAGGTAAAAAAAAAGGATAAAGGTAAAAAAGAAGTTACTGGTAAAAAAAGTAAAAAAAAAAAAAAAAAATCCTGAATAAGGTTAAAAAGAGAAACATGGATAATGATAAAAAAAGATTTCTGGATAAATAAGAGTCCAGTTTTGTATTATACTTTCATTGTAAATCAATTCCCCATCCAACTCATTAAAAAGTTTTAAAAGTTTTGGAATTTTCAAAAACTAATATGCTAAAGCCATATTGGGTTCTATTGACAAGCACAGAAAATTTGGTGGCTATAGTGCTAGCAGTCCTGGTGAAAGAAAAGGACCATATGACCTTTAGGCATCCCTTTTGCAAAATCGATTCATAAGGACATTTTTTCCATATACACAGTCAAAATCTGGTTGTTTGTTAATGGATGATTTTTAGAGTGTTTTTTTTAAATTATAAAACTAACCCCTAACCTTAACCAACAACCGGATTTTGATGGTGTAAATGGAAAAAATGTATTGATAAATTGATTTTGCAAAAGGGGTGCCTAAAGGTCATATGGTCCGAAGAAAAGATATTTGGGGTTTTATAGGAAGACTGTACCATTGTTACAAAAGCTAAAGTGTGTAACAAATTAGAATAATGGGTTACTGTAACAAAATATATCTTAATATTGTAGTTGTAGAGTTATCAGGGTATTGGGATCAAAAGTTAATGTTAAAATAAGTTATAAGTTGTTTAGTTCTTATTTATTTTTTATCGGTGATGGTTCAAATCGAGGACACAACAGTGGAGTCTAGACCATGCTGATGACACAGCCAACGACAACAGATGGCGGCCTTAGACGAAAGCCACGACACGAATCTGACAAATACTGACAATGGCTGGATGATATCGATCGAACTGATGCACTAACCCTGGCTGGGAGATTCCATATTGTCACAGTAGGAGTAAAATATATTAGGTCTGTTCTCTTTGAATACCAGACTTCTATTCTATAGGCAGGGGATAGCTAGTCCCTGACCCACAAGATTTTGTCACAAAATAGGGAAAAGTTATTCTAGGAAATGAGACATGTGGATCTTTTTTTCTATGAAAAGCTAATTTTATTTTTAGATGTGTCGAAACACGCTGGCTTAGAAACCATTGCACCACAAACTAGTGTAATTATTTGTGTATTAAAAAAAAGTAAAGTCGTCGGGGCAGCCTAAAGTCAGTATCAGCCAGTCAGCGAGGGAGTCTATTCCCTTTTCAATAGCACTAGATCAAGGAGATTGTTTTGGCATCTGAGGTGGAGCACCACACCTACCATCAGCTCCTTACTTTACCGCACAGATCCCTGTGCTACTCATATGCTGAGTTGGCGAGGACCGGTATCGAACTAGGAACCTTGTGGTTTCTAGCTGAATGCTCTACCGACTGAGCTAACCCGGCCCCTAAGACTCACCATTTTGCCAGATTTTTCAGCCCAAAAGATAGGGGTGCATATTATACACAAGAACTATATAATTAACTATTTTTCTGGCCACATGTCTCATCATATTTAGGATGGGATGACCGACAGTAAGTTATGTCTAAACTAATGTGTTTAATGCTGTTACAGAGGAATATCCCCTGGAATGTATTTTATTTTAATACTTTTTTTTCTTCTAATGTGTGCTTATTTTCGCTATGAGCTTGTTGAACATGTCCGTGTTTGC
This sequence comes from Doryteuthis pealeii, assembly GCA_023376005.1. Classification (NCBI taxonomy): domain Eukaryota; kingdom Metazoa; phylum Mollusca; class Cephalopoda; order Myopsida; family Loliginidae; genus Doryteuthis; species Doryteuthis pealeii. Next base: position 90,378,026 of record CM042139.1, on the reverse strand, counting down.
TCTACCGGAAATTTTCTTTTTTTAAAGATATAATGTAAACTGACTAAAAATAAGAATTTATATATAAATTCTTATTTTTAGTCAGTATAATAAACTGTTAAAAAGTTGAACAAATGCTAAATTTAGGTTAACTTTAGCCACTACAAATTGTTTAAAAGCCAGTGCGTATTCTACACAATAAATTTTTTCCAGAATTTTGTAGTTCAAAGTTGAGGGTTTGTTTTATAAATAAGTACATATACACAAGTAGGAAGCACATGGTGTAATGGTTATTATCATTGGAAATGGACTTAATGTCCTGATTTCAAATCCAGGACAAGATTATTTGCATTTCAGTGTTAATACCCTTGGGAGACGTATGAATCCAACTATTCTCCCTTCAGCTATGGGTAATTAGTAGGGCAGACTGGGCTCTTTAACCTTGGTAAGGCAACGAGTCTAGGAGAAACTCTAAATTTAAACCTGTTTAACTCCGCTTAAGAAATTGACCATATGTCATATCCTACTCATGCAGAGGGGTTGCTAAATGTATGTTATACACAACTAATTATGGTAAATGAAGAGGAATAAAAATTGTCATTTTCTTTATTTTTATTTTATTTTTTCTTTGAACCTACAAACAGATTTTTTTTTTACCATTCTTTTACATCACTTTATTTCTTTCTGTTTATATATTTACCAAACTTCCTGATTTTCTTTTTCAGTTTTTACGTTTACAAGGTAAAAACCAACGAGGTAAAGAACAGATTCAGATTATGGATGTGAACACAGATGATTTTATTGACACGTCTGAACTTACAAAAACGCTTACTCAAGAAATGCCCAAACACTCTCATAAAAAGAGTAAAGATGCCCCAAGTAAGCAGTCACGAAACAAACATCAAATCACCTACTTAGCTTATCAGGTAAGAACAACCTTTTTAAAATTTTACTTCACTCCAGTTTTTCACTTATCTCTTATGTGTAAAATACATTCTTATAACATAACATCTATCTATTAATAATGGACATTCGGTCTCCATTTGTCTATAACTGAAACTACATCACTGCTTATGTCACAATACCAAAAATCGTCAATACATAGAATAAAGAACAACACTGCAATCAGTTTTAAAAATTATTTTTTTCTCTTGCCCGTTTTTCAGTATAAAGTGGTTAACTAAAAATTTTATAAATAAATAGATAACTACGATTTTGTGTAAAATTTATAATAATGAAATTTATTGTGTACAGTGCTCAGGTGCACCACAACTCATCAAAGTTTCATGTCAAGTACACAGAATAATGTATTAGTGTCAGGAACATGAACAGTTTACAGTAGTAATATGCATGCATGTATGTGTGCGCGTGTGTGCATATGTATGTGGAGAGTGGCATCAGGTATAGTGCCGGCGGACTACAGGAAGCATGGAGGCTTTGAAAGATTCAGTGCTTCGGTAGCCTACAACAGACGCGGGCAGTTCATTCCATGTCTCTGCAATTCTGAGCGTGAAAAAATGTTTCCGAAAGTCACGTGAGCAGTGCTGTTTTCTGACCTTGTAGGCATGCCGTGTGTTAGAAAGATGGAGATCAAAATGGTGTAGAATATTCAAAATAATTATTCAATTAATAATTAATAGATGCACAGAACATTTTATTTGAGGGGAACAGAACTACATTTCCATTTCCATTTCTAATTGTTTTATTATTTTTTACTCCTTTAATAAATTTGATGATTTTACTTACTTATCATACAAACCCTTTGATATTGAATTTTTAACTCCCAACCCCCTCAGGCAATATCTTTCAAAAATCTGTAACTGAAACTATGTCACTGCCTACGTCACATTAGCAAAAATTATCATAACATTAAATCTGAGCATGCAGCCTTAGACGGTCCTCATTGTTTTTTAAAACAAGTTTTTAATAAATACATGTCCGGTATTATATACTTCTATATAGTTTGTTTTATTTTAATATTTATCTAAAGTTATCAGAACTAAGTTTCCATTTCAAATTGTTTTATTTTTTTACCCCTTTAATAAATTTGATGATTTTACTTACTTATGGTACAAACTCTCTACAATATCTTTCAAAAATTTATTTTTACACTACCCGGAGGGTGTTTTTATTTTTTTGCTAGTGTACATAATGTAAATAATAGAAGAACTTAACTATATCATATATATTTGATTACAAAACAAAATTAGGTACATTAAGGAAGAGAAATAAAGATAGACAAAAGATTATTACTTATCGGTAATACACGTTTGTTTAAGAAAAATATGGAGTCACTTGAAACACCAGTGTTCAACGGGTCAATGTATGATTGTAAGCCGTACGATCCAAGTAAACACTGTCCATCTATTTTCTATCAAATGGACGTCAGCCATTTTCATTCTGTGGTGATCAGTGTTCATTACTCTAATGGCAGCAGTGACACTTTATTCATATGTGACAAACATGCAAACATGGTAATATTTAAAAAAAAAAAAAAGAACCAGTTTAAAAATCATTTACTTTTCAGTGGTAAGAAATACAGAGACATGTCAAAAGTAAATACTGACACTTATTTTTAGATATGAAATTTTATTCAATTATTTAGTTATTTGAGTTATTGGAAAAACCTTTGTTGCCACCGTTGTAAAGGTATAGATTTGTATCATCACAGCTAGAAGAAAACATGAGGCACCATTCAGAGAAATATTTATTTAAAGAATATTCACGTTTTGATTTCTTTTCATAAGGAGAGTAATTCCATGTCAAAATATCCAGGCCATGTCACCCACCCACTTCAATTTTTCTGAAATTTTGTCCAAGTGTGGATTATGATAAAATTAGACAATCCCAAAAATTTGAGCTTCCAATTCCAAAAATTAGCGGAATTATGTCGATTTTTAGCTCTCCAAATTTGAGTTGGGGAGGGTTTGTGAAAAATGACAACTTTTTGTAACCTATTTTTGTCTGTAAAATGAGTTCTAGTGCTTTCCTAATTCTAAAAATTGGTTTATAAAAGCATTTTTGCCCAAGGAATCCAAAATGCTATCAAAAATGTCTTATGGTCAACCAATTTTAAGTTATTGATGATTTCTGATTTTTTTCACAGCAAGATCAATATCCCAATGTGGCACTGCATCTATGACAAAAAATGTTCTATTATTATTTCACATATATTGAACATTATTTGTACCAAAAAGATAGTTTGATTTTTGCTCAGAACTGAAGCTACAACATCAGTTTAAATTTTACAAATCAGAAATCATTAATAACTTAAAATTGGTTAACTTTAAGACTTTTTTGATATCATATTTGGATTCATTGGCCTAAAATGCTTTTATAAACCAATTTAGCGTGTAGGGGCAGATGCCGATGCAGGCGTATTCACAACAAACAAAGCCATGTTGCCAACAGCCACACGAACAGTTTCCCTGTGTAGCCAACACTTTGGTTACCTTACTTTTGGGATTACCCACGTAGATCGAGTATCTGTCTACGAGTATTTGTTTATTAAATGTCAGATAATTTAGTCTATTCACTTATGGCTTAACTGTACAGAGTTAAAGAAATATAATTATACCTTCTTTGTGGGTTATTTTTCAGAAAATTCAATTTCATCTTTGTGTATATGGAGATTATTCAATATTTTTTGGTGACACAGGTTTAATTTATAATTATTATTGTTTGTTTTTTTTTCACAATTACAGATTGTGAATATCTATTTTGAAGTGAATAAATAACAATTTTTTTTTTTGTAAATAAAATTGGTTTTCAAAGTTGGTGTAATTTTCCATTGACATTTAATATATAATAATAAAATAAAATAGGATAAATGAATAAAACATTATTCACCTTCCTTGCTATGATTAATTTAAACTAATGTTTTTGGATGGGAACTTGTGTCCCTTAATTTAAACATATTTTCTTGCAATATGTGAATTTAGGAAAAGTGACGCCATTTACAATAATCCAGTTTTAGAGGATTAAATTGCTTTTCATGATAGTATTGAATGAAGTAGATTATTCATTTTCTCAAGCGATATGGATTACTTCCCTTGAATCAGAATGACTTTAAACCATACCATCATTTATTTTGTCAAGTGTTGGTGATTATATACATACACACACACATATATATATATACACACACATATATGTATACACCTTTAATTCTAAATGTAAAATCCATATATATATATATATATATATATATATATATATATATATATAGTTAAAAATTAATGGTAAAATGAATGAATGAAATGAGGAGGATAAATGAAAAATCCTTTCCAAGGGACCCCTCTCAAAAGTATTAAAACACTTTTTGAGAGTGGGGTCCCTGATAGAAAGTTTTTCTCAAGCATCAAGTTAATATAATTATTCTATAAGTTATTAAAGAAGATAAAATCCGTCTCTTACCTTTGTAATATCTGTTGAAAATTCTTATATTATTTTTCCAAAATGTATCCTCCTATATATATATATATATATATATATATATATATATATATATATATATATATATATATATATATGCACATTTATGCAACACTCCACTTTGGTCCTTATTTGGGCTAGACAGTTGGTCGGAGAGGTCCCCTCTGATTATATTGACTGGTCATATCAAGCCCTAGTACCTATATGATTGTCCTAACCATATTGCTCTTATGGCAAACATCTAACCCCTTTTTATTGTATATGTGCTAAAAGGCTGTAGCTGAGTGCCTTAGTGTCTTGGGTATGACATTAAACTGCATCTAGTGGTAAGGTTCCAATTCTGGAGCCCAGGGGAGTGTGGAGTACCCATTCATTGTCATTTCTTTCTGGTTCACTGTAACCCGGAGTGGTAGGACCTGTCAGGTCCTATCTATTGGTCAAATAGGTCAAAATATGAGTTTAAAAAATTGAATACCCGACAAGAATGGCATAAAATCCAACCAACTAGAAGGGAAAATTTTGAATTCAAGTTTCAGAGAAAATAAAGGGAGACTACTTTGTCTGTCTCTCATAAGAATATGGTATTGTTATTCCTCCTTTCTTATGGGGGAGGGGAGAGCCCAAGGATGCATTTGTTTTTAGCTGGCCCCGACACTAACTTTTTTCATGACCGTCCTGAACAAAAATTATCAACCGTCCCAAATGGGGTTTGGACCGTCCCGAAATCAAAATATTTTTGTTTAATTCATTAGCATCATCTATACTTGTCAGTCATCAGTAGCATAATAACATGTAATAAAACATTAAAAAAAACTGAAGCAGTGATAATTCTGGATATTTGGACAAAAAATCCATTTCCTAGTGTGTTTTGAGCTAAAAAAAAAATACTTTTTTACTTTAAGTTACCCTGTGTAGGGTTAGTAGTACATAATTCGGTCCTTTTAAACTATCTCCCTCCACCATTATTCATTACATGGCTTTGAGAATAGACCTGCGGTGCCGTAGTCTCATTTTGAGGTCAGCATTCGGGCAATCACTGGACAGCCATTATTGGAATATAGTACTTGCTTTTGGGAAAAATTTTTACCGTCCCCGGCAAACTGTCCCAGATTATGTATTGATCGTCCAGGATGTAATTTTTATCGACGACGGGACGACTTTAATGTCAAGCCTGGGGTCAGGACACCTTTAGGGTGTAATTCTTGATATGCAGCTTATTGATAAATGAAACTGTTAAGAGCCATTCCATTTTGTTTGAGGGAAATAATTGATTGGAAATTACTAATACTTTTTATTAAAAAAAAAAGTTTTAATAAAAAGTATTAGTAATTTTCAATCAATTGTTCCCCTCAAACAAAATGGAATGACTCTTAACAGTTTAATTCAGAAGATGAATTAAGCACAATAATAATAATCGTGGTCTTCTTTAAAACTAAAAGAAAGCTTCTTTTTTTAATTTTTTTTTATTTAAAATCATTATTATTTTACACTGCATGTTTTTCACACTAGCACTAACTGGTGGTATTTCACTGAAGTCTCAGACCCGTGATGCTTAATGTACAGAATCCTAGTGGCTAAGGAGTCCATGACATGCAACACTCTACTTTGGACCTTACTTGGGCTAGACGGGTGGTTGGAGAGGCCCCCTTCGATCAATCAGCCAGTTACATCAAGCCCTAGCACCTACGTGATTGTCCCGACTGTATTGCTCTTATAGCAAACCCCCAACGCTTTTTATCATATATGCTAGAAAGCAGTGGCTGAAGGTCTTATTGTCCTGGGTATGATGTTAAACTGCATCCAATGGTGAAGTTCCAGTTCTGGAGCTCGGCAGAGTGTGCAGTACACTTTCATTTGATCCACTGTAATCTGGAGTGGTAGTACCTGTTAGGGTCCCATCTATGGGTTAAATAGATCAATAAATGAGTTTAAAAAAAATGTTGAATACCCAACAAGAATCAATAAAACAAAAATGACTTTGGCATAAAATAACCCAAGGGTTGACTTGCTGTAAAACCCAACCAACCAACTATCACAGAATGACATTCCAAGTGGGTTACAAAATAAATAAATGAAAGAAAATATCAGATAAAATTAATAATAATAATAAACCAAATTCTCTGGGACTTCAAGATAAAGACGGATCACCTTATCCCAGCCAGGAGACCAGACCTAGTATTAACAAAAAAAAAAAAGAACTTATCAACTGGTAGACTTTGCATTTCCAGCAGATTACAGGGTGAAGATGAGGGAAAACGAAAAGATAGACAAATACCTGGACCTTGCCAGAGAATTGAAAAATCTTTGGAATATGAGGATGAAAGTGATACAAATTGTTGTTGGTGCACTTGGAACGGCCCTAAGAGCTTAGAAAAAAAGACTTGAGGAACTGGAAATCAGAGGAAGAATTGAGACCATCCAGATAACAGAATTGTTGAAATCAGCTGGAATACTTGTTGTCACTCAAACTCCAGTGAAATACCATCAGCTAACATTGGTGTGAAAAACTAATAATAATAATGCTGTTCTGAAATTTTGTGAGTAAAAAAAATTTGAAATGCTAGGGTGAGTCAAACTCCAGATACTTTTGCTGAAGTCTTGAAGGTGACAAACCACAAAACAAACTGTGAGATGGCAAGCTTGCCTGATACTCTCAAAGTGATACTTGCCAGATTTGCCTCTATTGCTTAGAGGACAGTTTTGGATTTCACAGTTTTTGGTCGACTTGACCGTGCCTGATCATCGAGGTTCTTGAAACCCGAGCAAAATTTCTTGAACCATCTTGTTTCTGTACTGGGATCAAGTATGTCTTCACCTTTCATACAACAAATATCTTTGATTGGTTCTGCAGTGTTATACCCCAGTTTGAACTCATAACGCATATGTTCCTTAATTAATCCTAAGTTGCATGTTTATCTCTGTAGATTTCAAATCTCAAAGCAACGCACAATGTGTCAGCGCACCAACTACCACAATACTACCAAACACAGTGGGTACCTTTCACAGCTTGAACTGTTTGCTCACGTTATATATGTGCAACAAACCAGCATATGATAAAATATTGCAAAACTTTTGACTCACCCTAGTATATACAGATTTCATCCAACAAATATTTTTGGTTGCTTTTGCAGCATTATCACCCAGTTTGAATTTGTAACACATAAATTCCTAAATTAGACTGCTGCACATTTATTTGTGTGGCTTTCTAATTTCACATGGAGTGAAGCAATGCACAACATGTCAGCACACCAACTACCACAATACTACTAACCACCACAGGTGTCTTTCAGAGCTTGAACTGTTTCAGTCATGTGATATGTGTGGCACAAACTAGCATGTACCAAATATTGCTAAACTTTTGACGCCTCCTAGTATATAAAGATAGACGAACAAGACATGCTGGACACTGCTGGAGATGCAAGGACGAACTTATAAGTGATGTTCTCCAGTGAAAGCCTGTACATGGGCAGGCCAGTGTGAGTTGTTCAGCAAGAACCTACATCAGCTTTATTGAAGCTTGGATGTGCGTGGTGTAATGTTTAGAGCCATAGGAAATGGACTCGTTGATCCGAGTTCAAATCCTGGACGAGGCTGTTTACATTCAAATAGTGCTAATATCCTTGGGAAAGGTATGAAATCAACTATTCTCCCTCCAGCTATGGGTAAATAGTAGGGCCGACTGGGCTCTTTAAAATTGGCTAGGTAACCAGTCTAGGAGAAAAAAAACTGAATTAAAACCTGTTAAACCCCGCTTAATAAATTGTACTAGTGTCACATCCTGCTTGTGTGGAGGGGTTGGTAAATACATACATTGATCAGCTTTGTGCAAATTCTGGATGCTGCGCAGAGGGCCTACCGGAGGCGATGACTAATAGGGACGGTTGGTGAGAGATTGTCATGGATATTCGTGCTGCCAGCAGTATCTGATGATTATGATGATAATGATATAATAATGAAATTTATTGTGAACAGTGCACCACAACTCATCAAAGTCTCATGTCTAGTACACAGTATAATGTATTAGTGTCAGGAACATGAACAGTTTACAGTAATAATATGCATGCATGTATGTGTGCGCGTATGTGTGTGTGGAGAAGGGTATCAGGTATAGTGTTGGCGGACTACAGGAAGCATGGAGGCTTTGAAAGATGCAGTGTGTCGGCAGCCTACAACAGACGCGGCCAACTTATTCCATGCCTCGACAATTCTGAGCGTGAAAAAATGTTTCCGAAAGTCATGTGAGCAATGCTGTTTTCTGATTGATGTTTATAAATGATGTGAAATTTAAAAATGAAGATATTAAGATTGTTCTTTTTTTTAATCAGTTTTTTCATAATCTGATTTGCAAATTCCTGCTCTTTTCAATAACCCCAAAGAATAAATTTTCACTTTTTTTTTTTTTTTTTTTTTTTTTCTCCAGTTATTACTTTTATGCAAATCAAAATGCTTTTATTCCTTTTTGACATTTTCTATTTAACACTTGAATAATTAGACAAGAAAATTAAATGCTGCTAAGGGATGATTAATTTAAAAACAAAAAGGCAAAACAAACTCTTTGTTAGCTGTACTCAATAATCATTCAACTAAAGGAGATGTCTTTGTAATTTTATTATAGAAATGTATTTAAAAATGTATTTTATTGTAGAAAGACATTGGAATATGTATTTTATTATAGAAATGTATTTAAAATTGTATTTTATTGTAGAAAGACATTGGAATATGTATTTTATTATAGAAATGTATTTAAAATTGTATTTTATTGTAGAAAGACATTCAATATGTATTTTATTATAGAAATGTATTTAAAAATGTATTTTATTGTAGAAAGACATTGGAATATGTATTTTATTATAGAAACATAACAGAATATGTATTTTATTATAGAAATGCATTTGGAATATGTACTTTGTTATAGAAACACATTTAGAAATATATTTTATTATAGAAAAGCATTGCAAAATGCATTTTATTATAGAAACCTTTTGGTGCGGACAATATAAAAAAAGTCAAGGTGGCAGCATGGCCTATTGCAAAGTGAATTAAAGTATTAGCCTGACAACAAGGAAATCTATCCCCTTTTCACTAGTGCTAGACCACAGAGATTGTTTTAGAGTCTGAGGTGGAGCGCCACACCTACCATTACCTTCCCACTTTATCACACAGATTCATGCTGTGCTACTCATGTGCTGAGTTGGTGAGGACCAGTCAAATCTGTAGGGACACAAATTTAACTTCCACTGTATTGAGAAACACTTTTGATAATAGTTTATACATTAGCCACTGAGTCTGTCTTACAATTTGTAGATCTAATACATAGCTATCTACTCACCAAGTTTAATTTATGTAGGACATTTAATAACCCAATAATAAGTAAAATACAAATTTTTAAAAAATTTGTAGCCACAAGCACAAATTTTCGTAGAGAAAATTTTGCTTGTAATTACTTCAGAATGTTGCTTCTAAAACGAATATGTGCTGGTGTTTTGCTAACACTTTACGGTACTCCTGACAGAGTGTACTGGCAAAATATCACCTCATGAAGGCTAGTGAACGGACTGTCTGAAATGTGGGTGGGGGCATCCAAAAAAATGAAGATGAGAAAAATAAATTATTGATTTTAAACAAATTACACACACACATATATATATATATATATATATAATTATTATTATTATTCTAAAGCTGAGTGAATCAATCTTTGTATTCTAAAGGCTTTTTTACTGTTTAGTTTAATGACACAAAAATTATACTAAATTATTCCATAGTTCTAGGATTGAGTTATGTTTGAAAAAAATTCCATTTTAATTGTTTCTAATTAGTCGTGATTTGCAATTAAGTCAAAACTGACCCATCTCTCACTCACAATCTGCCTATCACTTTCTCCCTCTCTATGTGTATCTTGATTACTCCCTCGTTATATAGTTTAGTTTCTCATTGAGAGTAGAGAGTAAGAGAGAATTGAGGGTGCGAAATGTATTTGTATGTCAAATTTCATAAGCAGCGATCCAGTAGCTTTAACATCTTGGCACTCAATAAATTTAAATTAGGTCGAACGTTCCCTTTCTTAGAAATCTTACAAAATGATTTTAATGTTATTTTTTTTTCAAATTCTCCGACCGTATTTATTTTATTGAAAAAAAATTTAATTCACTTTGCAATCTCACTTTTCCTTAATCCCAATTATCTACCCAGAGCTGAAAGGGTCATGTTTTGTCTAGTATATATATATATATATATATATATATATATATATATATGCACTTGTGGTTTAATGATTATCATCATAGGAAATGAACACGACGAGCGAAGTTCCAATCCAAGACAAGCCTATTTGCATTTCATATATTGCTAATGCTCTTTGGAAAGCTATGAATCCAACTATTTTCCCTGGAGATATGGATAAATAGTAGGGCAGACTGGGCTCTTTAACCATGATATAGCAACTAGTCTAGAAGAAGGAAAACTCAATTCAAGTCCATTGAACTCTGTTTAAAAATTGACCTTGTATCACACCATAAACATACACACACACACACACACACATATGTATGGGTGTGTGTGTGTATATTTATGTGTATGTTTGTAAGAAATACACTCACGTATATTATTAAATTGAAATGATTTCTGAAAAGATATTAAGTGATACAAAATTAGTTAAAAATATGATAAATTAAATGATGAATAAAAATGAAAAGATGAAAGTTGTGTTATATGTAATAAATGTTGGGAAACTTTTTGGGTTGTATTGGAAGCATGGGAAAGTATAATTAAATGTTTGAGTATTATTAAACTATTCATCACTTTGAATTTTGGTTTTTATTCCTTATCTTATATTTTTCCATGCTTTCAATACAACTAAAAAAGTGTCCCAACATCCATCTCACACACACACACACACACACACACACACACATATATATATATATATATATATATATATATATATATATATAGGGTGATTGAAAAGTAAATCCCTATTTTAAACTATCTATAATTTTTTTGTCAATACTTGGGAGAATATTGAAGACTTGATTTTTATGCAAGATGGTGCTCCTCTACATTTTGCTATTATTGTAGGTGAATGGTTGAATTACAATTTTCTTGGTAGATGGATGGGTAGACGTGGTCTGCATGAGTAAACGGCTAGAAGCCTTATTTAGCACCCTGTGACCTTTTTCTTTGGGGTTGGTTGAAGGAACAAGTCTACTCTATGATTAATTGGAACAACTTGAAGGACGAATACGAGAATTTATTTCTGCCATTCCCCAAGAGTTCCTGGGAAGATCAGTTGATGCAATTCTCCAGCGGCTTGAGAGGGTGGAGGCAAATTCTGGTGCCCATATAGAATTTTAAATAAAATTCCAGGTTGTGTGTGATATTCTCATGTTCATTTTTTGTAAAAATAATGATTCAGAAATAAATTATAAGATTTTTAAAATAGGGAGTTACTTTACAATCACCCTATATATTATATATATATATATATACAGGGTGATTTTTTTTTTTATATGTAACATTACGCTGTAGAACAATGGTTAATATACTAGTCTTGTAAACCTTCATTGTGTGTTTTATTTTGCCTAGAGATGGTTTAGGTCAGTCAGTAGAGTGTCTGACTAGAAGCCATAAGGTTCCTGGTTCAATACTGGCCCTCGTCAACTCAGCGTATGAGTAGCACAGGGATCTGTGTGGTAAAGTAAGGAGCTGATGGTAGGTGTGGTGCTTCACCTCAGACGCAAAAACAATCTCCTTGGTCTAATGCTAGGGAAAAGGGGATACTCCTTCACTGTCTGGCTGATACCGACTTTAGGCCACGCCGTCGACTTTACTTATTTTTTTACTTATCTTTTTCAATAAGGATTTATATATTTAAATTCCATTAAAAATATATATGTATATATATATATATTAGGGACTGGCAGAAAAAATCGGATACTACGAGTTTTAAAAGCGAATTAAGAATAATTAAATATATCATTTAAGGTTAAACTTTGTCTAAATCGATAAGTAGTAGCATAATAACCATCATTAAAAAAAGAAAAATATAATTACATATGCAGTTTATTTTAAAAAGATTTAAAACTATTTGTTTTGGTCAATTTCGACACGATTCGCCATTTTGGCTGTTTTTCAATGGTTTTAGGCGCTTGTTTACAATTTTAACGTAACATTTGGGATGGAAAAAAATTTACCAAAAATCAGGTAATTATCTGATTTTAATGAAATTTTCAGTATTGATTTAACAATTAATGAATTTTATAATGCATCAGTTATTTCATTTCAAAACTTTAATTTAATATTTTTGCTATGAAAAATTAATATATAAAATTCATTTAAAATATGAAAATCCTGATGTTAAGTTTAAAATGTTATATTTTTAGATTCTAAAAATAAATATCTACTTAATGCAAACCTTATTTTAGGTTCCAAAAGTAATAAGTTTTGAAGAAAAACTCGATTGAAAACGTACCCCCTCCCCTTTTTAAGCAGAAAAAATATCGATGTATAATTTTTTCTTTTATAAAATAATAGCCAATTAAATAATTATCGAAATGAGTAAAAAAGAAATCTCCAAAAAATTAATTATTTATTATTTTTTTACATTTTATTTTTCGATTTTCGGTACTTATTTTCTCATAGAAGCGCAACCGTAAAAAAATTTTTTTTTGTTTCTATTCATAACTTTGGTCTTTTATCACTTTATTTATACCGTAATTAGTATATCATATGACCAACTCGAAACAATTTTACGCCCCCAGCATAAGGGGGATCAAAATTAAGTGACCTGAAAAAAATTACAAAGTTTTGAAATAAAATAAATAATGCATTATAAAGATCATTCATTGATACATAAACACTGAAAATTTCATTAAAATCCGATAATTTACTGATATTTAGTAAATTATTTTCTGTAGGGGGGCTAAAGTCATTTTGTCAAAAACGCATTTTAGGCTCCGTTTGCCAGTCGCTAATATATATATATATATATATATATATATATATATATATATATAAACTGGATTAGATAGTTCTTTTACTCCATAATTTTGTTATTCCTGTAATAAAATGCTCGGGAAATATGATTTTCAATAAATATTATATTAGAATAGATAAATGAATAAATTTCTCTCTGAGCATGTAATATTTTCCTTTAATAATATTGTACCAAGTAATAAGCGACTTAATTTCAGGTAGAGTTTTGAACAAGGGAAGCAACTCTGACTGTCTTAAAATGTTCGTCAGTTTTGATTTTTCTCATTTGGGAACGACATCTTTTTTTTTCAGCTTAAAATATATTAAGCTGCTACTTCGATTCGCTACACACATCTTGAATTTGATTATTCGATAGGGAAAATCTGGGTGGTTTCTTTTGGGAAAATTGATGAATGTCATTTAAAAAAAAAAAGAAAGAAAAAGATCTTGTCATAATATTTATCACTATTAATGCATTTACTTTATGAAAAACTGCTGACTCATTATGCAGATTTACTATACTATAACAATTTCAGAGTTTTTAATGGAAATATTATTATTATTATTATTATCAGCAGCAGCAGCACCATCAGCATCATCCTAATGTAATCATTACATATGCATTAAAAGAATATTTGCCTCTCGGCAATATTAGTCAACTTATTTATATTCAAAGTAGAATGATAATTCTTTTTTTTTACTTGGAAAAAAATTAGATTTGACAAGATTTCTGAGTACAATTTATTTCTAATTTGCTTTAATATAAAATTATGATTTTGTCACATTTATTTTTCAATTATTTATATCTGTGACTGAAGACATCTTTATTTCTTTAGTTACCAAAGTAAAAATTATACGCTATTGATTATGAACATGGGAAAAATGCAGAAACTTTGTTTTTATTGTAGTTTAAAACTCTATTTAGATTTTCTATGATGTTCAACTGTGCTTCTGATGTATACAATGATATACACACACATATAAATATATATATATATATATACATACACATATATATATATATATATATATATATATATATATAATGTCATCCATATACAGTACTGTTTTGTTGTATCACGGCTCTTCAGTGCAGCTAGACTTTGCAGGCTGTGTCAAGGCCAGGATCGAAACTTGACTGATTTTTCATCAGTCAGAGCCTCTACCTACTGGGCCATCAGCATAACCCACTTACATAATGTAATTTTACTGATATAAATATATACATACATATATATAGGCTGTTAAGAGCTTTCTATCTGTTTTAAAGAGAGCTTTGCGATTTTAGCGTATTCAGTAATATATATTATTGTGAATTTTTATATTGTTTTAAAAAATGAATATTGGGTCATGCATAGGTGTCAAAGACGTCTGCAAGTGGTGTAGGGAGTTTTCTGAATATCTTGGGGACCTTACCTTTGAGATTACCCTAGTAGAATTTAAAGCCAATCTCTATTATCTACTAAGTGCAGAATATTTGAATAGATTGTTTGTGTTTATGAATGTTGATGATGTTGAGAATATATTGATAAAATAATAGTATTATTTACTTTTTGAGTCTTAATTCTATCTTTTTATTTATGATTTTTTTGTACTTATCTTATCCTCACCGAAAACCACAAAGAAAGAAAAAAAACACTCTGTGCGGACCTAACATACTAGAAATAGCCCCAAAGACAAACTGCCAAAGTTTTGCCCTAAGAATGTATTGTGTCATATATATAGTATTTGTGTGTTTATATATATATATAATATTATATACGTATGCTGTTGCTGTAAAAAAAAAAAAAATGATATGCAACAAACTTTCAATGGATAATATTTCTGGGGTCAGGCATGGTTTAGGGATCAAAGCATCATTACTAATACTAGAAAAAAAATGGCACTCTCTAGGCGGTGTAAAAATAAAAATAAATTTGCTTGAGGTGGGTGGAAGGTAAAATTTCAATGTCAATAAACTAAATTTTATTGAGTTCAATTCTATAGAAAAATAAATTCCTTAAATATTCTCACTTTTTTCTTCTAAATCTGAAATCAAACATCTTGTTGCACCACAATCCACAAAAGAACCTCCTCCCCCTAAAAAAAGTAGAAAAACATCCTTCCTTTTATTTTGATAAATAAAACACTGAATAATAAAAAATATAGTTTAAAAAAAATTTAAACAAAAAAATAAGCGGGTAAGAAAGAAAAATATACTCACTTAGAACATTTTAAGTTTTTCCAAAGTTAAAAAGAATGTGTTACCTAAAATAAAATTCAGCAATTAAAAGAATAAAATACATTGAGCAAAAAATTCTAAATTTATTTCCTTAATTGCTCAGTGAGTTGAATTATGGTGTTTTTTTATTTACAAAATTTACTTTTCCGTCCGTAGTAATTTTTTAAAAGCCAAATCCTGGTTCACGTTTTTCAGATACACAGGGCATCTATTCATATTGGGTGATAGTTTGACCAAGTTAGCAACCACAAATAAATAGGGACCAAATGCAATGCGAAATATATTTATTTACAGTGGATATTGATTATTTCGAATTGCATAAAAAAAAGTATTTAAAAAAGTGTTAGGAAATCTAATAATTTCCCTATAAAAAATAAATCTCTGAAAATAACTTTTTTCCTTCCTATCCTCCTTTTTTTTTTGGGGGGGGGCAATGTATAATTTATTTTTTTAATTTTCTAACCATCAGAAAAACTAAAAAGAAGTTAATAAGAATAATTGAATCCTCTGGAATACTCTTTTTGAAATCTAAACATTATTAATTGTATCATCAATAATATGAAAGCTTTCTCTCAATCTATGTTAGAATTTAAACTTAAGGTTACTTCTTGCTTGTTACACACTGAGTGTCCATTTTTAATTATAAAAACAGTTAAATAGATCACTCAATTTATGGCCATCTGTCTGAACCCAGATACCGAAAAAATGTCTATTCACCCCATCAAATGAAATATTGCATGCATCTATTAATTATTAATTAAATAATCATTTTGAATATTTATTTTACACATAAATTTTACACAAAATCTTAGGTATTTATTTATTTGTAAACTTTATAGTTAACTTATTACCTAAAAAAGGGCGAGAGTAAAAAAAATAATTTTAAAATTACAAATTTTGCAAATAATTTTTTTCATTTTACGTAATAATACAACTTTTATCTAATTTCATATTTTATTTATTTAAATTGTCATTATTACAATGGAAAGGATTTGAATGTTGAATTATAAGGAACAACTTTTATTTATTTTATTATTGATATTGAATTTTTAATAACATGGGCTGTTTTGAGGCAAATCTAACTCAGATTTTCATCGAGATATTGTTAATAAATAAGATTTATTATTCTATGTATTAATGATTTTCACTATAAATTAAATACTCATTGATAAACTTATGCAATTTCTGAGTGTATTGTGATGTAAGCAGTAGTTTTTATTACAGACAGACAGTGAATCTTTATTATATCAAATTGTATCCCAATATTCTAACCATTATTTTCTTTGTGCTTTTCCAAGTATATGTTGTGTCTTTAGATGTTGCTTTGTATTTTTCTATTTTAAGATTTCAGACACCTTTTGGTCAAAAAGTGTAAGCAGCCTTGTACATTAAAGATCTATAATATCCACTTTGTGTGGTCATCAGTAAAATTGTGATGTAAAATATTTCAGGGCTGTGGAGTCTGAACACAAAACCTTTGATTCTAACTCCTCTTTATGGAATCAAGTGATTATGACCCACAAATGAATATAAAACCATAAAATCCATTATTTTTCATAATGTATTCATTAGTAGTGTGCACTGTATAACTTTATAGACTACAGTAGGACCATATAAAGTAAATTCAACTGGAGTAGGTATAGTTTTACCAACTGCAGTGACCCCTTAATTGCTTCTGACTCTGGCTCCGGTTCCACGACTGGCTCAACGGCCATGAAAATATTTACCTTTGAAGTTACTGGTATATGTGAAAAACCACGGAAATGAATTCCTAATATGATGCGTGTTAGGTATTCAACCCAATAAGTGTTCAGTTCACTGGGGAAATAGCTGTTTTTACCTTTCTTTTCTTCCTCTTTTTCCTTTTAATGATTATATAAGTTGTGATCTCATTGTATGTGTAGAAAGAGACAGAGAAATACATTTTATTTTCGACCATTAATGCTGCCATATCTTGCATTAAGAGTTTTGTATAGCTCTATTTTGAAAATTATTGTAAGCAGAGGAAATAGCCGACTAAATATTCCATTGGGAATTTTGTGCTACACAAAACCGATTTCTTTGCCAACAGTTGCCATGAATAAGGGAGATAACTTTTGTTTGATAGTTTTATTTGAAAACTATTAGTTTTTAAAAACTAACAAATTCATTAGATCAGTGCTTCTAAAACTATCTGATGTGGCGTACTGGCAGGAAATCTTTTCAATGTGCCACTGACCGGTGCCATATTTGTATTATATTATTATTAGATTTATCATCAAGTTCTAGGTATTTCTATCTGTTGTATCATAGCATGGGGAATAAAATATTGTTTGTTTATTTATTGATTTTAACGGCTTATCAACCCGTCTGGGGTTATGTCATGCCTAACGGTTAGGAAGTTATACATATTGTATATTTATATTTATACTTTTTAGTAATTGGTTTTAAAAATGTGTTAGCATTATTGGGAATTATGTTGTATGGTATTGATTTGTTTCATGTCTATATTCTATGGTAGAATTTTATTTCCCTCAAAAAAGAGGGAATATCCTCCATGTTGACATTTTCAAACAGATCTTTCATATTGTTTGCTTTAAAATAACGATTTCTGATGTGAGCAAGAAACCTGCATTCCATGAATAAGTGTTTAACTGTCAAAGGTGTTTGACATGTTCCACATTGTGGTTGTTGTTCTTGTTTGAGTATATAGTAGTGCATTAGTCTTGTATGACCAATGCGTAATCGGGACGCAATGACTTGTTCCTTTATAGACTTCCTTAAAGTTGGTCTCCAGCCTCCCAAAGTGGGTTTGATTAGGAAGAGTAAACAATACAGAAAGATTTTATTCATTTTCAATTTTACATTACATATTTTATATGTTCTTCCTTCTACGAAGGCAACCCTTCTTCCTCTACAGATATATCTTTCCCCTTTAGTCCATCCCCTGATATTCTGCCTACACCGAAGGTAACCCTTCTCCCCCAAGCCCATCTCTGTCAAGGCTACAAACTCTGACTCATAGGTCAAAACTCCTGACATACATACCAAGACAATTCTTAAAACTACCAATTCAGAACCAGCCCTGTTGGCTGGGGCTTTAGAATACTCTGACTGCGCCTCTGCAGAGGGGTAAGACTCTAACCCTGCTGACCATGGGTGGCAACCCATGATGCTTAAGGACGGAACCCAGATGACAGCAATCCATGACATGTAAGATTCCACTTAGGCCCTTAAGCTAGACGGGCGGTAAGAGATGCCCCCTTCGAGCAATCTAGCACCTATATGATTGCACCAACCCTATTGCCCTTACGGCAAGCCCCAACCCTTTTTATCATATATGTGCTAGAAGGCAGTGGCTGAGGGTCTTGATGTTCTGGGAATGATGTTAAACTCTGATGGTGAGGTTCCAGTTCTGGAGGTTTGTGGAATGTGGAGCACCACTTCATCACCGTTGCTCCCTGAACCACTCCGACCTGGAGTGGTAGTACCTGTTAGGGTCCCATCTATAGGTTAAATAGAAAAATGTGTTTATAAAAAAAATTAAGTATCCATTAAGAATTAATTTATTTCAAAACTATGTTGGCATTAAATGACCCACCGAGGTTGACATGCCGTAAAACAATACAAACCAAACCTATTCAAAACCATCTAAAAGTCATCAGACTTTGGTGCTTAATTTGAGACTTTCTTTAGTTTCCTCAAGTTTGTGGCTCAATCCAGGTGCATCTTACATAACTTCCCAAAAAGAGATACCTGATTCCCTTAATCTTTTTTTACCTTGAGGTTGGTGAAGAACATTGAACTTTTCAATACCATCTCCTGTTATTTGTTCTTCTCAAATGTACATATTTGTTCATAATACGTTGTATTTACTGTCTCCAGTTTTGTTTTTTATTATCTTTATTTCATTGTTTGATGTTCTTTTCCCGCCATTTGGTTGAGCTACTGTCCAATTCTTTCACACTAGTGAGAAGGCAGAATAATATATATTATGATAACTAGCAAATATATGCACCCTCTGGGTACAAGTATTTAAGTTTTAATATAATAATATATCATATTAAATTAGAAAGGCAAATGAAACTGAATAAGAATGCAGATAAAAAGATTAGTAACAGAGGGGGTATGATTGAAAAATAGAACAACTTTGAAACTAACTCTTCCATCATTTTCCATTACTCCCTTCTTTCATTGGTAAATTTTCCTGATTTAAACTGTTTAGTTAAAATAGGAAATAAAGAATAAAATTGTAGTTATTTCTTCTTGCTAATGGATTTCTTTTAAGATTTATCCCCAAGATTTTTGCTCATATTCAATAAGGTAAAACCAAACAATTAGAAATCAATGATACTAAGCATATATTTATTAAAATCAAATTTTTAATATCAATATGCAAATTAGCCTTCCCATTCACACTGTAAACCGCTATTTTGTTGTATATATAAATACAATTGCATGTTGTTAGTATGTAGATATGGTCAACAATCTTAATGATGAAAAACAATTTTATTAATAATTAAGGTTTAAATAGAAATAAAGTCATGGAGAATGTGATGTAAATAACAAAGGGAATTGTGACTTGTATTGTAATATAGTTTCGGTTACAGACAGAAAAACACACAATCTTTATTATAATAAGATGTGAAACTGGAATTTTGCCATGTACCGGCAGTCAATGGCCAGTACCATATTGGTGCCATATTATTATTTGATTTATGATATTACAGAAATATTTTATGTATTCCCATTTTTTACGTTATTTTTTATGTTATGTAGGCGAAAAAATGGAAATGAATCTGACAGTTTGTTTAAGAAAGTGAAAAAATATGAGGGTGAGGATGAAGATGAATTTATTAGTTGACACATGTTTTGAACTGGTTATTTACATGTATGGACATTTATTTAAGATAAATATAAGTTGAGCATGCATCTCCGATCATCTTCAGGACAAAAGATAAATAT
The DNA here is from genome assembly GCA_023376005.1 of Doryteuthis pealeii. NCBI lineage: Eukaryota > Metazoa > Mollusca > Cephalopoda > Myopsida > Loliginidae > Doryteuthis > Doryteuthis pealeii. The sequence continues at coordinate 90,357,475 of CM042139.1, read as the reverse complement.
TTGTGTTGTCATTTTCTGCTTTATTGGAGATGCATGCCTGGTACATATTTATTTATAATAAATATCCATATATGTAAATAACCCATTTGAAACACATGTGGATAGCAATGAATTCATCCTCACACTTGTATTTTTCACTTTTAATCACTTTCTTTAAAATTACATGTTATATATTATAATGAGGTATAATGCTTCGATAAAGAGTCCCATAGAATGTGAAAAAGGTTTTTTCTATTAATGACCTCTCTCAAAAAGTTATTATTATAGGTACTGGCAATTTTATCATCGGCTACAAATTTTAAAAGCGAATTAAAAATAATTAAATCTATTATTTAAGGTCAAACTTTGTCTAAATCGATAAGTAGTAACATAATAACCATCATTAACAAAAGAAAAATATCATTACATATGCAGTTTATTTTTAATGGATTTAAAACGATTTGTTTTGGTCAATTTCGACGCAATCTGCCATTCTGTCTATTTTCAATGATTTTACGCGCTTGTTTACAATTTTTATGTAACATTCGCGATTGCAAAAAATTTTACCAAAAATCAGGTAATTATCCGATTTTAATGAAATTTTCAGTATTGATTTATCAATTAATGAATTTTATAATGCATCAGTTATTTTATTTCAAAACTTTAATTTAGTATTTTTGCTCTGAAAAATTAATATATAAAATTCATTTAAAATGTGAAAAGCCTGATGTTAAGTTTAAAATGTTATATTTTTAGATTCTAGAAATAAATATCTATTTAATGCAAACCTTATTTTAGACACATAAAGTAATAAGTTTTGAAGAAAAACTCTATTGAAAATGTAACCCCCCCTTTTTAAGCAGAAAAAATATCAATGTATAAGTTTTTCTTGTATAAGATAATAGCCAATTAAATAATTATTGAAATGAGTAAATAAGAATTCTCCAAAAAATTAATTATTTATTATTTTTTTACATTTTATTTTTCGATTTTCGGTACTTATTTTCTCATAGAAAAGCCACCATAAATTTTTTTTTTTGTTTCTATTCATAACTTTGGTCTTTTATTTCATTATTTATATTGTAATTAGTACAGTATAAGACTAACTCTAAAAAAATTTTATGCCCCCAATATAAGGTGGGTCAAAATTAAGCGACCTGAAAAAAAAAATAGAAAGTTTTGAAATAAACTAAAGAATGCATCATAAAGATCATTCATTGATAAATAAACACTTAAGTTTTCATTAAAATCTGATAATTCCCTGATTTTTGGTAAATTATTTTCGTGGTGGGGGGGGGGACTAAAATCATTTTGTCAAAAACGCATTTTAGGCTCATTTTGCCAGTACCTATATTATTATTATTTTTTTTTTTCTTTTGGGAGAGGTCCCTCGGAAAATATCTTTTTCAATTATTCTATTCATTCCATTCATTTTTTATTATATTCATTAATTCATTTTTGCATTAATTCTTAACTAAATAATGTGGTATAGATAAAGAAAAACAATAATAAATATTGTGTTAACAAGCACCTATTTCAACTCTGTGTTGATAAAATGTAATTCAATTGAAATCATTGTAAAATTAAAATTAAAACAATTGAAAAAGACATTCTATAAACACTAGTCATCTTCAGAGCACATTATTTTTTGTTGAATGGAAAAAGGAAATTGAACATTTGACACAAGAGGTTCAACTAAAACTCATGTTCTAGGCTGGAATGTCTTTTAAAAATTATTAGAAAAAACGTATTTGGCTTAAAAATAGTGTAAATTTTTCATCAATTTTTTTTTTTTTTTTTTTTTTTTTTTTTTGAGACTTTCATGTTTTAAAAATAAAATTTACATTATTTTTAAACCAAACTACATTTTTTGTACAAATTTTTAAAAGACATTCCAGCCTAGAATGTGAGTGTTAGTTGAACCTCTTGTGTTAAATGTTCAATTTCCTTTTTTCATTCAACAAAATAATGTGCTCTGAAGATGACTAGTATTTATAGAATGTCTTTTTCAATTGTTTTCATTTTAATTTTAAAATGATTTCACTTGAATTACATTTTATAAACCCCATAGAGTTGAAACAGGCGCTTGTTAGCACAATATATACTATTGTTTTTCTATATCTATACCTTATACAGTCAGATTTGATTCCATTTCTTATATACCTTTCATATCTATTAATAATGGAGGTTCGCTTCCGTTTTTTGTCTGTGACAAAAATTATGTCACTGCTTATGTCACATTACCCTAAATCGTCATAACATTGAATAAATACACTTAAAATTTGAACATGCTACATTAGACAGTCCTCATTGTTTTTTTAAAACAAGTTTTAATAAATACATGACTGGTATTATATATCTATATATAGTTTGTTTTTATTTTAATACATATTTAAAGTTTATATTTCAAATTGTTTTATTTTTTAATCCTTTAATAAATTTGGGGGGGGGATTTTTATAGGAAGGTAAATTCAGCTTTTGTTTTTTTTTGTTTTTTAATTTGTGTTATTCTTTTATTTTTCTGAAAATATTCTGCTGAAATCTAAATATCAACTTGTATTAAAGTGTTTTTTTTTTTTTTCGTTGTTATATTATTTATTTTAATTATTATTTTTTTGTATGATTTTAGAAACCGTTACTAGCTCTGTTCTATAATAGATGTTGCGTTTAATGGATTAAATTTTTATACAAATGTAATGACAAGTATAAAAAATTTTATATTGATAAATCATCTACATATATATAAAAAGTAAAGTCGTCGGGGTGGCCTAAAGTCGGTATCAGCCAGACAGCGAGAGAGTCTATTCCCTTTTCACTAGTGCTAGACCAAGGAGATTATTTAAGCATCTGAGGTGGAGAGCCACATCTACCATCAGCTCCTCACTTTACTGCACAGATCCTTGTGCTACTTATACGGTGAGTTGGCGAGGGCCAGTATCGAACCTAGAACCTTGTGGTTCCTAGTCCAACGCTCTACTGACTGAGCTAAAAATGAAATGTGACTCGTGTATTATATATATATATATATACCCACATCTTATCATAATGGAGATTATCTGTCTGTCTGTTACTGAAACTACATCACCGTCACAATTCCCTTAGTTATTTACGTTATATTCTCAATAGTTAGCATCTTATCTATTAACGTCTCCACAAAGGATTAGCTGTGATAGTTTTGCCTCAAAACACCCCATATTATTAATGTGTTTAAAATCCTGCTATGTGTGTTATATATCAGTAAGAAATAGATATTTACATAGTATATGGTGTGAATAATTTGCATACCTGTTTTAACAAAACTGTGTTAAATAAATAATTATTGGTGTTATTGATTTTTAATATTATTGTTTTATTCTCAAACATATTAAAAACAATCCTATGTATAATTTTATATTGAGATCAGTTAGAATAGATTAAAAATAAATGTGATCTTTTTTGTGTTCTTATTTAATTTCATTAGTCTTTCTAATTCAATATAATATTTAATAATCTTAAAACTTAAATACTTGCACCTGGAGTGCACATATTTTTGCTAGTATATATAATATACATAGGTGAATAACCAATCATTTAAAAAAAAAAAATGAACGTTTTTCTTAGATCAGAAAATGCACAAATACTGGCCGCCCTGTCGGCTGGGGCGTTAGAATGCACCGACTGCACCTCTGCAGAGGGGTAAGACTCCCCCAATGGGGCCACCTGTTTGCCGTGGGTGGCGACCCGTGATACTTAAGGATAGAGCCATGGTGGATAAGCAGTTCATGACTTGCAATACTCCACTTTGGCCCAATATTGGGCTAGACGGGCGGTTGGAGAGGCCCCCTCCGATCGATCGGCTGGTCACGTCAAGCCCTAGCATCTATATGATTTTCCCAACCCTATTGCCCTTATGGCAAGCCCCAACCCCTTTTTATCATATGGGTGCTAGAAGGCGGTGGCTGTGGGTCTACATGTCCTGGGAATGACGTTAAACTCTATCTGATGGTGAGGTTCCAGTTTGGGAAGTTTGGGGAATGTGGAGCACCCCTTCATCACCATTGCTTCCTGGTTCACTCTGACCCGGAGTGGTAGTACCTGTTAGGGTCTCATCTATGGGTTAAATAGAAAAATGTATTTATAAAAAAATTGTATTATCCATTAAGAATTGATTTATTTCAAAACTTTATCGGCATTAAATAACCCACTGAGGTTGATATGCCGTAAAACAAAACAAACAAACAAATACTGGTGAACAAAGCAGGATAAAACTTAAAAGAAATTTATCTCACCTCATGATGTTGACTTCATTACTTAAAGTTACATGTATTAAAAATACAATCTTCAGATAAAAAATATCAGACAAAACTTTTGTGTTTCAGCAGGTGATTGTATTTTTAATATATGAAACGTTAAGTAATGAAGCTAACATAAGGAGGTGAGATAACAGATTATTTCATGTTGTATTATATATTATGCTATATTTATAAGTAAATAGTGCTCAATATCATTGATAGAGCATGTATATCTAAGTTAGGATAATGTGGACATGAAGTCAACGGCACTTGGTGACTGATAGCTTTTTGCCTGTGCTATATTCAAACCAAGTGCACTTCATTTGAATATTGCATAGGCAAGAAACTGTCAGTTACCAAGCACCATTGACTTCATATATATATATATATATAAACATATTATATATATATATATATATATATATATATATATATATAAATAATGGAGATTTGCTTCCGGTTTTTGTCTGTAAGAAAAAATAAGGTCACTGCTTACGTCACATTACCCAAAATCATCATAACATAGAATAAATACACTCAAAATTTGAACATGCAACATTAGACAGTCATCATTATTTTATAAAAACAAGTTTTAATAAATACATGACTGGTATTATATATCTCTATTAAGTTTGTTTTATTTTAATACATATTTAAAGTTTACATTTCAAATTGTTTTATTTTTTAATGTTTCAAAAATCTATTTTTACATCACCTGGCGGGCATTTTTTAAATTTTGTACTAGTGTATATATATATATATATATATATATATATATATATATATTGAGAGAGAGAGAAAAGTAGAGAATTATATATAGGGAGGTGTGTGTGTGTGTGTATATATATATATATATATATATATAGAGAGAGAGAGAGAGAGGGAAATAGAGAAGTATATATATATATATATATATATATATATATATATATATATATAGAGAGAGAGAGAGAGAGAGAGAGAGAAATATAAAGATTTCTTTCTGTCTGTGTCTCTCTCTATCTATCTATATTATACACACACTAGAGAAGTGTGTGGGTATATATATAGAGAGAGAGGAGTGTGTGTATATATAGAGAGAGAAGAACTGTGTGTGTGTGTATATATATATATATATATGAGAGGGAAAGAATACTGAAATATATAGAAATAATTTAAATTATATAGACAAGTAGAAAGAGAAACAGACTGACAACTAGACCGATAGATTGTAAAATTTGTTTGATATTAACAGCACAGGTAAACTATTATATGTATAAATGAAATGTCTCTTGTTTATCCTCATCTTAAAAGATGACTAGAAAGTAATAAAGATTTGTTATTTTGGCACTTAACGTTTTTTATTGACATTTTATTTATTTACACAAAACCATTTGGTCTCTTATTTGTGGTTCTTTGGGAAATAATGGTTGATTTTTAAAACATGATGATATAAAAACAGACATAATTTTCCAATTTGATATCATATTAAAAACTGTTTTACCAAATATCGCATCTTGGCTGAGAAATGAATAAAGTCAAAATGTCTATTGTAATGATGACTGCCTCCACATGCCAAACCCCCTCCAGTGTAAGGATAGGGATTGAATCGGAGGTCTTCCTTTTAGAGAATACCAAAGAAATTGGCTAATCTTTGTCACTGAACCCCTGTGAGGTTTTTTATAATAAGGCCTTGGTATCTTGGGTGTGATACTAAACTGCATCTAGTGATGAGGCTCTGGTTCTGGAACTCTAGGGAGTGTGGAGTCACCCCTTCAATGTGTTATGTTTTTACATACAAATAAAATCTGAAGCACTGAATGAAACTGCAGGGCCAGGTTGTTGAAAATTAACAAGATTTTATTTAACATAGTGTAGAGAATACTTCTACCCTAAAACAGTGACCTAAGGGCTCAACTTGTGTACGATGAGCTGTCTTATGTACCAATCCATGTATCATGGCTGAAGACCCGTTTCTGGTTCTAGCTCCTACAATGAACCTATCATGGGAGGCAACTGTCCTCTACTTATGAAGGAAAGTAACTCTGTATATTTCTAATTAGGACTGATCCTAACACATTGCTATTACTCTCAAATCCATTCTAAGCCAGAGTGGTAGAACCTTTTAGGGCCTCTGTGGACTTATCATTGCGTTGACTCCATACATTTTTCGACTATTTACTTCATCAATGCTTTCTGTATCCACACGTTTTTCTTTAGATTTGCAGAACCTTTAACCAATCTATAATTATTTTTTTTTTTGTAAATGTCTGTTCAAATTGAGGTGCATCTTATAAGGTTTCAAATACTATAATTGCTTGCAAAAAAAATAAAAAGACTGACTTTGGCTTTAAATAACCCAGCAAGAGTTGACATACAGTAAAATCAGTCAGCCAACCAAACCAAAACAGGTCTTTTGTTACATTTGACCCTCGTGGGAAGGTAAGTAAAAATCTTTGCCAAAAATGAAATAAAAATGTAAATGTAACTTTTATCAAGATTTTTCATTGATATCTTTTTTTTCTTTTTTTTTTCCACAGGCTAAAGAAAGAGAACTTGAATTGAAAAACCAGTGGTCACAAAATAAACTGACTAAGAGGCAAACGCAAGCCAAATATGGTTTTTAAATATTTTCTACTTGCTGTGAACTTAGAATCATGAACACATTAACTGGATCTTCTTTATGTGAATGTTTGGAGGGAAAAAAAAAAGTGAAGGAAAATGAAAAGAAAAAAAAAAGTGAAGGAAAATGAGAAGAAGGAAAATGAGAAGAAAAAAAAAAGTGAAGGAAAATAAGAAAAAAAAAGATGTCTTGTTTTCTAAAGTTTAGCATTATCTTTATTCATTCTTTTTCTACTAGATTTATCATGAACAGTGATTCTCTTCTCTTCTCTACATTCAGTGTAGAAATACATTCACTACCTGAATAATTCTAATTCATCATCTTTTGGGTGAAGCCATAAATACAACTAATTGTGTTGACTTTAAATTGGAAAAAAAAAGAAAAGAAAAAAATAGAAAAAAGATTGCATTTCTCCTTTCAACAATGAGAACACTTCTTTTATTGAATTTTGTTAGATGTTTCTTTTGTGTGTGTGAGATTTTTTTTTTTTTTTTTTTTTTTTTTTTTTATCATTTGAAAATAATATATAGGTGAAATAAATATGGATATGTCTAGAATGTTTTACATTTGTACTAAATTGTTTTTGTTGTTGTTGTATTTTTAATATTCAGAATATTATTTACTTGTCTTCTGGTTGGTTTTTATTTCAGTCTATAATTTCTGATAACCCACTTTGTGCTAGGATTAGGTTGTAGTATCAGTTCATCACTCTCAGACATGTTTTTATTTTTGGGCAGGACATGACATGGAATGAGATGATGGTTTGGTATGGTTTCTTTCCCCCAGTCTTTTATTATGGCAAGCTTTGACCGGTTACCCAATCAATGCACCTGGTTTCCTTTAAAAATGAAAGCTGGATTACTTGTAGGTTTTTCTAGGCTATTTAATGCTAAAGCCATATGTGTAGAAGAACAGTAGTGGTACTATTTAACCCATAGATGGGGGATTAGGGGTTCATACTTTTTCCAAGGGTATTACTACAAAAGTGAATGTAATAGCATGACTGGAATTTAAACTTGCTTATTATGATATTGCAGTCCAACATGTTAGCCATTATTGTTTTTTTTTTTTTTCTAATATTCAAAATATTATTTACCTATCTTTTGGTTGGCTTGCATTTAAATCTTATTATAATGGAGATTATGGAACTATATGTCTGTAACTGAAACTATGTCACCACTGACTAGCCAATTGTACCTATTCTGGGAGTAGATGAACTAGTCCATGACTACTTGTTTATGGCTGTTTAGAGAAGTGGCAGAAACTTATGGAGATCTTTTCTGCTTTAGAGGCTTTGACCTCTAGATAGTTTAATCACATGATCCCAGGGGAGCTGTCACCCCATCTAAAAGAGGTAGAGCTGGGTTTATTGCCCGGTGCCTGAGGTGCCCAAAAGGGGAATGCCGATGGTACCACTCATTTTCTAGACTACCCATTGCATAAGCTTTGGTTTGTTTGTGGCTTCCCACATTAAAAAATACCTTGTGTTACATCCTGGCCTGGCGGTGGGTTCAGGTAAATATGGAGACTTATGGAGACCATCTTTGGTTTCCTGTTTAGAGGCTTGGCCTTTAGACCTCAGAGTTTAATTAATTGTGTGATCCCAGAGGGCCATCCCCTTGGGCAGCATCTGTCTCCTTGCTGAAAAGAGACAGGGTTGCATTTATTGCCTGGTGTCTGAGGTGCATCCTAGCCTGGTGGGGTTAAGTTAAATACAGAAATTTACGAAGTCCTTTACGAGAATTGTCTATGTAATACCAACACTCTACTGCAAACTACTAATCTGTATGTACTATTATACTGAAACATTATAGGTTCCAGTATACATCAGTAGGTATACTTACTGGATAAGGCTGTTTGCATTTCACATAGTGCTAATACCCTTGGGAAAGGTATGCATCCAACAAATCTCCCTTTAGCTATGAGTAAATAATAGAGCAGACTGAGCTGTTTAACCTTGGCTAGGTAACCAGTCTATGAGAAGGAAAAGTCTAAATTCAAACCTGTTAAACTCAACTCAAGAAATAGACCTTGTGTCACATCCTGCTCGTGTGAAGGGGTTGGTAAATACCTACTTACTGGACATGGAAAGGTTTTTAACATTAAGAAAAAAAAAAGTAATTGGTAATTTGCTTGAAGCATTGTTAAGTATGTTATAAAATAAGAAAATTCGAAGGCAATACAATGCGTAAAAAATAAAGACAAAAAGATGTTTTATATGTCTAATCGATTTCAAAGCAAAGCTTTATCATCAGAGTGTATTTTCAGAAATGACGTGCTTATGTTTTTTTTATTTGTGTGGTTATAATTTCTCTTCTTATTTCCTTTTCCTCTCCTTTTTTTCCTCTCTTTCTTCTTCTTCTCCTTTATGAATGGGCGAATAACTGTAATTTCTTATTTCTCTCTTTTTTTTTTTTTTTTTCTTTTTTTAAAAGTTTGTTGCGAACAAGGCTGACCGGATGTCAGCCTTGTAATATGTTGCAACCGTGTGATGTCAAAATTTTTTTTGAAAACAAAAATGAACAAATAAATAAAAACCGTTAATAGAAAATTTTTTACATACTTAGCTTTTGTTTCGCTTTCACCTTTCCTTTCTTATTCTTTCTCCTCTCTTTTTTTTTTTTTTTTGTGTTATTTCTCTTCTTTTTTTTTTTTTTTTTTCTTTTTTATCCCCTTTTTTCTCTAATTTAAATTATTATTTTTTTATTTTTTTATAGTAAATAAGTAAATAAAAGATTATCTTAAATTATGTATTAGTATTGATAGAAAAAATAAATAATTCTTTTTTTTTTTTAAGAAAATATCTTTTCTGAGTACTTTTTTCTCTTTTTCTTTTAAACTTAAATAGATTAAATATTATATTAATTATACTAGCAAATATATGCACCCTCCGGGTGCAAGTATTTAAGTTTTAATGTAATAAAATATTGTATCAAATTAGAAATGCTAATGAAACTAAATAAGAATACAGATAAAAAGATTTGAAACAGAGGGAGTATAATAAAAGATTTGAAACAGAGGGAGTATAATAAAAAATGGAACAACTGAAACTTACTCTTCCATCACTCTCGTCTTTCATTGAAATTTTTTCTAATTTAAGTATTTAGTTAAAAGAGGAAGTAAAGAATAAAATGACAGTTATTTTATCTTGTTAATGGATTTCATTTAAGATTCATTGAAGAGATTTTTGCTTATATTCATTAAAATAAAACCAAACAGTTAGAAATCAATAATACTAAGCACATATTTATTAAATTCGATTTTTTAATATTAATATGCAAATTACCCTTCCCGTTCACATTGTAAATCGCTATTTTATTGTATATATAAATATAATTGCATGTTGTCAGTATGTAGACATAGTTAACAGTATTAATAATGTAAGACAATTTTATTAATAATTAAGGTTTAGATAAAAATAAAATAGAATGTGATGTCAATAACTAAGAGAATTGTGACTTGAGTAGTAATATAGTTTCGGTTACAGACATACAAACACACAATCTCCATTATAATAAGATATTAAAATATCATATAATAATTACATATTAGGATTGATGCAAAATTCAAAACAATAAAACAAACTATTCTCCCCTTAAATTTCAAATAGATTAAATATCATAAATCAAATATTTGAATTACAAAAGGCATAATGTTTTGCTTCAATTATATATTTTATTTAACTATTTTTTTTTCATTCTTTTGCTGTTATTATTTTCTTTTTTTTTTTTTTTTTTCCTTAAATATTTATTAATAGTTCTAGACTGATCGTAATCCTAAGAGGTATTATGGTTTAAAGAAATGGTGTCATGGTTTAAAGAAATAATGTCATGTAAAGGAGTTAATAAGTATGTCAATATTGTTAAATTAATCGTAATTAATTTTTTTTATATTTCTCTATTATCTTTTTTTCATTCTCAATCATCCATCACTATATATATATATATATATATATATATATATATATATATATATATATTTAATTTAAAAAAAAAAAAAAAAATTTCCTTTTCCTTTCATATTGTGAGTGCATGAAATGTTGAGAATCATTAAAAAAAATGTTTTTCTGTGGAATAGGGGGAACACTTATTGAGAGGGAATCTTTTGATAATAATAAACTGGAAGCTATGTGGCTTCAAGATTTGCCTAATTGTGCAGAATTTAAATTTCGAAATTTTATCAGAAAAAAAGAAGAAAAATTTACAAATTGACTTATTAAAGTAATTATTCACATTTAATTAAAAGTTATTAATTACTTTGATAGGTTGTTTTTCATGCTAGACATATAAAATAATTACATAGTATTTGTAATAAAATGTGAGTCTCTCCTCATTGGTCCAATGCCAAAAAGCTGGAACACTGGTCCACAGGTAGCCCTGTTGACTGGGGCTGTAGAATATACTGACTGCACCTCTGCAGAGCAATAAGACCCCTCACCCATTGGTGCCACCTCTAAGCTCTGGGTGGTGACCTGTGATGCTTAAGGATGGAATCCTGGTGGATGAGCAGTCTATGACTTGTGACACTCCACTTTGGTCCTTACTTAGGCTAGACAGGCAGTTGGAGAGGCCCCCTCCAATCAATCAGCTGGCAACATCAAACCCTAGCACTTATATAATTGTCCCAACCCTATTTCCTCTCTTTTTATCATATGTGCTTGAATGCATTGGCTGAGGGTCTTAGTGTACTGGGTATGATTTTAAACTGCATCTAGTGGTGAAGTTCCAATTCTGGAACTCTGGGAAGTATAGAGTACCCTTTCTTCGCCATTACTCCCAGGTCCACCCTGACCCGGAGTGGTTGTACCTGTTAGGGTCCCATCTATGGTTTAAAAAGAAAAAAAATGAGTTTTGAAAAATGTGTTAAAAAAAATTGAGTTTAAAAATTTTTTTTTCAATACCCATCAAACAAAATGATTTCAGCATAAAATAACCCAACATAGGTTGACATGCCATAAAATCCAACAAACCAAACCAATCTGTTCCTCTTGGAAAATAAAGTAAAAATATATTATTGTTCTTTGAAGTATTTGTATATTAATAGTACTAGCAAAATAAAAAACACCCTCCGGGCGGTGTAAATATTTATTTTTGAAAGATATTATCTGAGGCGAGGTTAAAAATTCAATGTCAGAGAGTTATCACCATAAGTAAGTAAAATTATCATATTTATTAAAGGAGTAAAAAAAATAAGACAATTTGAAATGAAACTTAGTTCTGTCCGCATTAAATAAAATGTTGCACGCAACTATTAATTATCAATCATATAATTATTTTGAATATTTTACACATAAATTTTACACAAAATCGTAAGTGTTTATTTATTTGTAAACTTTTAGTTAACTTCTTGGTACTGAAAAAAGGGCGAGAGTAAAATATAATTATTAAAATTGATTACGAATTTTGCAAATAATTTTTTCCATTTAAAGTGATATAATTTTTTAATGGATTTCATAGTTTATATAATTTATTTATTTAGATAATATATAGTTTATTTATTACAATAGAAAGGATTCAAACATTGAATTATAAGGAATAGCTTTTATTTATTTCATTAGTAATAATTGTTCTTTATTCAATGTATTGATGACTTTGGTAAGCAGTAACATAGTTTTTGTTACAAATAGAGACTCCATTATTAATAGTATTATAACTATCAACCTACTTTCATAGGTATGAAGGGACAGATGATCCAATAACTATTTTATGCGTCTTCACAGGGCTGGTTTAGCTGAGTAGAGCATCTGCCTAGGAACCACAAAGTTCTGGGTTCGATACCGGCTCTTGCCAACTCAGCGCATGAGTAGCACATCGATCTGTGTGGTAAAGTGGGGAGCTGATGGTAGGTGTGGTGCTCCATCTCAGATGCAAAAACAGTTTCTCTGTTCTAGCACTAGTAAGAAAGGAATAGATTCCCTCAGTCGGTAGAGCATCTGTCTAGGAACTAGGAAGTTCTAGGTTCCATAGCAGAGCTCACCAACTCAGTGGATGAGTAGCACAGCTTGGATCTGTGTGGTAAAATAGGAAGCTGATGGTAGGTGTGGTGCTCCATCTCAGAGGCAAAAACAATCTTCCTGGTCTAGTACTAGTGAAAAGGGAATAGACTTCCTTGCTGTTCGGCTGATACTGACAATAAGCTACTTTGCCTACTTTTCTTTTATATGGGTTACCAGGTGAATTAAAACACAAAATTAATTCTTAGTGCACCAGCTTTATTCTTGATGACTTCATCAGTTTCGATACTGGTCTCGTCAACTCAGCACATGAGTAGCACAGCTTGAATCTGTGTGGTAAAGTGGGGAGCTGATGGTATCTGTGGTGCACCACCTCTTATTACAAAATTATGATTACAGAAACAATCTCCCTGGTCTAATGCTAGTGATAAGGGAATAGACTGCCTCACTATTCGCCTGACACTGACAATAGGCTACACTGCCTACTTTTCTTTTATATGGGTTACCAGGTGAATTAAAATACAAAATTAATTCTTAGCGCACCAGCTTTATTCTTGAAGACTTCATCATGTATTTCTCCTATTCCAGTTGGTTTGCAGTGATGGCAACACATTTATTTCAGGATTACAGACATCATATAACAAAAATTTAACCAAATGAATCCCTCACCTCATCATCATCATCATCATGGTGTGCTGACAGTACAGATATTGGTCATCATACTTGGTAAGTCCTGTAGTGTCTGATGAATTAAGTTTTTGCCTGTCAGCCAAGACTGTTGTCTCCAAGTGTAAGAGTCCATCGTGGAACCATGGCTTACTTTTGTTACATAATTCATAAGCAGCTTATGAATTGTGTACATACTGTAATAAGAATATTTTTGAATGATAGTTTCTTAGATTTAAAATCGGTGGGAGTTAAGTGGGGAATTTCCATAACCGTTAGGCTTATGATTGGTTAATGAGGACCCTGACTTGACTTCTCCGGATGCATGCAATTACAGACATGAGAAGTTTTACTTGAGATGTGACTAGTGACTTGCTGAGAGTGGATGCAGTCATTGGCTCTTGAGATGTTGCTCTCGATTTGTGCAGAATCTTTATGGGCTGGGTCGTTTTAAATAAAAGACTTCGGGAAAACAACAATGTCTTGTTAAATTATCAAAACAAGAAATGACCAGCCCGAACAAGAAAGAAGAAACAACCCCAGAGGATCAGCCCGAGAAGTAAGCCCTGAAGAATATGGTGACCAACAGAGCAGCAAGTAGAAAAGTAACAAGAGCCCCTCATCTATCATCCCCTCGTCTATCTCTCTCTCACTCGCCAAATATACACCAGAGTAAAGGGGTATATGGATGGTTTGCAAAGTGGGAGGTAACTGGCCATACAGCTGCTGTTTTGTTTGGTGCTTCTTCAAGGATTTGTTCAAGACAGCTCACAGCATCCTTGTGTAGTTCCCATCTAGATTTCTTCTCCAAGAATTTTTCTTTAAAAAAAAAAGTCAAAGTGGTGCAGTCATATAGTAGTACTAACATAGCTACAGCTTGGATTAATTCCTGCTTTATTTTAATAGAGATCAGATTTCTATATGGTTGTTAACCTGTTAATAACATTCCATGTACCTATATTCTACATACGTCCACATTCTTGTATTAAAAAAAGATATATTTGATAATATATTTTTTTTTTGATTAGTGGATTTATCTTTTACTATTTTTAATCGTTTTGTGTAAATTTTCAATTGATGGCAAAGATTGTGAAAGACTTATGTTGAAATATTTTGTGTATATAAGGTGTGCTGAGGATCACAACTTGTACTTATAGACTCTTCTAGACAGTGTGGTCTGTATCGGCCAATCAAAACCCTCAAATATGTAGTTGGTTAACTATTTAAAGACGTTGGTGGATTGTTGCTCAATTGCTCGTGGGATGCACGGACGAACTACCAATTCTTTATGATGAACGGACAAAGTTTCTTTTACATGGATGAAAGGACAAGGATTATAGGATTCTTTTACATGGATCAAAATTAATGCCACATGGGTTCTCCACTGTAAAACTGATCTCACCTACAGCCTAAAAATGGCCACACGAATCATAACAACTTAGAAGATGCCATCAGGATATCTCCAAACAAATGTGCTTCTCACTGGGTACCCCATACTTCTGGCCTTGTGCCACAACTAAGCTAAGCTTATGTAGAAAAATAATACTAGGGTGTGTTGGAGCTGAGAGAATACTCGCACTAATTCTTCATCAAAAGTGGAAAAACAGCAGAAGAGGGAGAAAGAGGTAATTGTAATCTATTAATAATGGAGATTCGCTTCTGGTTTTTGTCTGTAACAAAAACTACGTCACTGCTTACGTCACTATAGCCGAAATCGTCATAATATAATAAATACACTCAAAATTTGAGCATGCAACATTAGACAATCCTCATTGTTTTTTAAAACAAGTTTTAATAGATACATCCCCAGTATCATATATTTATATATAGTTTGCTTTATTTTAATAGATATTCAAAGTTAATAGAACTTAGTTTCGATTTCAAATTGTTTTTTTTTAAAATTTTTTTTTTTACTCCTTTAATAAATTTGATGATTTCATGATTTATGGTTCAAAGTCTCCAACATTTAATTTTTAACTTCCACTTCCTCAAGCAATATCTTTTAAAAGTTTATTTTTACATCGTTTTTTTATTTTGCTAGTAATAATAATAATAATAGTAATGACAATAACTAGCAAAAATATGCATCCTCCAGGCGCTATTATTTAAGTTTGAATGCAAGAAAGTATTTCATTAAATTGTAAAGACTAATGAAACTAAATAAGAATGCATAGAAAGAAATTACACTTTTCTTTATTTTATTTTAATTGATTTCTATATAAGACTAGAAGCGGCTACCTGGCATCGCCTGGGTAGAGGGGGGCTTTTTTAAAAGTTAGTTCTGCAGATCCATTATTACTGAATCGTGAGTTGGATCCTTGTAGAATGTCCAATTAATATTCCTACTTTAAAAAAAAAAAAAAAGACCTTGCATTGATCCAGCCACTCTGCAAAGAAACATTAATGTCTATTTAAAATATTAAACGCAAAAAAAAAAATCCATGCTGTTATCAGTTACATTTTATTTTTTAATTATCTTCACTAATATAAATCAAATCTTTATTATTTTTGCTAAAAAAAACCAAGCCCTGGTGATATTTAATGTATGTATATATATTTACTTCGTCGTTAATTGTTTTATTTTCGAAATTTCCTCCGGGCATACACATACACACAACTGCCCTTTATATATGTATAGATAGATAGATGACACATAGGATTGATTTTTATATGTTTAAGAATAAAAAGATCAAATCAGAAATCAATACCATGAATTAATTATTTATTAAACCCGATTTTGTTAAAACCTCTATGCAAAATAGCCACACCATATACTGTGTAGACCTCTATTTCTTAGTGATATAGAACATGCATTGCAGGATTTTAAAAGCATTAATAACATGGGTCAGTGGTGATATAATTTCAGTTACATACAGACATGCACATAATCTCCATTATAATAAGAGATAATAAAAGCAAGAGAGGTCACTGGGTGGTCACAGCCTCATAAAACACAGCACAGTGGCTAGTGTGCAACTTCTATAAAAAAAAAAAATTGCTCACCAACTATTTTTAGAAAGCTACAAATACTTGGAAATCTTTCTAATATTAGACAGTACTGCATTATATATGATTTTTCAAGAAAATTCCGCTTATTTATAGAATGATCCTCAGAAGGTGATCCTCTCAAAGTAGTTTTTGACTAATGATAGGAGTGACCTTTTGGTTTTCCTTCTCCTAGATCGGTTGCCATACCAAGGTTAAGAGCCCAGTATGTCTCACAATGATGCTGATAGCTTTTTGATGATATTTCCTTTGAATGAGTCCCCAGGAAAATTTATTGGTCCTGACTAAAGCCGTCTAACTCCTACCTTGTAACCTATCCTGTCTATTTCGTTTCTAAGAAAATATTGAAATGTATTTACAGTTAGCTTGAAATGGTGAGGGAAGGAAAAAAAAACACTGGGATGCATGGATATGATTTTGCTGCGTCTTTTTAAATTTTTGTGCATCAGGGACGCAGGACGCATACCTATCAGCATCCCTACCTACTATTTATACATACTGTAAGGAAACTGAGTCCTTTGTATATCAAAATGACTTGATTTAGTATTAAATGACTCAAAAAGTGTTGATATACCATAGAACAAAACAAACAGCCAACTAAATAAAGGAGTATATTGATTTAAAAAAATTCCCATATTGTCATTAACAAAAAATAACCATCAACAACACCCAAGCTATTCCATTGGTTTTCAAATTTAATAGATAGAATGCACTTTTGATATGAAATATAAGATGTCACTGGAGTTTCACAATTACAATTAATTCTAAAAAGAAATTAAAACATTGAAGAAAACAAAATTTGGATAATGTGCAACCAGGAATGGGGAGGGGAATCACACAAATGTGTTTTTATATGCATTTACCCAACCCCTCTGTTGACTTTTTCTGACATATCAGGTGTGTGCTAGATTCTCACCCATATTTATAGACTAGTCGAGATCATGTGATCTAACTCTTGGCCAATCACTGGCAGTACTCTGAGGCTGATACAATACTTAACTGACCCTACTGGTCATAATTACTGCAACGTTCATAGACGACGGACATAGGATTAAATTACTGGATCTTTACCAATACGCAAGATAGGACTGATATGCTTACCAAAGGATCACCAAAGGATTCCATAACAGGACTTTCTTTAAGCCCTTTTCAACTGGCCAAGGATGGCACTTAAAAACGTTACACCCTCCTTACAAAAGCAAGATGCAACACAAGGTCAACTTTGAATAGGAGTTTAACAGGTTTGAATTTAGAGTTTTCCTTCTAGACCGGTTGCCATACCAAGATTAAAGAACTGTCTGCCCTACTATTTACCCATAGATGAGGGGAGAATAGTTTGATTCGTACCTTTCCCAAGTGTATTAGCGCTATGTGAAATGCAAACAGCCGCATCCAGAATTTGAACTCGTCTTGCCGTGTCCATTTCCTATGACGGTAAAACCATTACATGACGTGCCTCCAATATTATAACGATAACCAAGCAAGTCTAACCAAAAGTAACCTGCTGATTTCTGACTGCTACTTTTCTTTCACTTTTATTGACCATGTGAGTGGAGAGGGCCAGGGTGTAGCAGATTTGCTGAAAACCCATATTGACCATGTGGGCGGAGAGGGCCGGGGTGTAGCAGATTTGATGAAAACCCCTTTCTGAAGATGCCATGGCATTTTCTACTGCTAATGAGAAAACCCGGATGTAACATTCAACAAACACATGCACTGGCAACTTGGGGCTTCTTTTGCATTTGCACTGGTAAACCTTTGCCAGAAAATATTTAAGTTTAACTTACAGACATACAGATATATACGGACTCTTCTGTTTAGAAATACATAAAAAGCACACTCAGACTATTTTTTATTGTTATAAATATTTCATTAAAAAAGAGCACGGAATATGCATTATATTGTGGTATTTTCGAAAATGAACATTATTTTTAAAATATGTGTCAATAAAAAGAGCACAAAATATGCATAAGCTGTGATGTATTTGGAAAATGTGTATATATTTATATATATATGTATATATATATATATAAAGAAAAAGGAGAAGTAAATCCGACAATATGTAATATTATAAAAATTGAAAAAAAAAAAACAATTCATTTATGAAAAAAATTGAAAAAAAACACATTCGTTAATGAAATCTGTGTTTTTTTTTTAATTTTTTATAATATTATATATATATATATATATATATATATATATATACACACACACATACAAGTTGTGTCAAAAAAGTATTGAGATTTTTTGTACTTTTTGACACACCTTGTATTCTGAAAAAAACAAAACATTCCATTCATTAATTTTTTTTCAGAATACAAGGTGTGTCAAAAAAAAAGTACCATGTTTAAAGTTGTATTTACCAAGATAGAATGAATGGAATGTTATTTTTTGTTCAGAATAAAAGGGGTGTCAAAAAGTACAAAAATCTCTATTCATTTTTGACACAGCTTGTGTATATATATATATATATATATATATGTGTGTGTGTGTGTGTGTGTGTGTGTGTGTGTCTGTGTTGTGAGAAGAGTGAATAATTTTGAATTTTACATATACTTGAACTCTAAACACTGGTGCTAATAAACAATATACAATTTTTTTTATATATATAGACTTCTTTGAAGATAAGCTCAATTTTGCAAATTTTCTGGAAGTAATCTACACGGATTAGTTGGTGGCCAGAGCTTAAAAAAACCCAAAAAACAGTGGATCGTGCATAACAATTTGTCACAAAAAAAGGTATAAATTGTCAAAAATACATTAACCGTTATATAAACAACCAAGCGAATCTGTCTTTTATTGTCCAGAAACAGGATGGGGGAGGGTTAGTCCAGATGTAACAGAATTGCCAAAATGCCTGTATCTGAAGATGCCACAGCTTTTTTTTACTGCCAATGAGGATACCTGAATGTGACCTTCGACAAACGTGCGGCAACTTGGGGCTACTTTTATGTTTTTGATAGTAAACTTTGGCCACAGCTTACTAAATAACAATGTGGGTGAGTCAAAAAGTAATGCCATTTTGTTTAGTACAGGTATAATTACCAACACAGGAACATGTATCATACATCAAAATGAAGCTGGTCCTCTGTAGATCACATCCTTACTTCTCCACATAGTCATCTTTTCTCTCAATAGCAATGTTCCACTTTCGAATAAGAGCATGTATCCCTGCCCTGTAAAAATCTGTTGACTGTTCTTTGAGCCACTTCTTCACTGGAATAATGTTTGCCACAGACTATCATCTCTTTGGCCCCATGAAAAAGGATTTGAGAGTTGGATTCATACCTAGCCAATGGTGTCAGCACTATGAAATTCAACCAGCCTCATGCAGGATTTGAACTCGTGTTGCCATGTCCATTTTATACGTTGATAACTGTTACACCACAGGAAAATATTCTGTAACTACTGAATTGCTGGTAATGTTTGGAATCAAATTCTGAATATGCAGGTGTGATGCATGTGTCGGTTTGATCAAGAGAAGAAATTGTGGGAGGATGAGATTGGTGACATCACTAAAAAACAACATGGGACCACATAAAGCCTTTTTTGAAACAGTCATTGAGATGACAGCAAAGAAGCAACCTTTTATTCTGCACCCGCTCAAAAATTTGGACTAGGATCCCCTCCTCCCTAAGATATCCTATTCCAGGGAGGCAATCATAATACTGAATGTCTCTTGCAGGAAAACTGACTTTCCAGAACATTCTTATGTAGAAATAATTGATAAGGACCATATTAGCTTAAGGCACCCCTTTTCAATTTTGTGTCATTAGGTCATTTTTTTTTCATTTACACCGTCAATATCCGGTTGTTTGTTAGGGGTTAGGGTTAGGGTTACAACCCCTAACCCCAACCCCTAACAAAGAACCGGATATTGACTATGTAAATGAAAAAATGACTTAATGACACAAAATTGAAAAGGGGTGCCTTAAGCTAATATGGTCCTTTGATAATAATGAAACCTTGTTTTTTTTTTTCCACCCTGTCGGCTGGGGCGTTAGAATGTACCGACTGCACCTCTGCAGAGGGATAAGACTCCCCCAATGGGGCCACCTGTTGGCTGTGGGTGGCGACCCGTGATGCTTAAGGATAGAGCCCAGGTGGATGAGCAGTTCATGACATGCAATACTCCACTTTGGCCCTATCTTGGGCTAGACGGTCGGTCGGAGAGGCACCCTCCGATCAATCGGCTGGCCACGTCAAGCCCTAGTACCTATATGATTTTCCCAACCCTATTGCCCTTATGGCAAGCCCCAACCCCTTTTTATCATATGGGTGCTAGAAGGTGGTGGCTGCGGGTCTACATGTCCTGGGAATGACGTTAAACTCTATCTGATGGTGAGGTTCCAGTTTTGGAGGTTTGGGGAATGTTGAGCACCCCTTCATCACCATTGCTCCCTGGTCCACTCTGACCCGGAATGGTAGTACCTGTTAGGGTCCCATCTATGGGTTAAATAGAAAAATGTATTTATAAAAAAATTGTATTATCCATTAAGAATTGATTTATTTCAAAACTTTATCGGCATTAAATAACCCACTGAGGTTGATATGCCGTAAAACAAAACAAACCAAACCAAACCAAACCAAAACCTTTTTTTCATTTAGATTTTTTACTTGTTTTTAACTCAATCATAAAGCTAAAAACTATAAACTTTATGCAAATAAAAAATTTTAGCAATTAATTTAAGGAAAAAGGTATTTTAATTTCTAAATTCTTCTTTGAATTAGTTTTATTCTTTGATGATTTTTATCATAAGTAAACAAATACAATTTATGATATGTAATTTTTTAAAAATTTGATTCATAAAAAAGTTATCTTTCTTTGAATTTGGCTTGCTGATTTTTTTTGGGGAAACAACCGTTTGATGAAGCAATTATTTCTGTGTATTGTTCTGTGAAGTCAGTTTCCTGGCAAGTGATATTCGGTATAATAAACCAGACCCCCTATTCGGGATTGAGGCTTGAAGGAAGGAAGCAACAAATAAAATGTTTAAATGATAAGCATTTGTTTTAACAAACATAATAAGAATTTGAATAATATATTGATATATATCTTGCAGATTGTATTAGATTCAAACTGGGGATCGTAAGATATTAGATTTAAAATAACTCCAGCAAATTTTATTTATCTAGTGTGTAAGATTTTTAAATAAAAATATGCTATTATGAAAAAGATTATATATATATATATATATATAAATATATATAATATATACAATTTATTTGAAATTGTATATATGTATGTATGTGTGTGTATGTATGTATATATGATATATATATATATATATTATTAATATATTATATATATGTATATATATATATATATATATATTATATATATATGTGTGTGTGTGTGTGTGTGAGTGTGTGTGTCTGAGTCTGAGTCAAAAAGTAATGCCATTTTGTTTAGTACAGGCATAATTACCAATACAGGAACATGTATCATACATCAAATTAATTTCACTTCCTCGTCACTGGAATAATGTTTGCCTGTCAAACCCTCTTTCATGGGGCAAAAATAAGTAAATATATGCTATTATGAAAAAGATTATATATATATATATATATATATATATACCATTTTATTTGAAATTGTATATATGTATATATATATATATATATATATATATATACTATATAGGTACAAGTGATAACCAACTCGAGTTTCACCATAAGGATCTTCAGGATATGGTGAAACTCGAGTAGGTTATCACTTGTACCTATGTTGTAATAAATTTGCTCTATTTACGTATTGAGCACTTTGTATTTGTTATATCGCTGACTTACCCCCCTGGATTCTGCACCACCTAACCATCATGACCATATTCACCGGTAAGTCACCTTTTCCATTATACATATGTATATATATATATATATATATATATATATATATATATATGTGTGTGTGTGTATGAGGGTGAGTCAAAAAGTAATGTCATTTTGTTTAGGACAGGCATAATTACCAACACAGGAACATGTATCATAAATCAAAATGATTTCACTTCCTCGTCACTGGAATAATGTTTGCCTCTCAAACCCTCTTTCATGGGGCAAACATTATTCCAGTGATGAGGAAGTGAAACCTGTAGTGAAGAAGTGGCTCAAAGAACAGTCAACACAATTTTACAGGACAGGGATACGTGATCTCATTCGAAGGTGGAACATTGCTATTGAGAGAAAAGATGACTGTGGAGAAGTAGGGATATGATCCACAGAGTGCCAGCTTCATTTTGATCTGATACATGTTCCTGTGTTGGTAATTATACCTGTCCTAAACAAAATGGCATTACTTTTTGACTGACCCCCGTATATATATTTAAATATATGTGTACAATTTCATTTGAAATTGAGACATGAGAAATATTAGTTCCCATGAGGATTTGAAGTGACTTCTGTAAACTTTATTTACCTTGTGCGTACTATTTAAAAAAAAAAAACTATGCTATTGCACAAAAGTGTAAAATTTAGTTGAGTTATTATAAAGATGTGTTTGATCATAATGTTTATAGTAAACTATTGGTGAATTTTAATGCTGCCAAAAAAAGAAAGAAAATTAAAACTAAATAAATAAATAAAATAAAAATGAATAAATATGAAGAGAAAAAGAAATGATAATGATTTTTTCTTTTTCTTTTCTTTATTGTTTGCTTTATTTTGTTTGTTTGTGGGGGTTTTTAAGAAATGTTGGTTTTGTGAATAACGATAGTGAAAGTGAAAGCAGCAGGAATCTTATCAAAGTGCAATGGGAAGAAGAAGAAGAAGGGAGAGAGAGAGAGAGAGAGAGAGAGAGAGAGAGAGAGAGAGAGAGAGAGAGAGAGGCAGGCAGGCAATGAGGAAAACAAGCACATGCCATGAATCACCTGATTGGGAAAAATCAATAGGCCCAGCTGGAATGCATCTTTAAGTTTTATCTGTTGTACAAAGACTGAAATTTATTCACCAACAGGCTACTCGGCAGCAAATAGCAACAGTCACTAAGCAGTCACATACTCTAGACTTGCTGACTTATTACTCTTATTTTTTTTCATCTTTTTTTGTTCATATTCAGCTACATAACAATGGTCTCATGTCAACTCTTAAGAGTCTGTTCTCTATGACAGACTTTGTAGTGGTGTATTGATGCTGAGTACTACAATATACTATACAAGTACACACACACACACACTCACAGAAACATATATATATATATATATATATATATAATAAGTTATTATACTGCTATATATTACCTTTATAAAAAAACAAAATATATCTGGGTATGTCTATCTGTTTGTCTCTTTATTTCTTTCTATATATAAATATATAAATATATATTTTTAAAAAAATTTGTCTATTTTCTTTAAAATATATATTCTTATATATATATATATATATATATATATATATATATATAAGGGCCAGTTTATCTCAGTCGGTAGAGCGTTTGGCTAGAAACTGCGAATTTCCTAGTTCGATACTGGCCCTCGCCAATTCAGCGTATGAGTAGCACAGAGATCTGTGTGGTAAAGTAAGGAGCTGATGGTAGGTGTGGCGCTCCACATCAGACGTAAAAACAATCTCCTTGGTCTAGTGCTAGTGAAAAGGGGATAGACTCCCTCGCTGATTGGCTGATACCGACTTTAGGCCACCCCGACAACTTTTACTTATATATATATATATATATATATATATATATATATTCTTTTTCTATATATTTTTGATGTTAATTTTATTTTATATTAATATATTAATATATATTACTTTTTGACTAACCCTCATCCACACGGTCGCAACATATTGCAACATTTTACCGGATGTCAGCCTTGTTCTCAACAAACTTTTAAGAAAGAAAAAAAAGAAAGAGAGAAATAAGAAATTACAGTTATTCGCCCATTTCATTCATAAAGGAGGAGAAGAAGAAAGAGAGGAAAAAAAAGGAGAGGAAAAGGAAATAAGAAGAGAAATTATAACCACACAAATAAAAAAACATAAGCACGTCATTTCTGAAAATAAACTCTGATGATGAAGTTCATGCTTTGAAATCGATAAGACATATAAAACATCTTTTTGTCTTTATTTTTTACGCATTGTATTGCCTTTGAATTTTATCATTTTATAATATATATATAATTATATATATATATAATAGATGAATATTTGTTTTAATAAATCATAATTTTTGATAATTTCTCTAGACTACAATGCTACACATTGTATATCTAAATCTATAAAAAATTTTGAATACTCTCATGACAGCACATTTTGTGAAAAAAAAAGAAGGAATACTGTTAATGATAACCAAATAAGTTTGTCACATTTCATCTGACTTGGAAATAATATTTTTTGAAGGAGCTTCCTGACATGGCTCCTTAATATTACACTGATGATGGTTAATATACCCAATATATATATATAAAGTAAAGTAAGTCGTCGGGGTGGCCTAAAGTCGGTATCAGCCAATCAGCGAGGGAGTCTATCCCCTTTTCACTAGCGCTAGACCAAGGAGATTGTTTTTGCATCTGAGTTGGCGAGGGCCGGTATCGAACTAGGAACCTTATGGTTTCTAGCTGAACGCTCTACCGACTGAGCTAACCCGGTATATATATATATATATATATATATATATATATATATATATATATATATATATATATATATATTTATATATATATATATATATATATATATATATATATATTTTTTGTTGTTTTATATATATATATATATATATATATATATATATATTTTCGTTGTTATATATATATATATATATATTATATATATATATATATAACAACGAAAATGATCAAGCATAGACAGAACAATTTATTTGTTCATAAATAAGCACATCCTCAGAATATTAGTCCGCCCTGTCGGCTGGAGCATTAGAATGCACCAACTGCACATCTGTAGAGGGGTAAGACTCCCACAAATGGGGTCACCTGTTGGCTGTGGGTGGCAACCCGTGATGCTTAAGGATAGAACCCGGGTGGCTGAGCAGTCCATGATTTGCAATATTCCACTTTAGCTTTTCTTGGGCTAGACGGGTGGTCGGAGAGGCCCCCTCCTATCAATCGGCTGGCCACGTCAAGCCCTAGCACCTATATGATTGCCCCAACCCTATTGTCCTTATGGCAAATCCCAATTCTTCTTATCATATGGGTGCTAGAAGGCGGTGGCTGAGGGTCTACATGTCCTGGGAATGACGTTAAACTCTATCTGATGGTGAGGTTCCAGTTTTGGAGGTCTGGGGAATGTGGAGCACCCCTTCATCACCATTGCTCCCTTGTCCACTCTGACCCGGAGTGGTAGTACCTGTTAGGATCCCATCTATGGGTTAAATAGAAAAACATGAGTTTATAAACAAAATTGTATTATGCATTAAGAATTGATTTATTTCACAACTTTGTCAGCATTAAATGACCCACTGAGGTTGATATCCCATAAAACAAAACAAACCAAACCAAGCCACTTACCTCCTACCATACAAGACATGGTGGATACTACTGAAGAAGTAAGCGTTGTATATTGATAAACCATTGTTTTTTGGATGGTTAGTGTAGAGTTTGATTTTGAATTAAAAGTTGTTGGAATTTAAAATCCATTGGCTTAGATGATTGATAGGAAATAACCTTTAAATAACCTTCTTTCTGGCTACACACTGACTGTGGGAATGAAGGCCTAGAGCTTAGTCAGTTAGTTAGACTGGAGATGTTATGATACAAACAGGCACTGGTTTTGACTCTGCCATGACACCTGATTACAATATGAAGGCTCCTGAGTTCAACTATAAGATTACTGAGTTTGACATGAAGGTTCATGAGTTTGACAAGAAACACCTGAAGAAGGCCGGAAGGCATATTGGCTGAAACGTTGTGTATATAACGATAAAGATGAGGTCAACAGTCTAAGAAATTTAAATAATACAAGATGATAAATGTCTTTGTCTGTCAGTCTCTCTTTTATATGCATATTTTGGAGGTGCATAGTGTAATGGTTATCAACATAAGAAATGGATTCAGCAATTCTAGCTCAAATCTTCGATGAAGCTGTTTGTGTTTCAGAGAGCACTAATAGTCTTCGGAAAGGTATGCATCCAACTATTTTCCCTTTAGGTATAGATATATAGTAAGGCAGACTGGGCTCTTTGATCTTGATTAGGCAAACAGGTTAGGAGAAAGAAAACACTGAATTCAAACCACTTAAACTCTACTTAAGAAATTGATCCTGTGTCACATCCTACTTGTGTGGAGGGGTTGGTATATATATACATGCATATATATATATATATATATATATATATATATATATATATCAAAATATGAAAAAACAAAATATTCAGAGGATGTATTTATTTTTGAATGATAATATGATAATGTTTAACAGTTTTTTTTTTTGTAAACCTTCTTAAGAACTGAGTACAGAAAAAAATATAAATATGAATGTACAATGAATGCAATTCCCTAACCTCTAGGCATAAAATAGCCATAGAAGAGTTGACATACTATTAATATCAATCAATCAAAAACAATCGAAATGACGAGGAGGGGTGCTTAACTTAAAAAATTAATTCCATAAATTAAGTATTTCCTGACCATAAATCAAGGTTTGATCTATACATAACATTGACTTACACAGGATGATATAAAGAAGGTATTTACCCAACGCATTTGTCACAGGTAGGATGTGACACAAGGTTGCAAGTATGGAGCATCCAACAAGGATCAAACTCACAATTCAGTAATAATGGATCTGCGAGACCAACTTGCTAACCATTACACCATGATGGGATGCCAAATAAAGTATATCTCTAAATGTGTAAAATTTTACATATTACAATTTTAGTTCAGTCGGTTCCTGGTTTGATACTGGCCTTTGCTAACTCAGTGCATGAGTAGCATGGCTTGGAACCGTGTAGTAAAGTGGGGAGCTGATTGTAGGTGTAGCGCTCAACCTCAGACACAAATACCAACAATAGGCCAACTCAGACACAAATATAATCTTCCTGGTCTCGTGCTTATGAAAAGGAGATAGACTCCCTCACTGTCCAGCTGATAGCAACAATAGGCAAC
This sequence comes from Doryteuthis pealeii, assembly GCA_023376005.1. Lineage (NCBI taxonomy): Eukaryota > Metazoa > Mollusca > Cephalopoda > Myopsida > Loliginidae > Doryteuthis > Doryteuthis pealeii. Next base: position 90,329,944 of record CM042139.1, on the reverse strand, counting down.
CCCACCGGCTTTACTTTTATAATTTTAATAAATTAAAACAACTTTAGTTTTAATTAATAAAAATTCCAAAGAAACAAAAAAATTAATTTTATTATTCTCCATCAGACACTTATTTTATTTTTGGTAAATTTGTTGATAAAAGTGAATATTAATTCCAAAACAATTCAATACTATATCAATTAATGAAAATTTGTTTTGTTTTCTATTTTTTCTTCTTTTTTCTTATTTATGAATTCTTTCTAGGAAAACCAAGTAAAAACCCATGAATGACATTCCAAAAATTGTAATTATGTATTACGATGGTAGTGTAAATGTAGCAATTATGTGTAATGAGTTTGTAAAAGTAGCTGTGGAGTCTTCCAGGAATTGTGATAAAAAAAACTTAATGCTGAAATGAATAATAAATAAACTAGCAAACTGTAAAACAAATAACAGGAGGTTGAGTTGAAACAGATGCTCTCTTTTATGTATTATTTTTGGTAATGAGTAATAATTTACAAAAAGTTTTTGGTTTGGTTTGTTTTACGGCATATCAATCTCAGTGGGTCATTTAATGCCGACAAAGTTTTGAAATAAATTCATTTTTGATGGATAACAAATTTTGTTTATCAACTCATGTTTTTCTATTTAACCCATAGATGGGACACAAAAGGTTTTGTGTAAGAATTAATTTTTATATGTGTATAGTGTACATAACTGTTTTTAGTATTCTGTTTTAATCATTTACTTGCATGTCAGTCCAGGATTACTTTTAGAATAAAAACTTGGCTGTCGTCAAGAAATTTGGGATTGATATCTTTTTGTTTCAGCCTAGAGAATATAACACCTGTCTTCTTTGACTGCTGTACTGCTACTGGCTAGCATGGTGGATTCTGTATATTCAGACCTACTAAGTTTTAATATTTTTATTGTCATTTAATATGTCAAAGCTTTTAACAAATAATGATTGATAAAAATAAATATATAGGAAATTAGAAAAACAAAACTTTTTTTCAAATAAACTTCTATCTTAAAAAAAATAGAATTAAAGTGACTTCAATGATTAACGGCATGTCAACCTGTTTAGGGTTATCTTATGCTGAGAGGTTAGGGACTCACGCTCCTTGTATATATGTACATATATACATCTTGTGTAATTATTTTTTTCTTAGGATTTTTTTTCACACAGTCCTATTGAATGTGAATAAGTTTGGAACAGATCTATTTTCGTTACTTTTTTTGAATATTTATTAACAAGAAAATGTATTTCTCTGAATTTTTGAGATGAGGCTTGATGAATAGTATTATCTGCATTATTCAGACTATTGTCCTCATCTTCATTGTTATCTGTATAATGTTTTGGCCAATATGCCCTCCGGCTTTCTTCAGGTATTTTTTGTCGGACTCGGGAACCTTGTCGGACTCCGGAACCATTTTGGACTTGGAAATCTTCTTTTCGAACTCGGGAGCCTTCTTGTCGTAATTGGGAGCCATCACAGAACTTTGAACCTAACATTTTATTCAGTCCACGGGGGTATCGTGTTCTCATTCCACTAACCATAGCTGGGGTAGAGGCGTTAAGCTGTGTTATTTATTATTCTATGTTACTGCTGCCCCTGACCAGGATTGAACCTGCAGTCTAGAGATAACTGTCACTTAGAACTGTCTTAACCTAACTTCTTTTATCCACTAGGCCATGTGTCCAATTGGACAGAAACGTTGTAAAGATAACAATGAAGATGAGGACAATAGACCAAATGATGAAGATAATACTAAGAAATTGTATTAACATTTTTTTTCCATAAGGAAATATATGCTTGTCTATTTGAGTTTTTTTTTTTCTGTTTGTTCTTTGTCTTATAAGTGAATAAAGTGAGTGATGTTCATTTAGTGATGTGTTCAATTTGTTAATTTTGTATATTCAAGGTGAATTGCTCAATGATTCATCTCTGTGAGATAGGAATTCGGGAATACCGATGGCTGGGGTTCCCCAGCGATAGATCCTTTCTCTATTTGACCCATAGATGGGACCCTATTGCTCCAGTTCATAGAAGGCCTAAGAGTTTGTTTATTGATTTTAAAGGCATATCAATCCGTCTGGGGTTAGGAAGTGATACATATCATGTATTTATATTTATACTTTTTAGTAATTGGTTTTAAAAGTGTTTTAGCATTATTGGTGATTATGTTGTATGATATTGATTTGTTTCATGTCTATATTCTATGGTATAATTTTATTTCTCTCAAAAAAGAGAGAATATCCTCCATGTTGACATTTTCAAACAGATCTTTCATGTTGTTTGCTTTAAAATAACGGTTTCTGATGTGAGCAAGAAACCTGCATTCTATGAGAATAAGTGTTTAACTGTCAAAGGTGTTTGACATGTTCCACATTGTGATTGTTGTTCTTGTTTGAGTATATTGGAGTGCGTTAGTCTTGTATGACCAATGTGTAATCGGGACACAATGACTTGTTCCTTTCTCATCATCATCATCATGTCGCGCAGTTTGCACGGATATGCATGATGATCTCTCGCCAGCCTTCCCTATCATTCATTGACTCTGGCAGCTCCTCTGCACAGCGGCCAGTATCCCTACATAGTTGGTCAATGTAGGTCCTGGCTGGGCGGCCCACATTAGAGTGCCCATGTGCTGGCTTCCACAGTAGTACATCACTTACGATTTCGTCCTTGCTTCTCCAGCAGTGACCTGCATGTCTAGTCCGTCTCACTCGTATGGTTTGTGAGATGGGGGACAGGTGGCCATACAGTTGCTCTTTTGTGGGGTGCTGTTTCCACGACCTATCCAGGACCACCCACAGCATTCTCGTGCAGCTCCCATCTAGCTTATTCTCAAGACGCTTCGTTAGGGTCCAGGTGGTACAGCCATACAGTAGTACCGACACAACCACAGCCTGGAAGAATCGTCTCTTTAGCTTGTCAGGGAGATCCTTTCTAGACTTCCTTAAAGTTGATCTCCAGCCTCCCAAAGTGGGTTTGATTAGGAAAGGTAATAGCATTAAATCCTCCAAATTAGAGCCTCATTATCAAATGCAGTTTAGTGTCTTATCCAGGTTTTCTTACCCCTCTGTAGGGGATAAAGTCAGTGTATTCTGAGTCCTGCTGTGAGGGTGGAAATTAATTTCTATGAAAATAAAATCATGACTATGCATATTTACAAGTTAGAACTGCTGAGATCTCTGCTAAGATTGCAGGAATCCTGTGCAATTTCTGGACTTTACCTGAAAGTGAAAGTAAATGATTTTCCTGAAGTTGATTATTAGTTTTACAAGCAGCAATAAACACCCTCCAGGTGGTGTAAAAATTAATTTTCAAAAGATATTGCCTGAGATGAGGAGTTAAAAATTCAATGTCAGAGGCTTTGTATCATAAGTAAGTAAAATCAACAAATTTATTTAAAGAGTAAAAAAAATAAAACAATTTGAAATGGAAACTTAGTCCTGCCCCCCCTCAAATAAAATGCAGCATGCATGTATTAACTATTAATTAAGTAATTACTTTGAATATTTTGCAGATAAATTTTAGGTATTTACACAAAATCGTAGGTATCTATTTATTTGTAAAGTTTTTAGTTAACTTCTTGTTACTGGAAGAAAAAAAAGGCGAGAGTAAAAAGAAATTTTTAAAAAATTGCTTACTCAAATTTTGAGTGTATATAACAAAGGGTTGATTTTATTCTATGTATTAATGATTTTGACTATAAATTAAATACTCATTAATAGACTTATGTAATTGATGTAATGAATATGTAAATACCTTGGTGCCCCCTCACTATAATCTGATTGGACAGTGTCATGTATAAATATTTGACACTGGTAATACAAGCACCTAAGCCTAAGCCTACCAGCCTAAACTTACTCACCAGACTACACCACGACTGCTCAGAATACGTACTGCTATTTGACGTACCAGCTACTACTGCAATAATATACCAAATACCAACTTCATAATATATCCCTTAACCCGGATACATCAGTAATCATTGAGAATATTGTGATGTAAGCTGTAACATAGTTTTGGTTACAGACAGAAATGGGTAATTTATGAGGAAGTGCGTCCTGGTCTCCTGCCTCATTAATTGCTACCCGGTGACTATTAAAATAATGACCCCAGCTACGGTGTTACTTGAAAGAAAACAACCAACTTAGGGCGTTAAATGTATTTTAGGGGGGGGGGCTTCTCTTTTTTATCGTAATTCTTATTTATTTATCGTAATTTGTCGTAATTCTTGTTTATTTATCTATATTATTTTTATCTATATTATTTTGTTTGTTTAATGTTTATCTATCTATCTATCTATCTATCTATCCCTTTCTATTCCAAACTATTTCCATCTTCATATCTAAACAGGAATTATGATAAATAAACAAGAATTACGACAAATTTCTATAAATAAATAAGAATTACGACAAATTACAATAAATAAATAAGAATTACGACAAATAAGAGAAGCCCTACCCCTAAAATACATTTAACGCCCTAAGTTGGTTGTTTTCTTTCAAGTAACACCGTAGCTGGGGTTGTTATTTTAATAGTCACCGGGTAGCAATTTATGAGGCAGGAGACCGGGACGCACTTCCTCATAAATTACCCAGAAATCCACCCAATCTCCATTATAATATAATAGATTAGAGTATCAAGTTAATGAAGGCAATGAAGGGGTCCTTCACATTCTCCAGATCTTGAGAACTGGAGCCTTACCATCAGATGCAGTTTAGTGTTATACCTAGAACCCTTTGAGCGTTGGGTTGAAAGCTTAATGAATCATCTCTCCATCCTATGCTGTGTTCAGTGCCATGTTCATTTCTTTGAGGAGAGCTCATTGAGAGAAAATGAGTCGAGTTTAATCCTAAGGACATTACATTCCCATTCTACAAAAGGGTCCGGTCAGAATAATCTGATGGTTTCATGCCACTGTTCACGGGATAAAGGTACTTATTGTTCTGGATTGTCTTGTCAATTTAAATTGGCTGTGTCATTCTAATTTAATGAGAGATAATTACTCAAGTGATTAAAAATCTTCGCAATATTTTGGTTATGTGAGACACAATTCAACATCTCCATATGCTTTTACTGATGTTGTAAAAGTGACAAAAACTACACTGGACTGATTTGAACTCAACTGATACTCTCTAAGTGCTACTTGCCAGAGTAGCCTTTATGGTTTGGAGAAGGGACTTTGAATCCACAGAATCAGTTAGGCCTTCCTTGACATTGAGGTTCTTGCAAACTGAGCAACATTTCTTGAATCATCTGGTTATTCTTATCTTATTATAATGGAGATAGTGTGTTTTTCTGTCTGTAATTAAAACTATATAACTACTCAAGTCACAATTCCCTTACTTATTTACGTCACATTCTCCATGATTTTATTTTCATCTAAAACTCAATTATTAATAAAATTGTTTTATATTGTTGATACTACTGACCATATCTACATACAAATAACACGCAATTGTATTTATATATACAACAAAATAGTGGTCTACAGTGTGAACGGGAAGGCTAATTTGCATATTGATATTAAAAATTTGATTTTAACAAATATGTTCTTAGTATTATTAATTTCTAATCATAAATCTTAAAAGAAATCCATCAACAAGAAGAAATAGCTGCAATTTTATTCTTTACTTTATATCTAAACTAAATAGTTAAATTAGGCAAATTTAGCAATGAATGATGGGAGTGATGGAAAAGTAAGTTTAAGTTGTTCTATTTTTTTTATTATACCCCTTTCTGTTTCAAATCTTTTTATCTGCATTCTTATTTAGTTTCATTAGCCTTTCTAGTATATATATAATAGCTCTATCACTTATATTAAGCACTCCACTTATAATACCACAAAAAAACTTGATCCACCACTAAGTGGACTAGTGATAACTATATACTATTACTATATATATCAATATATATCTATTCAACTGCACCTTAACCTTTTGCACAACAAATGTTTTTTGGTTGATTCCATGGTAGGTGTTATGACCCAGTTGGAACTCCTCTATACGTACATAAAGGGCAGTTGTGTGTATGTATGTCTGGAGTAAACTACGAAAATAAAACAACTAACGACAATGTAAATATATATACACATTCACTATCACCAGAGCTTGATTTTTGTGCAAAAATAATGAAGGTTTTATCTATATCTGGATAGATAGTTAAAAATTAGGATTTGAATAATAATAAAAGTCATTGGTTGCATTCGTTATTAAAATATAAAGCAATTATGTAAGACCCAAATAATCAATGGATCTGTAAGACTTAACTTTTTATTATACCCCTCTACCCAGGTAACACAGGGTAGCCGATTCTAATAAAGAATAAGTTCTCAAATTAGACTACATTGCACATTCATCTGTGCAGCTTTCAAATCAAACATGGAGTGAATCAATGCACAATATGTCAGCACACCAACTACCATGATACTACCAATTACAAGGGCTTGAACAGCTTCGATCACATGATATATGTGCTACAAATTAGCATGTACGTATTTACCTCATACTCCACTTGTATGGGTTGGACACAAGGTCTCGTTTTTACGTGGGCGCAAAAAAATTGCGTCGATCCCGTCGGCATTCCCGCTCAAGGGGGGCACCTCAGGCACTGGGCAATAAACCCAGCCCTGGCCCTTTAAATCAAGGGGGCAGGTATTGCCTGGAGGGATAGCCCCCTGGGATCAATGCTATTAATCAACTTAACTGATTCAGCGGCCCGAAGTTCACTGGACCCCCGGCTGGACGGGTAAGTATATTTAGCATGTACCAAAAATATTTTAAGGGGAATTTCCCATGGCATAGTGGCTAATGTGTTGGACTGTGAAATTGACATAGGTGAGTTCAAACTCTAGTCTCACTATTACATTCACTTTTGGACAATACCCTTGGGAAATATATTACACCTCTTATCCCTCCAGCTATGGGTTAAATAGTACCACTACTGTTCTTCTAAAAGAATGGTGTGTAGTATAATGGTTGTTGTCATAGGAACTGGTCTCAGCAACCTGAGTTCAAATTGTTGACAAGAATATTTGCAATTCACATAGTGCTAATACTCTTGGGAAAGGTGTGAATTCAATTATTCTCTCTCCAATTATGGATAAATAGTAGGACAGACTGGGCTTTTTAACCTTGGTTAGTCTAGGAAAATGAAAACAATGAATTCAAACCTGTCAAATTCTGCTTAAGAAATTTACCTTGTGTCATATCCTACTTGTGAAGAAATGTTGGTAAATATATACAAGGTATGTCATAAAAGTATCAAGATTGAAGCTGTATTTACCAAGATAGAAATGAACAATGAATGGAACTTTTCTTCAGAATACAAGGAATGTCATAAAAGTGCTGAATTTGAAGCTGTATTTACCAAGACAGAAATAAACATTAAATGGAACGTTAATTAAAAGACAAAAACAAGGTGTGTCAAAAAGTACAAAAAAATCTTGATACTTTTTGACACACCTTGTATATATGGATGGATTTGGCATTAGATAACTCGCAAAGGTTGATATGCCATTAAGCTAAGAAACCAAAGCAAAATATTGCAAAACATTTGACTGCTATGTTGCCAGCTATTTTGTCTTATTGTGTAATGGTATTTTCTTTGATTTTTCTTTTATTTATACAATTATTCATTTGTTTGCATATAGACTTCCATACATAAAAAGAAATAAAAAAATGTGTATTTTAAAACCTTTTGTTTTATTTATTCATGTCATGTTCTGAAGATTTTTTTTGTTGTCTTTTTCTTTTTCTTTAAAGAAATGGATTATGTTGTTAACATTAATGGATAATCTTAATTATGCTTATTGTTTAATCTATTTGGCTCTAAGCTAGCATGTCTTTAATAAGAACATTATCTTGTTTGCTTACAAAATAAAAAGACATTTGTAATAGTAGCTTACACAACAAATAAATCTGCTTGATATTTTGCCTACAGAGTGTTTTTCTATATTAAGATTTTACTTAGGAAGGTAATTAGCAATCCAGTTTCTTATATACAATTTTTTTTTATAATTCCTTCACATAAATAGAAAATAATTACATTGTCTTAAAAGTCATTGTTCATCAATATATAATATATATATATATATATATATATATATATATATATATATACATAAATACATACACACTCTCTCTCTCTCTCTCTCACACACACACACACACACACCACACACATATATATATATATATATATATATATATATATATATATAAGTAAAAAATATAACAGAAGACTTTGATTCTTTGCATTATAGCCTTTTTTATATTTTTTACTTATATAATTTTGCTCTGTGACTCTGACAATAAGAGCACACATTGAACTTTGCAAACTGTGACACATTTAAAAAAACTTCTATGTCGTAAGGAATATTTCTTCCGGATTTTGGGAATATATATATATATATATATTATATATATAATTGATAATTGAATCATATTACCACGACAGAACTCGGCAAACACCATTGCGACATCCGGAGCACTGGACAGCTGTTTCGACTCCATTTGGTCTCATCAGCAGTGCATATCACAATCCCGCCACTAGAGATTGAACCAGCGGACTACAGCGTGAAGAGCGGGACTTAACACACTGGGCCACAGCCCATGCCACAAACGGAGAATGCCAAATCATCTAGCAAGTACATTAATCACTGCGCAGCCACCTACCGAATTGGAAGTCGTTGTTCTTGAGGGTGACCTTGCCCTTTGTAATCCTGATGGATTATACAGGTTAATGGCTGCGCAGTTTGAATTAATGTTACTATGACTAGATGATTGGCATTCTCCGTTTGTGGCATGGGCTGGTGGCCCAGTGTGTTGAGTCCCCGCTCTTCACTCTGTGTCCGCTGGTTCAACTCTAGTAGCGAGATTGTTGGTATGCACTGCTGATGAGACCAAAAGGAGGTCGAAACAGCTGTCCAGTGCTCCGGGTGTCGAAATGGTGTTGCCGAGTTGTCTGGTCGTGTAATATGATCAATTATCAATTATATATATTTCCTCTATCAAATTTAATATAATATATATATATTTATATATATATATATATATATAGAGAGAGAGAGAGATATAGATTAGTAATTATTATGTAGTTATCATTAGCCCACTTAGTGAGTTAGTAGTGGACCAAGTTTTTAGTGGTATTTTAAGTGGAGTGCTCAATATGTGATAGAGCTATATATATATAAGAATGAATATGAATATATATTAGTTTATATATATATAAAGTAAAGTAAAGTCGACGGGGGTGCTCTAATGTCGGTATCAGCCAGACAGTGAGGAGTCTATCCCCTTTTCACTAGCGCTAGACCAAGGAGATTGTTATTGCATCTGAAGTGGAGCGCCACACCTACATCAGGTATATATATATATATATATATATATATTATATAAATATAATATGGGATATTAATTATAAGAATCCAGAACGTTGGGCGCTCTCAGTATATTGATATTGTCAATGGATTTAGTTACTTGTGTTATTGAGTACCATCCTTGTTCGAATATATCGCGGAACTCAACACGTCACACACGTACTATACGTTATATAACGTTCACTTGACTGACCATATATTGCAGCTTAGCAACAATATAGATCAGAGTATACATTGAGCGAGAATTTTAGGAACTGTCATGTGGCACCCTACAATATTTACTGTATCCAATATGATTGTGTGTGTTGGGTTGTATATGTATGTCCGTTAACACTTAGATATCTGTTTAAGTAAATTTGTAGTGTTTTACACACACAGCACACTCACCACGCACATCACACACACACACAAACACATAACCAACTAATACTCACTATCTATATAATCCCTTCTCTTAATGATCACTTATAGAGAATATAAAATGAAAATTTGCTTACTTGAAATTCTTTACTCTATACTGTGAAATGAATGTTAATATAAGTTTACATTCTTAAGTGTTTCTTTCACTAAATCAAGCTTTAAGAAAATCAAAATAATTAATTGGTTCCTTTTCGTTATCGTAATGCAGTAATAAACGATCTTTGATATAATGTCTGACAAGGATCACTATTCCCGTTTGCAGTCATCCAATCATTTAGACCTTCAAATGCGAGAAATATCAATCATCTATCATTATAATCATCATCATCATCATACAGATCGTGCTTCAGCATTGTATATTCCATGACTCTCACACCATCTTCTCTACTCGGTACTCTAGTGTCATTGTGCATCATCTCATGAATTCATTCTCATCTAAAGCTGATCATGTAGACATTTTGACAACATAGCACACCGAGTGTCCATGTGCTGTGCTTCCACAAGGAGACATATTTGTTAGTCTTCCCAGCCTTGTGCCTGAGCATGTTGTTACATCTTCTGTGATGTCCTTTGTCGTGATAAACTGCTTTCATTGTGGGGTTGTTGTTTTTTAGTTTTATTTCAGTCTCAAGTTTTGTGTCAACACACATGTAGTTTATTCTCTAGTGCTTTGCTAGAGTTCAAGTGTGATATGCGTAGCCACTAAGTACTTATTGTACGCTTGGAGGAATTGTCGCTGTAAATCATATGCGTCATATTTCCATATAATGCTAAATGTCTGTCCTAACAGCAGACCATGCATTCCATTGTTGGTGCATTA
>CM042139.1:90311829-90316829 GCA_023376005.1 Doryteuthis pealeii | reverse complement strand
TGAAGGGATTTAATTCTTGAAATATAGCAAAAATAAACATTTATCTATTTATTTATTCTCATGTTTCATTCCTAATGGCCTTTAATTGTAAGTGCATTAGATTTTTCTTCACGTGCTTTTACTTATTTAGTTTATTTAATTATTTTAGTTAAGTATATATATATAGACCATGCCATTTCTTATATATATATATATATATATATATATATATATATATATATATATATATATATATATAATATTATATATATGTAAAAATGGAAATTGGAAATGAATCCGACAATATGAGGAAGAATGAATAAAGAAAAGAAAGAATGGAATGGATAATAAAAGAAGAATTTAATCAATATCACTTACACATGTGTTTCGGTCAGTTCATTTGTGTGAAAATATTTCGTACACAGAGAAGATTCGACCTTCATCAGAGTGAGATTTTGTTTTGAATCATTTGAATTTCAAAACAAAATCTCACTCTGATGAAGGTCGAATCTTCTTTGTGTACGAAATATTTTCACACAGATGAACTGACCGAAACACATGTGTAAGTGATATTGATTAAATTCTTCTTTTATTATCCATTCTTTCTTTTCTTTATTCATTCTTCCTTATATATATATATATATATATATATATATATATATATATATATATATATATATGATGAGATTTGATAATTTGCTTTAGAAGCATTTTTGAGTAAATATAACATCAGGCTTTTCATATTTTGAATGAATTTTATATATTAATTTTTCATAGCAAAAATACTAAATTAAATTTTTGAAATAAAATAACTAATGCATTATAAAATTCATTAATTGATAAATCAATACTGAAAATTTCATTAAAATCGGATAACTACCTCATTTTTGGTAAAAGATTTTTCCATCCCAAATGTTACGTTAAAATTGTAAACAAGCGCCTAAAACCATTGAAAAAAAGGCTGAATGGTGGATCGTGTCTAAATTGACAAAAAAATCGTTTTAAATCTTTTAAAAATAAACTGCATATGTAATGATATTTTTCTTTTTTTAATGATGGTCATTATGCTACTACTTATCATTTTAGACAAAAGTTTGACCTTAAATAATAGATTTAATTAATTTTAATTTGTTTTTAAAACCTAGCAGACGACAAATTTGGGTAACCCTAGACTATAGTCTTATTAGTTGGGTAGAGGTGGGTTGGATTTCTAATGAAGTCACATAATGCTATTAATATGGCTATAAGCATGTAATGACCCCCTCCCATTTGAAAGTACCGGGTACTTTACCAACAGCTTTACCCTGTTACCATCTGTAAATTTTTATACGCTTGAGAGATACCTCTCAACCAATAACTTCATCCTGATGCCTAACATAGAAAAGTTGGCCACAAAACAAAGGTAAATAATAAATAAATTTTGTGTACATGTTCGTGTTAATAATTTGTCAATGTCATGTCTTTCGTTTTTCTTTTAGTTTTTGTAAATAAATAATTTTTTTCTAATACCGGTAAATTTAAGATCGAAAAGCAATTTTATGTATTTTTTTTTCATTGTAAGAAAAAAAAAGAAGAAAAAAAAAAAAAAAAACCCAAACAAACCTTGTTCTTATTCTGAGTCTTCATCTTAGACTTTGCTAAAAACTTCTGACAATATTTATTTTTTTCTTTCTTCACCATAAAAAGGCGAATTACGCTTATCATTTTTTGTGAACATAAACTTAAACGAAAAAGGTTTTTTTATTAAATAAATAATTTACTCTAATTTGAAATAAGGATAAGAATAAATAATTTATTTTTAAAACAAACAATTTTAACTGTTCCTATTAATCATATTTCAGTAATAGATATTTGCCGCTCATCCCACTTATGAGGGCGTGACACAAGGACATTTTTTATGTGGGCCCACCCACAAGCCGAAGCTCATGGGTGGTAGGCACAAAAAATACGTTGATCCCGTCGGCATTACATCTCAAGGGGGCGCCTCAGGCGCTGGGCAATAAACCCAGCCCTGCCCCTTTAAATCAAGGCGGCAGGTATTGCCTGGGGGGGGGGGGCAGTCCCCTGGGATCGACGCTATTAATTATATTTACCGGTCCAGTGGCCGAAGCGCACCGGACCCCCGATCCGAAGGACGGGTTGGTAAGGTATTTGCCTCTCATCCCACTTATGAGGGCGTGACACAATGACTTTTTTTATGTGGGCCCACCCACAAGCCGAAGCTCATGGGTGGTAATCACAAAAAATGGTAGTAATATATCATCCACTGAAAGTGATGTCATGGCATACAGAGCAAAGGCTTGGACTACTATGAGCAGATAATCATTCATATGTATATCTGATCTCACTGAGAAGATTAAGCGTGACATTCTTCCAAGCCGTAGCCCTGTCGGTGCTACTGTATGGCAGCACTGCATGGACCCTAACAAAGTGCTTGGAGAATAAACTAGACGGGAGCCAGGATGTTGCATGCTGCCTTGAACAAATACTGGAAGCAGCACCTCACAAAAAACACAGTTGTACGGTCACCCGCTTTCTTATTGCACAAACCATCTGTATGAGGCGATCAAGACATGCTGGACACTGCTGGAGACGTAAGGGCAAACTCATAAGTGACATTCTCCTATGGAAACCCACATACGGATACACCAGTGTAGGTCAACCAGCAAAAATCTACATTAATCAGATCTGTGTGGATTTTTGATGCCGCGCGGAAGACTTACCAGGAGCAACGACCAACAGGGACGTTTTTGCGAGGGAAAGTCATGGAAATTTGTGATAACAGTGTTACCAGATGACGACGAAGACGACGATGTTGAGGATGATGATAATGACTGTAACCTATAGGATACAAATTACAAACATGATGGAATAGCATATAAACAATATAATACATTGATTCATATCATTTTATGATCCTTACATAAAACTCATCATATATTATAAAAAATCTATAACTCCAAAACATTTAGCTGCTTATAATATTGAACCAAAAATGCCGCTTCAAACAAGAACAATATTATGTATAAATGTGTTTACGAGGAGATTGTATCTATAATAATAATAATAATAATAATATAATAATAATAATAATAATAATAATATAGTAGTAGTAGTAGTAGTAGTAGTAGTAGTAGTAAAAAATGAAGTCGGCAGAGTGGCCAATTGTCAGTATCAGATATTTTTGCGTCTGAGGTGGCGCGCCACGCATACCATTAGCTCCCCACTCTACTGCGCAGATCCAAGCTGCACTAATTATACGCTGAGCTGGAGAGGTCCGGGATTAAACCTGGAACCTTGTGGTTCCAAGGCAGATTCTCTACTGACTGAGCTAAACCAATAATAATAATAATAATAATAATAATAATAAGAATAATAAGAAGAAGAAGAAGAGCGGCACGATAAAATAGGACATTACTTTTACTGGAAAATGTGCAAGTACACTGGAATAACGGCATCTGAAAAATGGTATTAACAACAACAGGCAAATAATCCAAAGAAGCTACTATTGTCTGGGACTTTGCTATCTAAACTGATATAAAAAAAACAAAGAGCAATAGGCCAGATAAGCAGACAAGGATTATAAAAGAAAAACATGGCTTTTGATTGATATGTCAGTGCCAACAGATAATAATATATCAGTCAAAGAGTATAATAAGATAAGTAAATACAAAGACCTGGAAATAGAAATTGAAAAAAAAAATTGTGGCACCTTAAAACTACCGCCATGCCAGTAAGAGTCAGAACTCTGGATATGATCAAGAAAGGGACAGATAAACACATTAGCAAGATAACTGGCTGGCCCAGCCAATATGAGATACAAAAATAAAATCCACTTTGTGGAACTACTCATCTCCTGAGGAGAGTACTAAAAATGTGAGTGGAAAAAAATAACACCCCGCAAAATCAAAATTACCCTCCACCCCCTAAAAAACACAAACAAAACATAAATACATAAAACTGGGGGAGCGTGGTGTATGATGTCGCCATAAATAGTCATGGCGAGACGAGTTAAAATTCTGGACAAGGCTTTTTGCATTTCTCATAGTGCTAATACTCTCGGGAAAGGTGTGCATACAACTATTCTTCTTTCAGCTATGTATAAATAGTAGGGACGGTTGGGCTCTTTAACCCTTTTAGGCAACCAGTCTAGGAGAAGGAATTCATACCTATCAAACTCTGCTTAAAAAATTATATTGTGTATATATGTTCGTGCTGAAAGGTTGATAAATATGTAAATGAAAGGTTAATGAGTAAGGATTGTATTTTTCAATATTTGCCCTGAATTTGTTTACGTTTTGGCATCCACTACCTTTAGTGTTAATTGAGAATTATGGTATTGGGTTGGTTTGTATTAGGGGGATATTTAGTCGAGTCTCTACTCACCAAGGTGCAATATTAGCATTAGTATATCCAATGATACACTATCCCTAAACAAACAAGTTCAATTTTTAAGCAGAGTTTAACAGGTTTGAATTCAAAGTTTTCCTTCTAGATTGTTTGCCATAACAACAGTTTGCAATACTATTAGGGTATTAGCGCTATGTGAAATGCAAACTACAGCATCCAAGATTTGAACTCGGGTCGCCATGTCCATGTCCTACAACGATAAACTTACACCACTCACCTACACCTTTTCCTTTACTGTCACAAGTATTTTTTTTTGTTTGTTTGTTTTCTTGTTTTTATTTTCCTGATAAAATGGCTTAAATCATAAATTCAACGATACTTCGTGATGAACAAGAAAGAGCAGATATTTGGCTCCGAATTCCAAAAACGCTCATAATTCACCTCCGACGGCCACAATCTACTGCATCGTTATATCATCATAATCACCATTCCTGTAACCTGGTTTGGTCGTAGGAGAGTTATGTAGCATGTAGTGGGTGTCATATACCCCTTAACAAATAGTGTATACAAGGTGTGTCATAAAAGTATCGAGATTGAAGCTGTATTTACCAAGATAGAAATGAACAATGGACGAAACCTTGTGTATATAAAAATAAAGATGAGGACAATAG
>CM042139.1:90264329-90306829 GCA_023376005.1 Doryteuthis pealeii | reverse complement strand
AGTTGTTGTTTGTAGTGTAAGGTTTATTCAGTTGGGAGGGTTTATTGTGGGAGAGAGTAGTATTGCATTAGTTATTAAAGATGCTTAATATATTAGTGACGGTATAATATATATATATATATATACTAGCTAAAGTACCCGGTCCATGACCGGACTAAAATGAAATTTGGATCACCAGGGAGTGAGAGAGAAAGTGGAAGACAGTAGTTAGAGAGGGGGTAAGAGGAAAATAATTCTTGAAACTAAAATCATTGAGAATTTGTATATTTCAGGATTTGTATTTTCTGTTTTATAGTTTAAAATTATTTCATATTATTATACAACAAATTGAAAGTATTCGTTTGTATATTTGTTTGTTATTGTTTTAAATTTTTTGTACATGACAACAATTCACATTTAGTTCTTAATTGCATGTTGAGTTTAAAAAGAAGCTGAGAATCAAAAATTTAAATTCTTCGTATTGCAATATCTATTTTTGCTAAAACCTAAGATAGTATTATAGGGACCACCAATTGATCAGTTTAGGCCATCTTGAATAAAACGGAAATATTTTGTTATTATTTATAATTAATTGATTTTTCATAGAATTTAAAAAAAAACTCTTATCGTAACTTGTTTTTAGCTACGTTAATTTTCAGTTGATTTAACAGTGCAAAAATGAAAACATTGTTTTTCAATCATAATTTTCATTATTTCCGTAAGCTAAAAAAAAGTTAAAGAATCATCAGGAGTTTATTAATGTTTTTTCTTTCAAATGGAAAAAAATTTTTCAAGAAAATATTAATTTTTCTGCAAGTTTCATAGTGTTAAATATAGGGGGGGGGGGGTAAATTTCACAAGGTAAAATTGGTGGTACCTAGTATTTTAAAAACATTGTTTTAAAAACGTTTTGGTGGACCTGATTATCTGGACTCCCCCCCCCATCTATTTTTTCCCTTCAGTTGATTATTATCGATTACACACCAATCTATCAGATTGAAAAAAAAATTCTTAAAAGTTCTTTATTATTTGAGTATTCACGGGTGCTCATTTCCTCGTATAAGTTTATAGTAAATTGATCCCCCATATCGGAACCGCTTGAACGGAACCCAAATTATTTATTTATTTTCCCATTAAACTACCCCCCTAACCCTAACCCTTACCCCCCCCTAGTTAAAATTAAGTTTTATTACAAAATTTATATTAATTACAAAACATCAATTTTCATAAAAGTTCAAATGTCACCTATGAAATCTCTATTTAAACATGCCAATTTTTCAGAACTGAAAAGTTGCACTATAAACTCAGCAATGTTTATTGACTTCAAAATAAAGAGTAAAATCATAAAACTTAAAATTTAATTTGTAAGGCAAATTCTGAGGAATATTTTAAATTGTATTTTGAATAATAATTTAAATGTTGGTTGTTAGTTGTTTTGTTTTATCAACTTTTCGGGTAATTTACTAACGAATCATGTCATTTTGATAAACAAAGCGCTTACAATTTTTCGTACTTACATATAATTTTTTTAAAAAATGTTCCAATAACTGGATATTGTCAGATAAACTTGAAATAAATTTCGTCTTACAAATAATTGACTACTTATCTCCAGTCGGGCCTTCGACTAAAGATAAAACACCGGATTTTGTCCATATTAGTAACCTTTGTTTTTGTTTGTTTTTTTATCGTGGTTTGAGAAAATAATTAGTTAACGAACCAAAAGAAAAACAGTTTCTAAGGAAATTCGTCAATCTTATTGTTATTTTTAACCCTTTAAAACTCTAACAATAAAAATTAAATAAATAAATTAAAGAATTAAAAGTCATTTTATTCGAATGAAAATCTTAGTTTAATTTATACAAATATGTAACCGTACTTACGACGTAAACTGATTTTCATGATACTGTTATTTACGGATTAAAATATTTTTTTAATAATGTAACCGTAAAGCGTGCATTTTGATTTTCTACAATTTTATGCATTACAAAAATTAAAATTAAAATGAGTGTACTGTACAATTTAAGAATATGGACAAACTCGCTGTAAAAAATAATTTAATCTATAAAAACACATACAAATTACATATTCAGAAAGACTAAGAGATTCTGAACTGCCGTATTCGTATTATCGCCTATACGTAGTATTTTTTTTTTTTTAACTCGCTGTAAAAAAAAAATAAATCTATAAAAACACATACAAATTACATATTCAGAAAGACTATTTCATCTTATTACTAAAGATATAGATATTTTAAAGATTAAAATCCTAAATAGGTAAGAGATTCCGATCTGACTGTTATAGACTGCACTGCTTGTATCGCAATAATCATAGGCGCGTGGCTATCCGAAGCCATTTTTTAATTTTTTAACTCGCTGTAAAAAATGATTCAATTAATAAAACTCACACAAATTACATATTTTGAAAGAGTATTTTCTTATCTTTCTAACGATATAAAAATTATTAAAGACTGGATCATAAATAGGCCATAAATTCGGAGCTGAACGGCTTAGACTGCAAAATTAATTCATTAAAATCAAAACTTCGCTGCTGTTATCGCTTTAACAATAAGCAGGCAGAGACAATATTTTATTATCAGGAGGGGCTGATATACGGACAGTTCCGCAAATTGGGTGATTTTGGATTAATTAATCGATTAAATCCCTTAATCAATAAAAATCAATAACCAAATTTGGAATTTTTCTTAGTTAGAACGATATCAATGTGTATGCAAGATTTTGAATCTGAGTGACCTCCCGTTTTTTTTTGTTATACGTCGACACGTACATACCAAAATCTCTGTTTTTATATTATATATATATAATATATATATATATATATATATATATATATATATATATTCGTAATTGACGAACAAATCAAACAGACCATCCAAAAAATAGACGCTAGCCACAAGGAAAAACATACTACAGCAAATACTTCTTCAAATAACAATTACTATCGCAACCAGTTGCACAGGAATTACAAACTTGATGAAATAGCACTAAAAAAAAAAAATAATTCGGAATAATGTTACTGCAACCACGCCTGATAATAAGGTAAAATTGATTATTTATTATGCAAAATTCAAAACCACTTACCTCGTTGTCCGCAACAATTCCTCTCCCCAGACAAGTAAGCTTAATGAGACCAATGTAGTATACAGATTTGAATGTCCCTTAGGAGATTGCACTCTCCCAGAAAATGAAAATACATACATCGGTTTTACCTCAACGACATTGTCACATCGTCTAACTCTCCATTTAACAGATAATAGCTCCATTTCACAGCACCTAAAATTACATTCATGCCCCCACTCTAATTACCGAAATATCTTAACGGAAAATACACACATTCTGCACAAAGAAAAAATAAACAAAAACTCCAAATACTAGAAGCTTTATACATAAAACAATATAAACCATCCTTAAACAAAATTAATTTCCAATGCAGTACTCACATTTTAAAATGCCTATAACACTTTTCCTATCAATCCTCTTCCTTCCAGCCTCCACATCCAATAATATAATTTGAAGAACTGGAACACATCACCCCTGATGATGGCGCTTCGAAGTGCCGAAAGTACTCGGGATATGAAGTTTGGTGGACTAATCCACGAATTCCACCCAAATATTAAAAAGTTGGCCAGAAAACTTGAAAAAATCGCAAATAAAATTGTGAAACAGATGTATCTGTTGTTTAATTCAACATGCATAAATGAAAAATGCTGCCCAAATACACACACACACACCACACACACACACACATATATATATATATATATATATATATATATATATGTGTGTGTGTGTGTCTGTGAGTTAAGGTAGTTTACTGTCAGTTTCTAGTCAATGCGATCATCAAACCAAATTTGGTCTGAAGATCGCATAGGCGAGAAAATGTCAGTAACCCGGTGTTGACTCCATGTACATGCTACCTTAACTCAAATATAAACGCTCTATTTATAATATTGAGCTCTATCTGCTTAGAAATATAGCACCCATATTATCCACAATATACATTTATATATCTATATCTATATCTATCTATCTATCTATCTATCTATCTATCTATATATATATATATATATATATATATATATATATATATATATATATATATATATATATAGATAGATAGATAGATAGATCCACTGAGAAAAATAAAAAAGATACTATTACAACATTCTCCTTTTCTCATATATTTCTCTTTCCATATTTGTATTGAGTACTGTTCGGAGGTCGCAGCATTACATACGTGTATATTATACACACAAACGCAATCTAACCACCAGGACACATGCAAATATACACATAAAAATTGAAAAAGATTTCAAACATCCGAAACACGTGTCATGCACCTAATATAATTAAAAAAATCAAACCATTTTGCGAAACTTATTATTTCTTATCATAAAACTTTATTTCCCCCTTCTTTTCCTTTCATATATATATATATATATATCTATCTATATATATATATATATATATAATATATATATATATATATTAATTTCCACATACATTGCCAGCAGCATAGGAATACACTAGTGTATTTATCACTAAAATTTGGAAAATTATCTATAAAAAAAACTTTTTAAACATTTCTGATAAAAGGTTGGTTTCAGACTGACTTTCGCCAATGTGTTTCTCTATTTATATCTGATAGACTTTGCTTTAATTGTATTTGTGTATGTCCAAAAATATTATATTACAAGCTTAATGTCCACCCGAATGGCCAGCTTTTAAACTAGTTAAAAATAAAGTTTGTAACGATAATTCTTGTGATGTTTTAACATAGATAAAATGTCTAAATTAGCCAAATTTTTCTATCAAAGAGAGATAATTTCCTTTGTTGATTTCTGTTTGATTATTAAAACAACCCTGAGATAATAGAGATTCTAAGTTATGGGCTTCCAAAATGTTCATTATAGGAAGGTATTACACCTCCTCAATCGGCTGGTAACGTCTAGCCCTAGCACCTATATGATTGCCCCAACCCTATTGCCCTTATGGCAAGCCCCAACTCCTTTTTATCATATGGGTGCTAGAAGGCGGTGGTTGAGGGTCTTCAAGTCCTAGGAATGACGTTAAACTCTATCTGATGGTGAGGTTCCAGTTCTGGAGGTTTGGGGTATGTGGAAAACCCCTTCATCACCATTGCTCACTGGTCCACTCTGGCCCGGAGTGGTCGTACTTGTTAGGGTCCCATCTATGGGATAAATAGACAAATGTGTTTATGAAAAAATTGAGTATCTATTAAGAATGAATTTATTTCAAAACTTTATCGGCCACTGAGGTTGATAGGCCGTAAAACAAAACAAACCAAAAACCGCTATGAACCCAAAACTTAGTCGGCATTAAATGACCCACTGAGGTTGATATGCCGTATCACAAACTAAACCAAAAAAACAAAAAACAAAACAAAAAAAAACAACTTCTCCCCAATAGTGGAAATTAGAGTCTTAATATTGAAATTTGCTAATATTTGTAATTTACCTATGGTTCTGTTGTAATGGAATATTCCACCCTAACTCTCGCTCATGTGGTCTGACTATATATATAGTGAGCACGGTATTATGCTGGGCTGGCTTCAAGGATTATTAGCCTGCCTCACTATTCCTTGTCTGTCTTATTGTATCCCTCTGCAATAAAACCCTTTATCTTAAATCTACGAACGTGTTGACTGGTCCTTGAACTCGATTACAACCTTGTCTGAGTGTATCCCTTTTAAGGACACACCAGGTTCAAATTCCATATAAACCCAAGGGGAAAATTCAGTGGGGTTTTGTGCCTTAGGCAATGTAGTTTCAGATTATATATGGTTATGGTGGTCTCCAAAATCCGATGAGAGCTCGTGAACAAACAAACAAACAGAGAGGAAATACAGATTTATATATATAGATTATATAAAATATTGTAATGTATGTGTGAACACATCCCTGTCAAGGTGAACGTTCACACACACACACACACACACACATATATATATATATATATGCACGTATATACGTGTATATATACACATATATGCATTCTTAAATTGTAACTGTACGTTCATAGAAAAATTTGAGACGCTTTGTCTGTCTAATGAGAATGGACATTTTCAGAATTTTGCATATAGATTTCATGAATTAGCATTTCTTGTGCAGAATATTAATGACTTGATTATAAAATCTTTTATTAAATCTATGTACATTTAAATTGTTTTAAATGATGAAGCTAACCAAAAGTAAAGACAAAAACAAAAACAAAAACAAAAAGCCAAAAAAACACAAAAAAACCCACAACAAAATAACAAATAGAAAAATTAAAAAAAAAAAAACCCCAAAAACAATGGCAGCTTTGTTGAGAATTTTTATTTTTTTTGAATGAGAATAGTTAACCCATTTATATATCTATTTATTTCTTCATTATGACACCTTGGTTATCTCCCTTTATTTCTATCTTCACACATTAACCTTTAAAAAATCTTTACACAGAACATATACACTTTTAATATAATAGCTAGAAGGCCAGTTTAGCTTAGTCGATAGAGCGTTCGCCCGGTAACCACAAGGTTCCTGGTTCGAAAACCGGCCCTCGCCAACTCAGCGTATGAGTAGCACAGTGCGGTAAAGTGAGGAGCTGGTGGTAGGTGTGGCGCTCCACCCCTGTCACTAAAATCAATCTCCTTGGTCTAGCGCTAGTACAAAGGGGATAGACTCCCTCGCTGTCCGGCTGATATCGACTTTAGGCCACCCCGACGACCTTTTTAATACTGCAGATTACATTAAATTCAGTTATTTCATGACCCAATTGCATATGTCACAAATATACACGGTGACATAAAATACTGACACATAGAATAATTTAATCGTTTATTCTTTTGAGTCATAAAAATAGTCTTGTACATTGCCTCCATTTTTACGGATACAAAGTTGCGCCTTAATTCGAACACTTTGTATTGCCTTTGCTCAAGGTTTCTAGGAGTCAATCCTCGTATCTCTACACGAATATTATTCTTGGGCTGTAGTAATGTCTTTAACTTATTCAAATATACACACACCTGAATATTTTTCTGAATTTTTGAGATGAGGCTTGATGATTACTATTATCTGTGTTATTCGGACTATTGTCCTCATCTTCATTGTTATCTGTACAACGTTTCGGCTGATACAACCTCACCACTAGATGCAGTTTAAATATTTTGCTACAGAATCACATCTTATGACAATGACCATAACTCTATGTCCACTTCCAGATGCCAAATAATAGAAAAAAAGATAAATCATTTTTCCTGCCTCTTTTTCATTCCTCTTCTTTTATTTTCTGCATTTCTTTGTTATTAATTATTTGTTAATGGCTGACATGTATCTCGATAGAAAAATTGTTTTTCCTGAGTTCGCTGGCTGGCAATCAATGAATCAAGAAAATTCATAAGATGTCGATGAAGGAGGCGAAGGCAATGATGATCCTAGAATGTCTGACAAACATTTTGTTGGTGACACGTGTCCAGATTAATGACATATGACAAACTCCAGAAAAAGAAAAAGTCAGATTTTCAATTAAAGAAAAGAAATCTAAAAGAAAAGAAAGTCCTAAATATTTAAAATATACACCCACTCAAGAAATAAACGGCGATCAATTAATCATCTGCTGCGTCGGTGAAGCTTAGAATACACTGCAGCAGAGGAGTAAGACTCCCCCGTCAAAAACGTGTCCTCAGTATTACACTATATTGTTTTATTTCCTATAAGTCTAACATAAACAAAGGGGAACCACGCTTGACTGATAAATTATATATCTATTTTCACATTAAACTAACCCTAACCCTAAACCCTAACCCTAACCCTAACCCTAAACCCTAAACCCTAACCCTATCCCCGTCTTCTTGTTTCCTAGTAGATCAATAAATAAATAAATAATTCATCAGTCAAGAGTGGTTCCCCTTTGTTTATGTTAGACTTATAGGAAATAAACCTATATTGCTTCTAATGGTGAGGCTATAATTCTGGGGATCTGGAGAGTGTGGAGTACACCTTCATTGCCATTTGTTGGAATATTTTTACATATAAGGTGTGCTGAAGTCCACCACTAAAACTTATAGACTCTGCGTCGGCGCGTGGATTAAAACCAACCAATTAGCAGCTCGAATACGTGGTTAGTTAACTATTTAATCGCCCATCTTGAAAGCCGTTCATTTGGACGTATTCGGCATACGGATCTGCAACCAAGGAATCTGCCCAGCCAAAGGATTCTACCCAACACTAAGGGACACCGAGGAACAACCAAAGGATTCTTCACTAAGGATCAGACTGCATAACACAAGGGATCTCCACTTGAAATCTAAAAATGGTCACAAAAATCGTAACTCCATTAATCCCAGGTCTACTCTGAACTGGAGTGATAGTATCTGTTAGGGCCTCATTCATGGGTCAAATAATCTATTATTATCAAAGAGTAATAGTTATTTGAAACCTCATAAATGTGAGGAAATTAGGAATATTAGCTAGGATTATTTGAATTTTGGTTCGTTGGTTGTTTTGTTTTACGATATATCAACCCTTTTCGGGTCATCTAACGCCGACTCAAGTCATTTTGATAAAAGTTTATATGTTTCAAGTTCTTAATATCTTCGAATACTGATTGATGGTGTATATGTCTGTATAATTCGGTTCATTTAGTAATTTTCAGATATTAGCATGTTTTCTATACTTTGGTATTATCTATATTTTTTATTTGTCAGATCTTTAATGTTTTCCATATAGACTCACAGCTATTAGGAAGGAAATGATAGTGTCCACTTTATTTCTTAAACAGTTTTTTCATAAGTTGTAAAATGTTGGATTACGTGAAACAATATATATATATATATATATATATATATATATATATATATATATATATACTAACCCCTCCGCACGAGCAGGATGTGGCACAAGGTCAATTTCTTAAGCGGAGTTAAACAGGTTTGAATTCAGAGTTTTCCTTCTCCTAGACCGGTTGCCTAACCAAGGTTAAAGAGCCCAGTCTGCCCTACTATTTATCCATAGCTATAGGGAGAGTAGGATCCCTACCTTTTCCAAAGGTATTAGCGTTAAGTGAAATGCAACTACCACATCCAGGATTTGAACTCGGGGCGACGGTTCCATTTCCCATGACTTTAACCATTACACCGCGCGCTTCACACATGAATCAATATACGTGAAACAATATAACTTACGGTCAAGTGACGTTGAAAGCACCGGTCCCGGCTGGATCAACAAAGTTAAGCAGCTATGAGCCTGTTCAATACATAGATTGGTGAACATTTAAGCAACCTGATATCAAAATGACTTGATTCGGCATTAAATGACATGAAAATGGTCAATATGTTTTTAAAAAATAACAACAAACAAACCAACCAACCAACCAACCATTGACACAATGTAGTTGTATGCAAATTATTTTTACTAGTATGAATATGCGCCCACTGGTCGTAAGTATTTAAGTTTTAAAGTAATAAAGTATAATAAATTAGAAAGACTAAGGAAATTAAATAAGAACGCATATACTAAGATTACTCTTATTTTAATTATATTTTAATTGGTTTCTATATAAAATAATTCATGTATTAATGATTTTGACTATAAATTAAATACTCATTGATAAATATAGACAATTTCTGGGAGCATTTGGACGTAGGCAGTAACATAGTTTCGGTTACAGACATACAGACACCGAATCTTCATTATAATAAAATTAAAAACTATAAGGGTTTACTGAAATCGCCTGGGTGGAGTGAATAACATCACATATAACAGTAAAGTAAGAAATGTTTTCTATAAAATACTTCTTCAAAATATCATCATTTTATTATATAAACTGTTCAGCTCTGCGCATGTTCCCCGTCAGCGGGTCTTATAATATACTGACTGTATCCTCTATAAAGGGATGATTCACACCAAACAAGGGTGTCCTGAGTATTACACTAAACTGTATTTGATGGTGGGGTCTCAATTCATGAACTCTGTGAGAAGTGGGACCCCTTCATTACCATTACTCGCAGGTCCACTCTAACGTGGAGTAGTATTACCTGTTTGATTTCCCATCTATGGGTCAAATAAGAGTCAATTTCTAATTCATATCACTTATGGCAGAGATTGAAGATGATATACAAAGGAAATTCTCCCCCACAACACAATACACGACGCTCACATCCGGACATGCCAAAAAACACACACATCCACACACACATATGCACGCAAACACAAACGCTCACACGTCCGCATTGATCAAATGTTACACATTCATAGAACAATGTATTATGTGTATGACCAGTTACCCCGCATACACAACCTTTATGCTGTCCATAAACACTCACATACATTCAAATTACCACCACATACATACGCACATCACTTTATCCAATCATACACATCCTACGTCTATTGAATTTTCTGAATTTTTTTGATATTTTTTCGATTTTCCTTGCATTTGAAACATCTTCACCTGAGGATTGCCTCGCATGAAACCAATATGGTCGTGAATGTTCCTTTGTCACCTAATAAATAGATATGTAAAACCTTTATATATTTATTTTATTATATTATATAACAGGTCTATTTTATATTGAGCACTCTACCAATAATACTGCCTTTGGTACACCGTTCCAGCAAAAGCTGAAACAGTAACCATCCCACACACTATATTATATATATATATATATATATATATATATTATATATATATATATATATATAGAGAGAGAGAGAGAGAGAGAGAGAGACATAGTTTCCAAAAGATAGTTCAAATAAAATAGAAAATCAAATATGTAAGTATATAAAATAGTTTAAGGTCTAGATTAGGAAAAACAAAAGCATATATTATGCTAACAAGCGCATGTTTCGATGTTTATAAAATGTAATTCAAATGAAATTATTTTAAGAATGAAATAAAAACAATTGTAAAAGGTATTGTATAAACATGAGTCTTCTTCAGAGCAAATTTTTTGTTGAATGAAGAAAGGAAAAATTAACGTTTGACACGAGAAGTTCAACTAACGCTGACGTTCTGAGCTGGAAAGTCTTAAAAAAAGAAAGAAATATGTATTCATAAAACTGAACCTTCAATATCAGAAAAATGATTTACTTACAATTAACTTTTACATTGAATACCTGCCATTTGAAAAAAGAAAAGAAAATTTTCCAGTCATTTTCTTGTTTGGTTTTCTCTTGACAGTTTTAGGGCTTAAAAACATACCAAGAAAATGCTGCAGATAAAACTCCTTCTGAGACAAATGCAGATATCTAAGAAAAACATTGATTATTCAATTCACTTCTACACAAGGGGTATTTTTCATTATATATATATATATATATATATATATATATATATATATATATATATATATATATATATAAAGTAATCTGCAGACGCGTTTCGGGGTTTTACTCCTCATCAGTGATATATATATATATATATATATATATATATATATATATATATATATATATATATATATATATTAGATATGGAGTTAGATATGTGGAACATGGGGGACATCGTTGTATGTATTTACCAGTCGCTCCGCACAAGTAGAATGTGACACTTGGTCGATGTATAACCGGAGTTTAACAGGTTTGAATGCATAGTTTTCCTTCTCCTATACTGGTTGCTATACCTGGGTTAAAGAGCCCAATCTGCCCTGTTATTTACTTCATAGCTGGAGGGAAATAGTTGGATGAATATATTTCCCACGAGTATTAGAGCTATCTGAAATGCAATCAGCCTCGTCCTGGATTTAAAGTCGGATCACCATATCCATTTTCTACAACAATAACCATTTCAAAATGGTTATTGGTAGCAAATAACCCACGAAGGTTGATATGCCATTGAACAAAGAAATCAAACCAAACATTGAGGATAACCGACTAAAAAGTTTTAAAATTTGCAAAAAGCTAATACATTTACTTTAGGATTAATGCCTTTGAGAAAGGTTTGAACCCCTCATAGTACCTCTACTGTTATTCTACAAGGATGGCTTTGGTTGTTATGCCATCAAACAAAGAAACCAAACTAAGCCAAACCAAACATTGAAGATAACCCACTAAACATTTTGAAAATTTGCAAAAAGCTAATATGCTAAATATATGCTCCAGGGTCCCATTAGTAACGACAGAAAATTTGGTTACCGTAACTGTAGCCGTTCTTGAGTTATGCGATGAGAGATAGATGGACAAAAAAAGAAGACATTATTCTGAATTAAGATAACAAAGTCTGTTTCACAATAACGTAAAAGTCTTGCCACCAGAGAATAATTCTTCCTAAGAGGATTTTGCACCTTTTAGGATAAAATAAAAAAAGGTACTTATTTGATAGACATTTAAAGCAGCTTCCATAAGTTGTGAAGTTTGTTTTAACTCGGGAAATCTGATTCTCAAACCAAAAGAGACAGAAATGACAACCGATTTACAACCAATTTCCTATCTTATTTTTATACATAATCTCTCTTTGTTTTCCGTGACTGTTTGTTGCACAGTAAGCGATTTTACTCAATATTTATTCGTGTACAATGCGGTAACGTTTCTATGAGAATCAAAGTAGAGCAATCACATACTATCAAATAATTGTCTCGATTTATTATTTTAGCAATTAATTTAAAAAGAATAAAACATTGAACTTGAAATCGAGTTGACAAATCGCATTTGTAATTTGGGTTTTTAGATTCGAAACAAAAACGGCTGTTTACGAATTAGAATCAAAACATCCAAGTATAAACGTTTGTCTACAAATCAAAAATACTAAAGAAAAACTTTAGAATGAAAACATCCGAGAATAAACTGTTGTTTAGACATTACGTAATTTTTTGGAAGGTGAGTGAAGAATCAACTGGTGTTTGTGAGTCGGCAGTGATGTTGGCCGATTAGGAAAAATTATTAGTTAATTTTTTTATATAAACATATATAAATTCTGAGAGAAGGAAGAAAACAGAGGGAGACCACCCGAGAACAAACACGCACTGAGCCAGTGAGCGAGTCATCCAATTCATCTGCTTCATTTCTTTCTTTCTTTCTTTCTTTCTTTCTTTTCCCTACTGGCGTAAACAATGTCACTAGTTAAGTATTATTTTTGTACTTTGATCTTTCTTTCAATCTTCTTCTGTTTGACCGGTTACAAGAACAGTCTACGGCGAGGAATACATTTTATACTGGCAAACGAAAAAAGTAGGTGGCGTTTGACTCTTTTTTACATGTTACCACGGACAACAAAAATAGTAGAAGAACCCAAGAGCATATTAAGAGGTAACGTTACAATACTATTTTAGAAATTTTATTTATTTGTATCAGTGAAATAACTGATACTCCCAGGTATTTCCCTACATCCCACCAGGCCGGGATGCGCCACAAGGTCTTTTGAACGTTGGATATATAACTCCACTTGACTCTCGGAAAAAAAACATTGAAAAACCAAATATTTCTGTTAGAATCTGTTTTCTTTTCATCTTTCAGACATTGTTCAAAACTTTTGCATTATATTGCTCGATTGCACCAATAAAGGATTGAATATCTCCGCCTTGATTCCTTATTATTGGTTTTATTCCCAGAAGGACGAAACTTTTCATTCGACCTTTACTTCTCCATGTTTTTCATTTTCTTGAGAGGATTGTATATAGGAAATTCTTTGATTTGGGTCATTTCTTATCTGTCATTTTAAAACCACCCGAATGCATCTGATCTATCTGAATTGAACTTTTCAGTGAAATGTTTAGTATACGAATACTTTGCAAGAGTCAGGATGATTTTCTTGGAATTATTAATATATTCGATACCGCGTTTCATTGATTTTGTTCAACTAATTTAGCCAAAATAATGGAATTTGTAATATTCCGTTCCTCAAAGAATCAACTCAAAGTAAAAGTAAATAAAAAAATGCTGGAGGATTTAAATAAATTATTTTCTGTTGCCCAACTGTCTTCATCTGACCTTTATATATACAAGGTGTGCCATAAAAGTACCGATATTGAAGCTATATTTACCAAGATAGAAAATAATAATGAATGGAACGTTACTGTTTTCAGAATACAAGATATGTAAAAAAAGTACCAAATTTAAAGCTGTATTTACCAAGATAGAAATGAACAATTAATGGAACGTTATTTTTTTCAGAATACAAAGTGTGTCAAAAAGTTAAAAAAATCTCGATACTTTTTTGACACACCTTGTATATATTTAACAAGC
This sequence comes from Doryteuthis pealeii, assembly GCA_023376005.1. NCBI lineage: Eukaryota > Metazoa > Mollusca > Cephalopoda > Myopsida > Loliginidae > Doryteuthis > Doryteuthis pealeii. The sequence continues at coordinate 90,292,653 of CM042139.1, read as the reverse complement.
CCTCCGTACGAGCAGGATGTGACACATGGTCAATTCATTAAGTGGAGTTTAACAGGTTTGAATTTAGAGTTTTCGTTCTCCTAGACCGGTTGTCTAACTAAAATTAAATAGCATAGTATGTCCTACTATTTACCCATAGCTGGAGGGGGAATAGTCCTGCATACCTTTCTCAAGGGTTTTAGCGTGATGTGAAATGCTAACAGCCTCGTCCAGTATTTGAATTCGTCTAGCTGTGTCCGTTTCCAACAACGGTACCAATTACACCACACGCCTCCATGTGTCCTTTGTATATCCTAGCGAATCCGTGCTAAGCCATGCAGGCGACTTTGTCGCTTCGTGACAGTCTTACTACGCTCACAGCCATGTCCACTTTGCGAAGAGCACGGAACCTCACTCTGTAGTGTTTTAAATATATTTAGATAATCTCGTAAGCATTATCTACTTACAGAATCTGGAAAGGCATGCCCAGTATTATATTCAATTTCGTTACATTTATTTTCCTCATACATACAACGTGTAATAAATACCACGTGCGATACCCTGCCCTCATCAGCCGCTAACTAGGTGTGATAACACAGTTTCGGCGGCTAAAAGCGGGACTGTTTCTCTCAATAGCAATGTTCCACCTCCGAATGATAGCATGTATCCCTGCCCCGTAAAATTCTGTCGACTGTCCTTTGATCCACTTCTCCACTACAGATATCACGTCCTTGTTACTGAAATAATGTTTGCCTCTCAAACCCTCTTTCATGGGATCGATTTGAGGCAAACAGTCAACATAATTTTATGGGGCAGGGATACATGATCTCATTCGAAGGTGGAACATTGCTACTGAGAGAAACGGTGACTATGTAAAGAAGTAGGGATGCAATCCACGGAGAACCAGCTTCATTTTGGTGTATGATACATGTTACTGTGTTAGTAATTATAATGTTCCTAACCAAAATGGCATTACTTTTTGACCCAACCTCGTATTAAAGGCTGTAGATGAATTGAATGTTATAAGGTAAAGTCTCCAGATACTCTATTATTTCCCCACAGCTGAGGGAAGATCGAGTTCATGCCTATCCCAAAGGCATTAGTGCAAAGTGAATGGAAACTGCCTTAGCTAGAGTTTGAACTTGGTTCACACATTCCATACTCTGCACCTTTCGTATAATTTAAATTTTGTTTTTAATTGAATGATTTTTTTTTGTGGGTTAAAAATTACTTGCAATTTTTTTCACCCGTAATCCTTTTACCACCATATTGAATAACTAACATTCAATTATCTTTTCCCCGTTGCTAAGGGTTTATGCCGTCGGCAACTTTCATCTTGAATCTGAAAGGCCGTTAAGAGATTTCATCCAGTAGTTTGGCTGGATGGAAGTTGATTATTTACTTTACGTCAAGGATTTCTTTGTTAATGAAACTTGTTAAAGTCATACAATTGTTATAACCACATAAAGCGCATAACAAAGATGGCGAATGCCAAATTGCACCTCAGAGAATTCCTGAGTTATTTTCTGCAAAATTTTATTTTCCATAAATGACTTAATTAGAAAACACTGCAAAAAAGGCCTCCAATTTGTTTAGCTTCCATGGTCCTTCTTCTTCATTTTTTTTCGGTGAAGGAAAACGCAGTCTTCGAGCAATTTTTATTTACTTTAGAAAGTTGATCTTTGATGCACTGAAAACAATTTTTAAGTTTCTGTGATTTTTCCTTGCTTTTTCTCTATCATTCAATTTGCAAGAAATGGGAAAGCTGAAAGTCGGATCTAATTGGAAAATTTGAAGAACAATTTAATCCTAGTGCAAATAAACGTTAACACTGTGTTTCCTTTATTTCAAAATCTTTTTCCCCTCACCCTCATTAATATTTTTTTTAATTAGCCTCTTTTTGTATTTTTCCGAACAGCTTTTAAAATTAAGTTGAATTGAAATACCGAATAAGAGTTTAATAATGGTTGCTTGCAATTAACAACTAAATTTAATCAAAGATCTCTAAATGAGTTGCTTGAGAATAATTTGATAAAATATTTCCTTCCTTATAAATGAGGAGGGAGAGACTGAAAAGTTCTTGGTTAAACCAAGAAAGGGATGACCTAGAGCCTTGTTATTATAAATATTCATTCTTTTGTTTCTTTAACCCATACTAAAAAAGTCAATATACCCATACAAAAAAGTTTTTCTCTTTTTCGCTGAGAACCTGAAAAAATAATTTAATAATCACTTGTGGAAATCGTGGATATATCACGGCATGATAATTTGACTATTTCAACGTTTGATATGTTTACTTAAGAGCTATTATATAATAGTTAAATATGTAAAAAGTATAATAATCTCTGGCGAAATTCTTTCTTTCTTTTTCTCTTTTTTTTTCCTTATTTTTACTTTCTTTCTTTTTTTTTCTCTCTTTCCTGCTTTTTTCTATTTCCTTGAAACAGACGATAAGTGTATAAGATTTAGTGTGGTGTTATCTCTGTAGCCAACACCAATTTCTTATAATGCATTAGGTTGTCAAAAAAATGGTACCCCAACACAGAACATATACATGGAACAAATCTCGACAAAGAGTTATAACAAATAGCGTATCTGTAGCGTCCCGTCTAGGGATTAAATAGACCAAAAAATAGTATTTTAAAAATGAGTTTAAAAAATTAAGGTTTGAAAAAAGCCTTATGTATTAGTCGGAAAGTGCACGTGATAGCACTATTGATATTCGAACTAGCATACTATGATATCGTAGTCCAGCCAGCCACTACACCACTTTGGTTACTATGAATCAATTGGACATTCTTAATTAACAGAAAAAATGGCATTTTGTAGCCAGAATTTTGCAAGGGCCATACCAGTAAAATGGTATGACTGGAAGAATGGAACAATTTTCATTTCTATTTGCACCTTTGTGTATTTGAAAGTAGTGTTAGATCATTTGCTCCAGTAATTGTTTCTGCGGGATATCATACTATAATAAAGAAAAAAAATGACATTTTGTAGCAAGATTTTTGCAAGGACCATACCAGTAAAATGGTATGACTGGAAGAATGGAGCAATTTTCAATTCTATTTGCAACTTTATAATAATAGCGTCAAGCCAACATCTGATGATAATGATCTGGTTTTTGTCAGTTTGGTTTTTGTATTTATAACAAAAGATGAAAAGAAAAATCATATCAATATTGAAAGACGAATAGAAATGAAAAGATTACGAAGTGCCGCAGGAAATAATGATAGCCATCAAATAATGATACCTTTATTTTGTAAAAACAATATATCATTTTAATTACATATTCATACATAGAAATAGCTTTGTTTCGCAAAATAAACGTATAATTATTTTACGCAGAAATTAATAGTCTTTTCTTTTCTTTTTCCTCTTCAATCACAAATTTCACATACAATGAAAACAATACTTTTTTTTTCTAAATTGTAACCAGATATGTTCAGAAATAATTGAATACCCAACTCCTGTTGATTAGAGAGTAGACGCATGCTGGACACTGCAGGAGAAGCAAATAATAATCCAAAATGTCTCAACTTAGAAACGATAAGAGAAAAAAATAGAGAGGAAACACACAAGAATGTTATATGCTGCCTTGAACAAATCTTGGAAGCAGCACCCCTCAAGAAAACAGCTGTACGGACACTTGCTTCCTATCACACAAACCATCCAAGTGTAGTATAACGGTATGGTCACAGTACCAAAGTAACTTCCGCTTCCGGTCAACACCCGGAACTTTTTTTTTTTTTACTTTCAATTCCCCTTCCGGGGTCATTCCTCGGTCAAACCACTGGCACCCCGTTGTGTGTCTACTCCTCCAAACTTCAACCTTTGTTTGCTCCTATTTCTTTTTCCTCTCGTTCTCTTTCAATGCACGTAGGCCACAATAATTACGCTACACCAAGTCCTGCTGGATTCTGCTGGAGAAGTAAGGACGAACTCATGTGATGATCTCCTGTGGACACCTACATGTGGACACAGCAGTGTAAGCCGACCAGCAAAACTTATACGATTCAAGTAAGAGTTACCATCGTAGGGAATGAACACAGCAAGACAAGTTCAAATCCTGGACAATGCTGTTTGCATTTCATAATACGCTTGGGAAGGAGAGAGAGAGAGAGAGAGAGAGAGAGAGAGAGAGAGAGAGAGAGAGAGAGAGAGAGAGAGAGAGAGAGAGAGTCACGGATATCCGTGTTGTCAGTGCGACCTAATGATGATGATGATAATACTGATGATGATGAGTTATTTACTAAGTTTTTTTAAGGCATTTAGTAAGCTTAGTGGGGCACAATGGTAGGAAGATGAGGCATCAAGTGAGAATCAAACTCAAACAAGGGTTTGCTAGTTGAGCTTAATAAACATTACATCTGATAGGGTTGTCTTGTATATGGCTGCACACACACTCTCTCTCTCTCTCTCTCTCTCTTTTGTTTATTTCTTTTTTTTTCTTACTTTCTTTACTACTGCTCTCTATCTATTTTCTCCCTCTCTCCATTCTCCTTTCCTTCTTTCTTTCTATACGGTTGCTCTCTCTCTCTCTCTTTTTCTACCTCTTCTCTTCTCTTTTTGTTTGTTTGTTTCTTTCTATGATGTTGCTGCCTCTCTCTCTCTATTTTCTCTTCCACTGCCCTTCTTCATTTCTTTCTTTCTTTTGTTCTTTCTTTCTACACGGCTGCGCTCTCTCTCTCTCTCTCTCTCTCTCTCTCTCTCTCTCTCTCTCCCTCTCTGTTTTTCTTCCTCTTCTCTTGTCTCTGTTTGTTGCTTTCTTTCAATACGTCTCTCTTTCTCTTTCTCTTTCTCTCTCTCTCTCTGCATAAATATTCTCCCCCCCTCTGACCTTCTTCCTTTCTTTCTTTCTTTCTTTCTTTCTTTCTTTCTTTCTTTCTTTCTTTCTTTCTATACATCAGCCCTCCCCCTCTCTCCTTTTCTCCTCGTCTTCTTTTCTTTCTCTTTCTCTTCTCTTCTCTTTTTACATTCTCTTCTTTTTCGTCATTTTTGTTATTGATAATACTTGTGCCCCACCCTTATGAATAATCAATCAATCAATAAATCAGTCAATCAATCAAACAACAAAGATTCTAAATTAACTATGTAGCCTGTCAGTCAGAGTCTTTGCCCGTTCTTTAAACATCAAAGTTACATCCCATGACGTGGGCAGCTGGTAACTAGTTTTGTATCAATTTAGTACTTCACTTAGTAAGTGACGGTACCATGTTTGTGGCACTTACTGATTGTATTTTAGTCACTCTCTCTTCCCTATAAACAGACGTCTCGTCTGAAACACACACACACACACACACACACACACACACACACACACACACACACGGGCGCGCGTTTCGTTGCTATTAAAGATCAATTGTCTACGACGGGTAAAGGGAGACATCAACGAGACACTGTTAAAGAATCAAGTGCATAGCGGTATCGGCGGGGTATTAAGTAACTGTCTGTTGATATTGCATTCCTTAAAACCAATTCCAGACACTTTTTATACGATCATTGAGTTGTTTCCAAGTTCCCCGAGACATGTCCATAATTAATGTCTAGACCGATTCCTATTGCCTGGATGTCAGAGAATAACTTGATTCGTTGAAATTCTTTTGGGTGGGCGCAGTCTACTACCAATAATGACCAAATGAATATGGTCGCCCATAAGTCAAAATTGACTCTTGTAAATTGTTTCAAATAAAGACTCTGGTGAGCAGTTTAATTTCTGTATTGTTCTGTCCAATGTTTGAAGAACACTATTTGGCACACAAGGAGTTTTACATAGTCTGCTGAGCAGTTAAATGTCTATATTTTCTAACTATTATCTGTCTCATGTATGAAAAATACTGGGTCGTAGTGTTAGATTATTTAATGGTGTAAGGTTTGCTAATGACCAAGACTTATATTCATAAGCAGTTCCAAAACAGCGGTGACTGAATCGGACAATCAAAAAAGCCCATGTATTTAATTTACTATTTAAAGGCGTTGATAAATTGTCCAAGAATTACTCGCTGGAGAAGGACAGACCAATAGACGAAGATTATACAACTCTCTAAGGACGGATCAGCGGACAAGGATTAAAACTGATACTACAGCTTTCAAGAAAGGATCATACTTTATGCCACAAGGGATCTCCACTGTGCAGCTGCTTTCAATTACAGCCCTAAAATGGCAACACGAATCGTGACACGTAGCCTTACGGAACTCTCCATAATAACCCATATTACATTATGGTAGGAGCGTAATAAAGAAATTAAAAAAAAAGACCGATCAACAGAAAATCTTGAGAGCGTGTCAATAATTAAATAAATAAATTCCACACACAGATAGGGTAAAGGACTGAAAAAATCCAGACAGGATGGTGGCTATCCTTTGTTGCCGGAAGGAGATGTGGTCACGTGAAGTTACGTGGGTGTCCAGAAAGCGATATAACCAGTCCGAATTCTTGAGATGGAGATGGAATCAGTTAAACTATTTCAGAGGAGATGTAGGGTTAACAAAAATGGGCTGAATGTTGAAATAGGTCGGAAAAGTAAAACGGAAAAGTTTGGTGTGGGCATAGAATTTAGTGAATTTAGAAATTACTCATCATCATCATGTAGTGCAACTTGCACGGATATCCATAACGATCTCTCGCCAACCTTCCCTATCATTCATCGACTCTGGGAGCTCCTCCGCGTAGCAGCTCGCATCCCTACATAGTTGGTCAATGTAGGTCCTGGCTGGGCGGCCCACATTGGCGTGCCCATGTGCTGGTTTCCACAGTAGAACGTCTCTTACGATCTCGTCCTTGCTTCTCCAGCAGTGTCCTGCATGTCTAGTCCGTCTTACTCGTATGGTTTGTGAGATGGGGGGCAGGTGGCCATACAGTTGCTTTTTTGTAGGGTGCTGCTTCCATGACTTATTCAGGACCGCTCGTAGCATTCTTGTCCAGCTCCCATCTAGCTTATTCTCAAGGCGCTTCGTTAGGGTCCAGGTGGTACAGCCATACAGCAGTACCGACACAACTACAGCCTCGAAGAATCGTCTCTTTAGCTTGTCGGGGAGATCGGATTTCCATATGAGTGATAATTTCCTATTCGAGTGTTAACATCACTTTCTGTGGATGAGATATTACTACCTAGATATGTGAATTTTTCCACTGACTTAAGAGGCTTGCCGTCAAGTGTGGAGATGTCTCCCTGCCTTTTGAAGTTCATGAACTCGGTTTTATCAGCATTCACATAGAGGCCGACGTTCTTTGCTGCCTCCTCCAGGCTGTGTAGATGTGTCTCAGCCTGTGGCGGTGTATCTGCAAGAAGCGCGAGGTCATCAGTATAGTCTACATCTGTGACAGTTTGTGCGGGGTATAGCCTGCTTCTTGCCTTTTTTAGTGTGAAATATTTTTCTTTTATGGTATCTAGTGATGTTCGGAGAACGTAGTCTAGGCATATTATAAATATATATGGTGCTAATGTATCTCCCTGCAGGACCCCAGCAGTGTCGCCGTCGGGTGAGCGTACCATTGCTTTAGTGTCTTTGTAGAGCATCATTATGGCGGCAACAATTTCTTCGGGGAGACCATATGCCAGCAGTATTTGTTCCATTTTCCCTCTGTGTATGGAATCAAATGCCTTAGAAAAATCTACGAATAGTAGCGTTGCCTCTAGATTTTTTGCTCGAACCCCTTCTATGATTCGTCGTATAGTCAGGATTTGAGAGGTTGTGGATCTGTTTTTTTCGCAGAAATTACTACGGATACGAATTATGTTATTTTTGTGTTAAAACATGCAGTTTTATAGAAATTATCAACTTGGATAATTTACAGTGAAATTTAGCGAAATACAACAACATGCCTAAGTTCACCAAAGAATTTTGTGAGGGAGTAAAGTCTACTTGAGAAGATATGAACCTGCCAAGTTCAGAGTTATTTTCCTATGTACATGCAAGATTTCAGTGAAAGATTATATTTAATTTCTATAAAACTGTATGTTCTAACACAAAAATAACATAATTCGTTTCCTTAGTAATTTCTAAATTCACTAAATTCTATGCCCACACCAAACTTTTCCGTTTTACTTTTCCGAACAATTTCAACATTCAGCCCAAAAATGTCACGCTCCGGAAACCGTGCGGGTATAAATATGGGCCCCATGTGTTGGGGGAAAGTGAAAATGTGAACCATTCAGGAAAGAACGAAGTTAAAGAAACAGGACGAAACTAGAATCTACTCAAGATTAGAATTAGTCATGAAACCACTGTTATATACTCATATATACCCACATAGTACGTCGGGTATACAAAGGATATATATATATATATATATATATATATATATATATATATATAATAGATGGGATGATAGATGATGGCTCTTACTTGGTAATATCTGCTTACACTTCGTCTAACTCGGCAGCCATCTTCTCTTTTTGATCTGGTGGGCTTCTTGTTAAGGGTTGGTTTTCTTTGTTGTTTTATTGGGCTGGTTTCTTCTTGTTTTAATTACTTAACAATCAATACCTGGTTGTTTTCTCGAGAAAGCTTTATTTCGCAACCCAGCTCATATTCATCCACCGCGAATCGAGACCGACTCAGAGCGAGCGACTTTCACGTCCGCTCGCCCTGAAATCTCTGCCGAATCTAATCTAAAACTATCTCACGCGTCCAATCGCGTCTACAGGAAGAGATGAAGTTGGGGTCATCATCATGTCAATCATAAACCCAAACGGCTATGGAAAATTCCCCACCTCCGATTTTAAATCTAACGAACTTTATTTAGATATTCTAACTACAGGTGCGTACATAAAGTTGATTATGATTATGTAATACCACTTCTCCCTTCAACTGTGTATAAATAACACGACTGTTGAAGCCTTGTGAAAATACAATATATATTTGACCTTCAATAATGGGTTCCTTTCTACTGGTACCATGTAACCTAGTAAAATCGGTCGCATGTTACTTGGAGAAGATATGTACAACACCAAGTAACCTTTATTGGCATGAAGAAATGACATGAAAAGGAATTATTCAGCTTAGGTTATGGAAAATATTACAAATTAAAAAAAAACACCAAAAAGCTGTGTATTTGGTTCAGATTTAGTTCAAGCTGAAATTTAACTGAATGCTAAAGATCAAATTCCTCGTAGACTGAAAAATATTTTAGAAAAATATTCTAAAATCTTTGTGATAAACTGTAATGGATGCTTTTAAATTCCAAGAAACCATTAATGGTATAGAATTGAAACAATATTATGTGCATTCTCGTTCGTGTGGCTGTATGTTTATGAGCATATTTGTGTTTGCATGAGAGAGAGAGAGAGAGAGAGAGAGAGAGAGAGAGAGAGAGAGAGAGAGAGAGAGAGAGAGAGAGAGAAGGGGGGCGAGAAAAGAGTGAAAGAAACATATAGAGTGAATGAGTGAGAGAGTGAGAGAGAGGTAAAGATAGATAAAAAGGGATAGAGTGGGAGTGGAAGGGATATGGGTAGAGAGAAGAAGAAAGCGTGTGTGTGAGAGGGAGCGTGAGGAGAAAGAGGTTGTGGGGGAGAAGTGAGAGGGAAAGATACAGAGAAAGAGAGAGAGAGGGGGTAAAGAGGGAGAAGAGAGAAGGGAGAACGTGAGAGAGAAAGAGAAAGAAAGAGGAGAACAGAGAAAGAAAAATATAGAATAAGAGAGAGAGAGAGAGAGAGAGAGAGAGAGAGAGAGAGAGAGAGAGAGAGAGGGAGTGAAGGGAAGAGTGAGAGCGAAAGAGAGAAAGAAGTGGGAGAGAGGGAGAAAGAGAGAGGCAGGGAGAGAGAGTGAATAGAGCGAGAGTGAGAGAGAATTAAAGATAAAGCAAGAAAGATAGATAGATAGAGAGAGAGAGAGAGAGAGGGGGGGAGTGGAGGGTCAGGGAAAGTGTGTGTGTGTGTGTGTGTGTGTGTGTGAGAGAGAGAGAGAGAGAGAGAGAGAGAGAGAGAGAAAGAGAGAGAGAGAGAGAGAGAGAGAATAGTGGTGCACTAAATGTTTGGAAAACAACCCTACTGAGCAATATCACCATAACAGTAGCTGTAATATTTTTTTAAGGAATTAACTTTACTCACTGTACATTGCACTGTTATTTATTGGGCATTAAACACGTTGGTTGACGTTGGGTAACTATGGCAACAGCGCAGACAAATTGGTCGGGTAATAGCTGTTGGTGATAGTCGATAGACATTGAACGCATTCCTGTCAATTTTATTCAACTAGAAGTCCGTGTGAAATAAAGGCAAGAAATAGTGTACGAATAAGCCAAAGCATCTTGACGAAAGTGATATACATTGAGTCGCCAAAAATATAGACATAATTTTATTATAATATACGAGGGAAGGTCTCCAAAGTGCTGGGGACACAGGGAAACTGTTCGTGCGGCTATTAGCAACACTGTTGTATTTGTTGTTTATGCACCTCTGTCTGTCCCTGCTCGCGCCTTGCTGCCACGCCCAGTCTTTGCTTGACAGTCGTTTCTGATCGAGCTCCCGATTCATACTACCCCCAAGTGTGAAGTTCGCACAGTTATTCGGTTTTAAATGCAAAAGGCATTAAACCGATTGAAATTCATCTTCAAAATACATAGCGAGTCGTGCATGAATGTCAAAAACGTTCATAAGTAGTGTAGAGAGTTTGAAACAACGACGAGGTTCAACACTTCCTCGACGATATAGCAGCCATCAACTAACCAACCAACCAGCCAACCAACATCCACATGCTCGATAATCTGTCTATAGCGGCCCATTAACGATTTCAATTATTTTCTTTCTTGACAAAACTCTTGATATTATCCATGTATCTGAGGTGGTTTATCTTTTTTTACGACTATGCAAATCTTTTACATTTTCATAATAAATATAAATTTATTACCCAATCCTCCACGCGAGCAGGATGTGACACAAGATCTTAAGCGGAGTTTAACAAGTCTGAATTCAGAGGTTTCCTTCACATAGACCGTTAGCAAAGAGCCCATTCTGCACTACTATTTACTCACGGCTGAAGGGAGAATCGTTGGATTCATATCTTTGCCAAGGTTATTATCACTATTTGAAATGCAAACAGTCTCGTTCTGGATTTGAACTCGTCTTGCCGTGTCCATTTCCTATGACTGTAACCATTTCACCATGCGCCTCCACCATTTTCATAGTATATAATTCAGTGTCATCATTGCTATGACAAATAGCAGTCGCGATAATGCCTGTCTGAAAGATGACACTTTGGATTTCTTTTTGCTCTTTAGTTGCTAGTTTTACTCTCCAGTTTTTCATAGTTCTCGTGATGAAGGTTATGACTTGCTCTGAGATTTTTAATATTTTTAGACACTCCACTTTCCATGTTTGTAGGATCATCGCATATGGCTTTTTTTTTTATAGTTTATCTATGGCTACTTTTTCCCTCCTTGTCTTTACCTCCTTTTGAATGTGTTGATCTGTAGATAATAGGTCATTTCTTTCTCTAGTTCATTTGATACATCCTTTCTGTCCCTTAGAAAATCGCTCACGGCTTTCAAGTAAATAATAGATTTATTTCCTTATTTGTGATGGTAGGATCTTCTACATTATGGGAAAACATATTATTAGCCTGGAGTGGTTCTTTTTTGGGGGTACTTCTGGATCAGCGTAGTTTGTTTTTTCTTTTTGACATCCACTCGTGAATTCGTGAAAAAAAAAAAAAAAAAGATATTTTGGAGTAAACAAATAAAATGGTTTCATATGTTGGAGAACGAACGATGAACCAACCAACCAACCAACGAACGAACCAACCAAACATCTTATGATCAGTGTGTATTATCTGTTCTAATGGAAATCCTAAGGTTAATACCGCCCCCCCCCCCCGCAAAAAAAAACAAACAAACAAAAAATCAAAGAACAAACTAAAGTATGCAACTGAAAACATCTATTATTTTTCTTGTTCCGTCACATGCACGTAATGTAAATAATAGAATAACAACCTAACTATATCATATGTATTTAATTACAAAACGAAATGAGATACATCAAGGAAACAGAAATAAGGATAAATGAAAGATTATTACTATTTATCGTTAATTCACGTGCTTCTAAGAAAAATACGGAGTCGCTTGAAACACACAGTGTGCACCATGCCAATCTATGAGTGTAAGTTCTGATCCCATCAGCACGGTACCTCTATTTATATCAATTGGAGGTCGGCCATTTTCATTCTCTGGCGATCAGTGTTCCAATTCAAGTGCTGGCAGTGACACTTAATTCATATATGACAATTCGAAAGAAGTAAAATTAAATGCTTCCTCGCGAATAAAAACGAAAATAAGAAAACCAAATCTATGAACGTACAGATGATTATTTTAATTTAAAAAATTCTTATCTAAATTTGTTTTTATATTATAAAAGGATTTCTCGGTTTAACCAGGAAGAGAATCGACTTTTTCTTTATTTCTTATTAAAAAAAAAGGATAATTGGATGTTGTTTTAGAAGAGTTAAAGAAAGTTCAGAAAGAATGTGCCAAGTGTGCCGGAGAGAATGTATGAAATATCAAGGACTTTTCATGCACGGAGGCCATTCTCTTCTCGGTTGGGCAGAGAACTATTCAGAACAAACCGTTTGTATGATTTAATATATTTACCCACTTTCCTCGACTTTCTAATCCCTATCACGTGATCTGTTTCCACCCATTGACCTGCAATACGGATTTCCTGTCCAGATGTGTAACCTTAACTTTGCTCTCACAGCTCATCACATCATACAGCTGTTTTCACGAATCGATAACCGTGCTAGGCGATACAACTATCATACTATTACATGACACCAATATTTGGAAGTTAATTGCAAATTCAGACTCTCAAAAGGCATGATTAAATCTGTGTTTTTTTATTTCATTTTTGCCGTTAAATTGCATTAGAAACGTTTAATTTTAACTAATTCTATTCGAAAATGTCACTTTTGATTCTGTTTGAACAGCTGTCATATTTAAAGAAAAAAAGAAAAATTGACGTAATTGTATTTACTGATTATAACATTGATAATGATGTAATAGAATTAGAAACATTATCAGTAAATTCTGTGATTTTTATTTTTAGAGAAACAAAAATGCAATTCAAGTACAAAAAGAAGGTTCTTTGAAGGTTCTTACATTACTTTAACTCAGAGAATAAAACAATTGGAAAAAGCGGAAGCGCGTTGTGTAATGGCTATCCTCATCGGAAATAGACACGGTGACCAGAGTTCAAATCCTGGACGAGGCTGTTTGCATTTCACATGGTGCTTATATCCTTAGGACAAATGTATGCATCCAACTGTTCACTCTCCAGGTATGGGTAGCCTGGACTCTTTAACCTTGGTTATGCAACCAGTCTCTGAGAAGGAAAATTCTTCCGCTTAAAAAATTGACTTTGTGTCACATCCTACTCTTGGAGTCTGGTTGGCAAATGTATATAAAGCAATTTCCAGTTCAATTTGCTACTGAATTATAATTTTGTAGGGTCTGCGTTAACGCTGAACGTCATTTTTGAATCTTTGAAATTCTCGATATAACGGATGTATATGTAACATGCTCATTAGATTTATTTACTCCTTCTTAAATAGAATATTAATATCGTTATGGACCGCTGTTACAACGGGAACCCAATAGGTTCGCAGCGTGTTTAGTATATGCAGTTGGTGTCAGAAGTATTTACATCTTCGCAAAATTTAAAAGTTATTAAAAGTTATTAGATTAAGAAACACTTTATTTAATTAAAATGATGTCATAATTTTGGAAACACCTTATATATATATATATATATATATATATAATATATATATATATATATATATAGACCGTTATGAGTTATTTCCCTTATAACCGGTCACATTTTTCAAAACTGTTTTCTTCTTTTTATAATAGACATGCTCTGATGATGATCCAAACGGATTGAAATATTGCAATATAAGCTAATAAAACAATATTACTGAACAACATCAGTGCATTTTTAAATGTTCTTACTCTGATATATATATATATATATAAATATATATATATATATATATATATATATATATATATATATATACAAGGGTGTGTGCTGAAAACTGGTGCTTTCAGAAGAAATATTATCGATAGAATAATTTTCTTATTAAAGAAATCTAAAAAGAAAATTGACGTTCTCAATTCGATGAGGAAAGCGGTGAGATGTAGTGCCGTTCGTAAATTAAATATTTGATGAGTTTAATATTGCATCAGAGAAAGCACACTTGTACGATTTTTTTTAGCTATCGTTTGAGCCTTAACATCCAAGTTGTTTTTCCGCTTTGGTTTTTACCAAGAATTGTTCCACTGTCAATTTTCAACTTTGTTAAACAAAGGAAATCTGAGACGTAAATTATAACGAATCAAATAACTTTTCAATCGTTTGTCGTTCTCATAAATTCAGAATGCATAATCGCATTTAAGTAGTGCCGCATATTGGCTAGAACTGTGTGAAGTAACGTTGAAATTGAGCGGAAGTTATTTGGTTGTAATTAGTGTCATTCAATCACCGCACACAGGAGGATTTTCAGTTTTCAATGCAGCCTGAGTGGATTGTATTTTCATGACTGATAGACAGAAGAGAATTTTGAGTGAATACAAATTGTTCATGTCTTCACTGATTAATGTAATAAACCAGACAACGTATGCTAATGTGTGTTCAAATGTATTAATAATCTTGTTTCTTGGGGAGATTGCATAATTTGAAAACGTTCAATAGAATATACGAGGTTTGGTTGGTTTGGTTGGTTTGGTTGGTTGGATTTTACGGCATGTCAACCCTTGTTGGGTCATTTTATGCCGAAGACATTTAAAAAAAAAATTCTTGATGGGTACTCAATTTTTTAGAACTGCATTTTTTAAACACATTTTTTATTTAACCCAAAGATGGGACCCTAACAGGTACTACCCCGTTGGGTCAGAGTGGATCTGGGAGTAATGGTAATAAAGGGGTACTCCACATTCCCCAGAGCTCCAGAACAGAAACCCCATCATCAGATAGAGTTTAACGTCATACTCAGGACAATAATACTTTCAAACACCGTCTTCTAGCACATATATGATAAAAAGGGTTGGGGGTTGCCATAAGGGCAAATAGGGTTGGGACAGTCATTTAGGTGCTAAGGCTTGACGTGACTAGCTGATTGATCAGAACGACGGGCGAAGACGTCTCCGTCTATCCTAAATAAGTGCCAAAGTGGAGTGTTGCAGGTCCTTCCCGAGAAGGCCCCCGAGCCCGACAAGAAAAACCTGAAGAAGGCCGGAGGGCACATCGGCCGAAACGTTGATAACAATAAAGATTAAGACAATAGTCCAAATAATCCAAATAATCCAAATTATCAAGCCTCATCTAAACAATTCCGAGAAAAAGTGATTGTTCATTTTATTTTCATCTACAAAGGAAGGCTTTATTTTTTAATAAACACGTCACGTAATAGTATGCCACTTAGCATTCTACTTGTCTTCCCGTTTCTCTTGCACAGTTTCATAACAGAGGATTAATAATATATTTCTTTTGAGACTCAATCAAAGATTCAACTGCGATTAAGCTGGTGTCGACGCCACTGCTCTTCTCGCTGAGGGGGAAAAAAAGCTAGAATTTCTTTGAGAACTCATTGCTAACACCTCTCGTGTGGTCACGCCTTGATTTGTCACGTGTTAAAACCTCGAAATTTCGGATCCATCAAGAGACGAAATGCTTTGTAAAGGCAGAAGTCGCTTATTAACTGTGGCGAAAAGTTGAGTTGTTGAGAAGTGTCAGATTTGGATTAAAAAGAAATGGCGAATGAATAAATTAAAATGTAGTGGAGATACAAATACGGAAGGTATATATATATATATATATATATATATATATATATATATATATATGAGGAAAAATGAGTAAAGAAAAGAAATGTAGATGGATAAAAATGAATTTAATCGATATCACTTTAATCGATACCACTTACACATGTGTTTCGGTCCGTTTATCAAAATGTATACGGATTACGCTATTATTATTATTAAAACTAGCAAATATATGCACCCTCCGGGTGCAAGTATTTTAGTTAAATTTTATAATAAAATATATTAAATTAGAAAGGCTAATGAAACTGAATAAGAATGTAGATAAAAAGATTTTGAACAGAGGGTATTGAGAACAGAGGGTATGATTGAAAAATAGAACAACTTTGAAACTAACTCTTCCATCATTTTCCGTTACTCCCGTCTTTCATTGGTAAATTTTCCTAATTAAACTGTTTAGTTAAAATAGAAGTAAAGAATAATATTACAGTTATTTCTTCTTGTTAAGGGATTTCTTTTAAGATTTATTGAAGAGATTTTTGCTCATATTCAATAAGATAAAACCAAACAATTAGAAATCAATAATACTAAGCATATATTTATTAAAATCAATTTTTTAAGATCAATATGCAAATTAGCCTTCCCGTTCACACTGCAAACCTCTAGTTTGTTGTATATATAAATAAAATTGAACGTTATTAGTATGTAGATTTGGTCAACAGTGTAAGTAATGTAAAATAATTTTATTAATAATTGAGGTTTAAATAAAAAATAAAATCATGGAGAATGTGATGTAAACAACTAAAGGAATTGTGACTTGTATAGTAATATAGTTTCGGTTACAGACAGACAAACCCACAATCTCCATTATAATAAGATGATCAGATGAAATTGAAATAATGATAATAATAATAATAGGAAAGATGTAAAAATATTCCGTACACAGAGAGATTTTTTTACGACCTTCATCAGAGTGAATTTTTATTTTTTTGAGTAGAGAAAAATCCGTTGGAGACAAAACAGAATTTTAAAAATGTTCAAAAAAAGAATATTTTTTTAATCATTTTTGGAACGCAGAGACCGTTAAAAATTTGAAAGTTTTGGTGGATGGATACAATTTGTATTGCAAAGAATGAAATGTTATTAATATTCCTAAACTTGTTGATGAATGAATGAAGTGTGTTTTCCAATGTTATTGTTTGGAAAAAAGAAAACGGTGAAACATTAAAAGAGTAAACCATTTAAAATGAGCAAATGGGTTAAGTATGTTTTGTTATTTGTGGAATATTGTGTTATATAATAAATAAATTGAAATTAATTAATGAATTATCAAATAATGTGATGTGGTGATATTATTTACATTAAATAAATGTTTGGAAGAAACGACATAATGATCTGAATTTTTGAGATTATTTAAGGTGGAAGTTAATAAAATAAAAGTAGGGAAAGAAAATGTATGATAAAAAGAGTTTATATATTAAATTTTACGAAAAATTCTAAAGAAATTAATGTAGATAAAGGTATGTAATTAAAGTTGTTAATAATTATAAGTTAAAAAAAGGAAATAAATTATTGTAGTTAAGAATAGAAGTAAATAGTTATAAATAGATGGGCTTGTTGTCACTTGTTTTTTGTTTTATTAAGTGGTATATGTTGATATAGTTTAAGAAAAATGATGTAGAGAATGGAATATAACATATAGTGGTAGATGGTTATATATAGAAAGAAAGACAATTAAAGTTAATCAATTATTGAAGTAAATATTTGATATTAATTTATATTTTATTTTTAGTTTAGTAAAAGGGGGCAAGTTGTATTTATGTGAAGTAAAACAAGAAGGTGAAGTAGAAATAAAATAATTATAAAATATATTAGTGGTTGATAGTTATGTAATATAAAAAAATGTTGATAAATAAATTGATGATGATTAATAGATTATAATTATTAATTATATTTATTTATTAGATTTATAGAAATATTATTTATTCATATAAATATTTGTTTTATATATTAAATAGATTATTAGAGTAGAAAAATGTATATATATATGTATGAATAGTAGGTGGTTAATTTATAGATAGGTAAATAAATTAAATTAATGAAATACTCATTATATAAATTAAAAATGAATGTTTTGGTGGATGGATACAGTTTATATTGCAAAGAATAAAATGTTATTAATATTCCTAAACTTGTTAATAAGTGAATGAAGCGTGTTTACCAATGTTATTGTTTGGAAAAAAGAAAAATCTAAAGGTATTGTTAATGGAAAATAAAAAGAGTATAGAAATGTTTTGGAGAAAACATAAGTTAATATGTTAATGTTAGGTAAAGTCATTGTGGTGAAGTTTTAAAAATGTTGTTTAGTTAAAGCAATATAAATTGAAAAGCATTATTATTCAGTTTAAAGATGGTTATTGGATAGTAGTTTAAATAGTAATTGGATTTGTTGTCACTATATTTTTTATTTATATTTTTAAGTCTTATTTATTTTATGTAGTATAATTATAATAGGAAAAAGAATAAAAATGATATAACTAGTGTATGTGGTGTGGGAGTTATATTTATGTAATTAATTAATTTATTAATTATATTTATTTATTAGTTTTATAGAAATATTATTTATTTATAGAAATATTTGTTTTATATATTAAAAAGTTTATTAGAGTAGAAAAATGTATATACGTATGTATGAATAGTTGGTGGTTAATTTATAGATATATAATGAAATCAATCTAATGATATTAAAAATGTTGTTTTGGTTTGAATCAAATTAAGTAATTGAAATGTTAGAGAAACATAAATCAGTAAGTTAGATAATATAGATGAAAGTCATTAAGATGAAAATTGATAAAAATAGTGGTTTAAATTAAAACAAATGAATATTTAAGTATATTGAAAGAAGTGTAAGTTAATTATGTTTTTATATGTCATATTAATAGGAAGAAAGGGGGGAAAGAGATTAGGGGTATTATATTTAAAAGTGGGAAAATAATTAGGAAAAATAGTGTGAGTAATAAGAAATTTAGTGGTGTATATTAAAGTTTTTTTAGTATAGTTCTAGCAAGCAATGGTGATATTTTATAAAAACCACGTCTCTGTGGTAAAGTATTAAGAATCGAAATGGCCGAGGATTCTAAGATACGACGTACATTTCGATTGTGGATGAAAGCGATCATTGAAGATTTTTGTAAAGTAAAATTGTGATTTATTAATAAATTGTGTGCTACTAGTGAATATATATATATATATATATATATATATATATATATATATATATATATACCAAAATGCTAAGCGCTCTATTGGATGTCCCTTCTTACGCTTTAAGAACAATTTGAAGGACAATTTGAAACGCCTCGATATTGACCTGAGTGCTTGGGAAGATCTAGCATCAGATTGGAAGGAATGGCGTAAGACATGTTTCTCTAGACTAAAGAGCTTTGAAGAAAATAGACTGAAGCATCGAGATCGGCTCCGCATAACTTTAAAAAAAAATATTTAACTCCCGCCTTGGAGCATTTTGTTTGTCAGTGTGGGGCTGGACTGCTGTCACACTCGAGAAAACACAAAATGTCTTCTTGACAGCATGCACAACATAGGAGGAGTCAAATCACTCATTACTGACACTCATCTATCGTTCACGATAGGAGAGTCCACTATATATATATATATCATCATCATCATCATGTCGCGCTTGCAGCACGGATATCCATGACAATCTCTCGCCAACCTTTCCTATCATTCATTTTCCCAGGGAGGTCCTCTGCACAGCAACCTGCATCTTTGCTTAGTTGGTCAATGTAGGTCCTTGCTGGGCGGCCCACACTAGCATGTCCGTGTGTTGGCTTCCACAGGAGAACGTCACTTATGAGCTCATCCTTGCTTCTCCAGCAGTGCCCGGCATGTCTTGTCCGTCTCACTCGAATGGTTTGTGAGATGGGGGGCAGGTGGCCATATAGCTGTTTCCTCGTGGGGTGCTGCTTCCACGATTTATTCAGGACTGCACGCAGCATTCTTGTGTAGTTCCCATCCAGCTTATTCTCAAGGCACCTCGTTAGGGTCCATGTGGTGCATCCGTACAGCAACACTGATACAACCACCGCCTGGAAGAATTGTCGCTTTAGCTTGTCAGTGAGATCGGATTTCCATATTACTGATAATTTGTTTGTTGCCGACCACGCTTTTCCTATTCGTGTATTTACATCGCTTTCTGTGGATAGGATATAACCACCTAGGTATGTGAATTGTTCTACTGGCTTAAGGGGCTTACCGTTGAGTATGGTTATGTCTCCTTTCCTTTTGAAACATACTCTGTTTTATCGGAGTTTACATGAAGGCCAATATTATTTGCAGCCTTCTCTAGGCTATGCAGTAGTGACTCGGCCTGTGGTGGTGTATCTGCAAGGAGTGCAAGGTCATCAGCGTAGTTGATAACCTTGCTGTGATTTTCTGTGCGGGATATCGCCTGCTTCTTGCCTTTTTTAGTGTGAAGCCTTCTTCTTTTATGGTATCTAATGATGTTTGGAGTACATAGTCTAAGCATATGATAAATATATATGGTGCTAGTGTATCTCCTTGTAGGACTCCAGTTCCGATGTCGAAGAAATCTGTGTCGCCATCGGGTGAGCGTACCATTGCTTGTGAATCTTTGTAGAGCATCATTATAGCAGCAACAGTTTCTTCTGGTAGCCCGTATGCTAGTAGTATTTGTTCCATTTTTCCTCTCTGTATGGAATCAAATGCCTTGGAAAAATCTACGAATAGTAGCGTTGCCTCTAGATTCTTTGCTCGAATCCCTTCTATGATTCGTCGTATAGTCAGGATCTGAGAGGTTGTGGAACGGTTTCTACGGAATCCGTTTTGGTTTTTCCTAAGAATTTTCTCTATTTCGGGTCGGATGCGATTAAGAAGAAGGGCATTATAGATCTTGGCTGCGATAGCCGTAAGAGTTATGCCTCTGTAGTTTTTAGCTATTCCTAGGTCTCCCTTTTTGGGGAACGGGAGGATGCATCCTTTTGTCCATTTGTCTATTCTATTTTGTCTATATACTGCATTGCATAGCCTAAGCAGTATGTCGCTGAACTTGCCCATTTTCCATACCTCCGGGGTATTTCGTCAAGACCCGCCACCCTTCTACCTTTTAGTTTATTTAAGACTACGTGGAGTTCTTCTGTTGTAAATCCCCCAGTTTTATGTCTAGTTGTCTATCTTGATTTTGAGTGTTATTTACCATGATTTTAGGTGTGTTCCCCAGAAGTTTCTGGAAGTGGTCTTTCATTTTTGGAGTCTTTCTTTTTGGCTGTTTGCCTTTAGTTTTGATCTAGAGGTACTTTTCCTACTACTAATTTCATTTACTGTTTGCCATGCTAATCGCGACTGTCTGTCTTCTACCGATGATCTAATATTATTCATTTGTGCTTGTATATATTCTGTTTGTTCTTTTTATATGTTTTGGTTAGTTCTATTTGGGCTTTCCTAAGGTTGTGTAAATTGGTGTTAGTTGGGTTTGTTTTATTGAGTTGGGCTGCTTTTTTTATATCGTTTCTTTTTTCTCTAACTGCTTCTGTCTCCCAGGGAACAGAGTGTTCGGCTTTTTAATTTGGTTGGTATGCACTCGGCTGCCGCTTCTAAGTGAGCACTAACAAAGTTTTCGTATTCCTCATTTGGTGTGGAGCTTTCGGATGTCTCCTGGAGGATATCGAATTTATTTCTTACTGTAACAGCGTAGCGATTGCAAATATCGCTGTTGGCAAGTGTCGACCAGTCGTATCGTTCAGATTTGCTGGTTTGTTTTTTGTTTCTACGTAGGCTAAGTCGTAATTTTGCTGTGACTATTCTGTGATCGGAGGATACTCCTTCAAAGGAAGAATACGCTTCACAGTTCATTGCACTATTTATCCATTTTTTGTTTATTAGGATGTAGTCTAGTTGCGCTTTTGTGCTATTTGGGTACGTGTATGTCCATATAGTTGCCCTTCCGTTTTTGGAATTTAGTGTTCAGGCAGACAAGCCTGTTCTCAAGGGAGAACTCGGCTAGGAGATCACCGTTCCTGTTCGGGGCGTTGTGTAGGCCGAATCTATTGTTTCGTTTCTTCCTATCCGTGCATTCATGTCTCCCCCAATTATCAGTACGCTATGTTTGGGGGTGTGTCTGCATGGGAGGATAGCCCATTGTAAAATGTTTCAATGTCCGTTTCGTCGCTGACGTTTGTTGGCTGTAACATGAGACTATAGTAATGCAGGGATTGCCATTAAACGTAGCACTCATGATTCTAGGTTGGATTTTTTCTATGCTGTTAAGTAATTTTAGCGCTCGAGGGCTGAGAAGCATTCCTACACCTCCTATAGTTGCATTGACGGAGTTTTTCCATGCAGATGCTGACACAAACGTCCAGCCATTTCCAGATTCATGGTATTTAGTTCTACATCACCATGGTCAAATCTGTGTTCTTGCACACATATGATGTCTATATTATTTTCGGCTGCAGACGCCGTGAGTTCGGGGAGTTGGCCTATCGCTTTTAGTGTTCTAACGTTAAATGTTGCTAGCTGGAGTGTTTTTTTTACATCTAAGTAGGTTTGTATTGAATTTGGGTTCTATGTCTGTCTTATCAGATATTGCGGTTAGGGTTATGTCTTCAGTAGAGTGTGTGTCTTGTTTGTCTGTGGTGAGAGTAGTGTGATTTAGGTATGTGGTGTATTTGGAGCCCCGTAATTTATTTATCGAACACTGGGCCGGTGCTCGAACCTCAGCAGAACGTGTACTCTTTTTGATAGCAGGAAGTACGTTGCTACAGGTTTAAGTGTGTGGGTTAGGGGTGGAGGGTGGAGTCGCGTAGGGTGATGGTTACCGTCGTAAGAAATGGACACGGCAAGATTTCAAATCCTGGAAGAGGCTGTTTGTATTTCACATAGCACTAATAAGTAAAGTCGTCGGGGTGGCCTAAAGTCGGTATCAGCCAGACATTTTCACTAGTGCTAGACAAAGGAGATTGTTTTTTTTAGCTAAAGCCATACTTACCATCAGCTCCTCACTTTACCACACTGACCCTAGTGCTACTCATACCCTGAGTTGGTGAGGGTCAGCATCGAACAAGGAACTTAAGGTTCCCAGCCGGACACTTTATCGACTGAGCTCAACCGGCCATACCCAAGGAAAAAGTAGGTATCCAACTATTCTCCCACCGATTCTAGGTAAATAGCAAGACTGGTCTCTTTAACCTAGGTAGGCAACCAGCCTAGAAAGAGGAAAACTCTTAATTCAAGCTTGTTAAACTCCGCTTAAGAAATTGACCCCTTCACGCATCCTACTTGTGTGAAGGGGTTGATATACATACACAACCACACACACACACACACACACATATATATATATATATATATATATATATATTATATATATATATAATATAATTCATTAATATTGATAATATAGTTTGCAATATTTATAAGTACGGAGTGTTCAATATCATTGATAGAGTATGTATATCGAAATTAGAGTAGCGAAGACTAAAGTCAACGGTGCTTGGTAACTATCAGTTTATCGCCTATGCGATTTTCAAACCAAGTCTTAAAACTTTGTCTTTCGTTCCAAAGGAACAATATTTATCTGCTTTCAATCCTTTGTGACCGATTCATTGTTTGAAATTAGAGAAAAAAAGAAAGAAAGAAAGAAAAAAAAACAGAAATTTAATTCTTCCGGGAGCTTGAGTCGGAGTTGAATCAAAACAGATTTGGCGATTATAAGGCCACGCAGGGTGATTGGAATGTACTTGAATCGGCTGTGATTGTTGGAGACAGCCTTTTGATGTGCTCAGACTGATGGCATGGTGTCGCACGGAGAAAGATGATCAGGAAGTCGGTTGACTATGATTATCTTGGGCCCTTGAAGAAAAAAAAAATACTATTTTCTTTTTCCACTTAAGAAAAAGATAAACTCTTTGTTGAAAATCTTATAGATGACCGGAAGAAACGAATTAAACCCATATGTTGGAAACAATTAAGAATACCGGAAAAGAACTGGCCCTCTGTCGATTTAGCGGAAGTGAATTCTATTGGTAGTTAGAATTGAGGAGAGGGCGGTACCCTTGCCTGGGTGGGAGGTTCAGAGAAAATTTCTAATCTCCACGTCAGCCGAAAATCAGAATGTCCGGTTGAGATATTATTTAACTGAGACGTTTTTGGACGATAAAGCAGATGAAGTGTGCTTGCAGATTAGCTGACTGGGCTAGTAGAGAAGATTGACGCAAATACCGAGAGCCGACAGAAACTGACTTCAGCTAAGACTATTAAAAAACTTAGTCAACTTTACGAACTGTTTTGAACAATATCTTTGCAGAGCCCTGATTGTATTCCGATAAGAAATTATTAATTAGAGGTTCATCGCTCCCACAGCTTTGAGAAATAATTGTTTGTATTCTCTTATTTGAATATAAATGTTGTTGAGTTTTTAAAAAAGAAAAAGAGTCGTTGTTTTTTATGTGACCACTAGGCTGCCGTTAACCTTGGAAATCAGTTTCTATAGCAGATTTCTAGTCGTTTGAGATCTGAACACAACGTGGGCCTTCGGCTTTCAGCAAATATAGAGACACTGTAATCCATGGTTGATGCAGAAAATCCGATCTTGACGGCCAATTTCGGAAATTCCGTGAGCCCTTTAGCTCAGTAGCGACCGACGGGTTATACCTTACTCGTTGAGCGAAAGTAAATATATCTCTTCATAATAGAGTCTCAAACTTTAGCATAACATATATTGCACCTCGCCATAAAAAAACATGGAAAACAGAACGTCTTTTCTAAGCATTTCTTAGTTCTCTTCATTACACTTTGCTTGTTTCTGGAACATTATGTACAATTAGCCTGTTTAGGAACATATATATTATATTATATTGTTTTTTTAGATTTCATCTATATATTTTTATACATATGTGCATTGTTCATGCGAGTTAGTTGTTAGTCTTTCTTTATCAAATGTTCAGTGTTAGTGTATCCATTGACGTAAGCAGTGACGTAATTTTTATTACAGACAAAAACCGGAAGCGAATCTCTATTATTAATAGATATGTATGCATTGTTCATGCGAGTTAATTGTTTGTCTTTTCTTTAGCGAATGTTCAGTGTTAGTGTATCCATTGATGCACTAATGCATTATAAGGATTTAGTGTTGGTTATCGTGATTTTTATTGCAGTCTCCGTACAATCAAGATTTAAAAATTCGTGTTGTCGTGTACGAGCAATAGCCGTATAATACCACAAACTGACCTCTCTATGGCCTTTATTAGCTTATATATCTTCACAAAATTATAGCTCGGTATTATTCCTCACTTTATTGCTATAATAATAAGTTGAACTGATAAATTTATGTGTTGTATAGTACTTTCTTATTTTCTACTTCTTAGCAATTTTTGTGTTGTCTCTTTTATGTTGAATCTGCTATTCTGGGCGTCAGGGCGTATCTCTGTTCTTTATGATCTTCCGTTTTGGGTCCACCATCATGGGATTTCTTGTCTGTGCTCGTTGCTGCTGTCAATAACGAACACAAGACCCAATGTTATTTTTTTTAGATGTCTTTACTTTATTCAGCTTAAGTATAACAAACATGTGTGAAGAAATTACCGCCATTTGCGCGTGTCCTGTTCCGTTAGCCAGCCAAAACTGACTTTCTAACTATTTTTCTATTTTCACGTTCGGCTTAGGCCAATGGGAGACAAGGTCTTTAAAAAGTTATGTTCTGTCAATCACTTACATGGTATTTTTCAATGATTTTTCCATGATTCAGAATTCCCGTTATTCTCCATTTCTACACAACCGTACATAATTTATAGAAAACCTATCAATTATGTAACATATAGTCGTGTGATGTAAGTAAAAATCCCGCACTTAGGGCCTGTTTTCAGCCAGCGAAGTTTAATCCGATCGTGCTTGATCTGTTTGTGTGCCGCTGGGAATAGCCCGAGATTGGTAGTCGCTTCTTGCATGTTTGTTGACAAAAGATCAAAGTAAAAGCGATAGGTTTACATCGGTGTCATCAGTGAAAACAAAAACCGAAACTGGAACTCAGAAAAGCATGACCAAACTTTTTTTCTTTTTGTAGCATAGTCACCGATAACTGCTATGTTGGTGATGGCTAATCCTCAAATGTACACATAATAACGACATAAAGAAAGAAAGAAAGAAAGAAGAGGAAAACTCAGAAAAAAGAAAAAAGAAAGAAAGAAGAAATGAATAAATAAAGAGACTGAATGTACAACGTAAGCGACATTATCTTGCTGAAAACTAATTTATTTTTTGTTTTATTTTTTGTTTTCTATTTTATTTTTATTTTTACTGCGACCCACATCTAGAACAACAATTTGAATTGCTATCCATTAAACCTAACCTAAAGATTATGAGTTTTTTCTGTGCAAAACGGATGACATGAGAGGTAAAGAAAGAATTGGTAAATGCTGTCCTTGCAGTTGCTTTCCAGAATTTGGAGTGTTCATTACAATAACCAAAACTAAATTGTGATGCATTCATTTTTATTTTCTTATTTATTCTAGTGACCCATTTTTATTTTGCGACCCAATTTATTTATTTCGTGACCCAATAAAGGGATGGGACCATAGTTTGAAAAATCCTGGTCTAAGTTGACATACGAATGCAAATAAGGATGAGCTCCAAGCGAAACGGTAGGAAATGGGCTTGTTCAGCTAAAATTCAGGACGAGGCTGTTTGTGTTTCAATTGCGTTGATATTACTGGAAATACAAAACGCATTCCGGGTGATGTAAAAATTACTTTTTGAAAGATATTGTCTGAGGGTGGTGGGAGTTAAAAATTCAGTTTCAGAGGGTTTGTATCATAAATAAGTAAAATCATCAAGTTTATTAAAGGAGAATAAAAAATAAAACAATTTGAAATGGAAACTTAGTTCTGCTCCCCTCGAATAAAATGTTGCGTACATCTATTAATTATTAATTGAATAATTATTTTGAATATTTTAAACATAAATTTTACACAAAATCTTAGGTATTTATTTATTTGTAAACTTTTTAGTTAATCTCTTGATATTGAAAAAAATTACTATTTCTTTTTCGTAGATAATTTCCTCGTAAAACTCAATACGTTTGATAACCTTAAATATATATCAAAATAAAACAATGTATACCGTGCATGTATTTATTAAAACTTGTTAAAAAAAACTCAATAAGGACCGTTTAGTTGGCATACTCAAATTTTGAGTGTATATAATACAAAATTGTTCTTCTATGTATTGACAACTTTGAGAAATATGACGTAAGCAGTGACGTAGTTTTGGTTTCAGACAAATTGAAACCGAATCTCCATTATTAATAGATATGAGTAAATATATTTGTGAAAATATTATTATTAAAAAAAAGAAGAATACGATAGCATGGAAATAGAAGGATCATCAGTAAATAAAGAGCCTGATCGAACAAAAATTGCTTTTCACCTGCGCCAGTCCAACGGAACAGAGGCAAAAATATTAAAAAAATAGGTTGATGACAAATGATGTTAATGATTACAAAGTAATGATATGTAGTAATTGAAATAAACGAAACATCTCTAATTTCTAATTACTTAATAATAATAATAATAATAATAATAATAATAATAATAATAATAATAATAATGGGATAAAAACAATTATATGGACACTTCAAACGACAAATTGGAGAGGTTGCCATGAAAAGACTTGGACATGGTTAAGAAGAGAAAATCTCAAGAAAGAAACTTAATTGCTAAAAATTGCTGCACAAAATAATGCCATAAGGACAAATTATATCAAAGCAAAAATTGATAAGACGCAACAAATAGTAAATGTAGACTATGCGGTGACAGAGATGAGACTGTAAACCATATACTAAGCGAATGCAGCAAACTAGCACAATGGGAATACAAAACTTGGCATAACTGGGTTGGGAAGGTGATCCACTGGGAATTATGCAAAAAATTAAATTTTGGCCATACAAAAAAAAAGGTATATGCATAAACCAGAATCTGTTCTTGAGAATGAAACGCATAACATTCTTTGGGACTTTGAGATAAAGACGGATCACCTCATCCTTGCAAGGAGACCATGACCTAGTGTTAATTAACAAAAAAGAAAGAACTTGTCAACTGGTGGATTTTGCAGTTTCAGCAGATCACAGGGTGAAGAAGGAAAACAAAAAGCTGGACAAATATCTGGACCTTGCCAGAGAACTGAAAAAGCTATGGAATGTGAAAGTCAATGTGATACCAATTGTAGTTGGTGCACTTGGAACGGTCCCAAAAAGCTTGGAAAAAAGACTGGAAAACCTGGAAATCAGAGGAAGAATTGAGACCATCCAGAATACTGCACTGCTGCAATCTGCCAGAATACTCAGGAGAGTCCTGAGAATCTGAGGAGACTTGTTGTCACTCAGACTCCAGGGAAATACCATCAGCTAATGCTGGTGTGAAAAAGTAATAATAATAATAATAATAATAATAATAATAATAATAATAATATCTTGAGAATGAAAATACATAAAATTCTCTGGGACTTGTAGATGAATACGGATAACCAAAAGACCAGACCATTGATTAACAAAAAGATAATAAT